>JANIJI010000008.1:14780000-15380000 GCA_024500535.1 Leptonema lineaticorne | reverse complement strand
CACGTAAAAAATACATATAAAAAAATACACATATAACGAATTATAATTCCCAGAGAGAGAGAGAGAGAGAGAGAGAGAGAAAATAAATCAAAAATAATAATAATAAAAAATAAAGGAAGACACCTATTTCACTTAACATCTGCGTTACATTCGATTATTCATTATGACTATTTGCATTGATTTAATTTTTTTTATATTATAATTAATTATTAAATGCTTACATATTAGTTATCAAATTAAAGCATAATCAGTATATAAAGTAAAAATAAATTTTTATCTAGTCATTTATATTCATATCAATCATTATATAAAAAAAATCGATACATTCATCTTAAATACTATTATAAATAGTATTCACAATAATTTTATATATTTATTATACAATATATTATATAAATGTATCGATTTTTATTTTACATTGTTATTATATATATATATATTTATTATCGCTAGCTTTGGTTTAATTTGTTTTGAAGCTTTTACTTGTAGGATTAATTTATAAATATTTCAGCAAAACATATTACATTGAAAATTATAATTAGAAAAAAAATCATTAGTTTACAGTAATATATAAAACTTTACCTGCAACTTTAATTATAATTAGTTCATACAGTAATCATAAAATTATAATAAGACATTTTTAGAGTATCAAAAATATTTCCAAATATCCACAAATCAACATCCACGTAGATTTTATTTTTATATATATACAAAAAAAAAATTTTTTTTTGATATATATATAAATTCTTCTGTGTGTCGATCTTCAAAAACAAAATAGACTCACACAAAAATATTATATATAATCGTCCATTAAAATCGTAAATATAACGATTATTTTATTTATTATATAAAAGATATGAAGGAAAAATAAATGCTTAATAAGTATTATTTAAAGTAATATCTCAAATATCACGTTATAATGTCTAGGGTTCGATCCCTGAGTCAGCTTATCGAGTACATTTCCGATAATTGTTATGTTCAATATCGCAATAATCGAACCTTTTTTTCCCCATATAATCGTACAATAAATCGACAAATATAAAAATAGTTATATAACTATTTATCATGATATTATATATTTATATATGTAACAGTTATATGTGGTTAACTCGTGTTTAGCTTAATTAAAAAGTAGTTAGAATTATACGTTACATGTATTTGATTAATATTAATGCTTAAATGTGTAATTGTGAAAGGCTTTATTAATGATTCCGCTATGATATATTATATGCTGAATTATTAAAAAAGTTTTATCATTAGTGTTTTTTTTTTTTTGCAAAAACTCCTAAATATCCACTTCGTACTTTCAGATGAAAATATTCATCGTATAGAAGAAAATTAAATATTATGATAATAATACTGAAAAAAAAAACAGCAGTAAAATATTTTTTTTTATATATTTATATATATTTTATTTACGTATTTAAATGGAATGCAATCGATCGACACGCAGGGGAACAAGTGCAATTTACACACAAATAGCACATGTATTTAACGACAACGGACACGCACAATAATCACACGTGTACAAAAACATAAATGATTTTTTTTACAATAGTAAATTCGATCACAATTCATAATATACTTGAATTATTATATAATATAAATATTTATATATAATATACAGCATTTTACACGTGTTTGTACACGTCGACGTTTAGACACGTACGCACATAACCACGTGCATAAAACATTTATATATTTATATATATATATATATATATATATATATATATATATATAATATTTAGGAGGTTCTCAATTTTTTTTAATCAATATTATTAAATTTATATTATTTTTTAAATATAAATATTGTTGAATTTTCATAGTTCGAATCGATGACGGTTTCTCTTGTGGATAATAAAAAACGATTTTTGTCGTGTTAAATGTGCGAAAATCGAGAACTTCCTGTATTTTACACACACACACACACATATACACACACACGCACACCACCTCCACGCCGTTATTTATGTTGGGCTGCTCCCTGTTTATGTTTGTATGTTGCAGAGATCTGTGGGAATCGTACCGAGTTCGTGTCCGAGTCAACTCGTAAGCCTCCCCTGTCACACATTTACATCCATCTGTCATAATGAACTACTACTGCTGTTTTCTTCTCTTATTTCCCTATTTTCATATATATATATATATATTTATATATATATATATATATATATATATTGTTTTGTTTTTACTTTTATTTTTTTCTATTTCTACCATTCTAACCGTCCACATTTCCAGCCTACGTTTTTATTTTCGTTCGTTTTTATTATTATTTTTTTCCGCTGTTTGTTGTTCGTCTTGGTATTTTGTTTCGTTTTATTTATTTTTTCTACGACTAATACTTTTGCAAATATATATATATTAAAAAAAAACAAAATTTCCCTTCCTTGATCCGCCCTTTCGAAACAATCTTCTCGACGTTTCAACTCGTCACCGCCCTTCCTGCCGATTTCACTTTTAACTGTTCTCAATTGATTTATAATACTTATTCGCTGTCATAGATATGAAAATATTATTATTATTATTATTATATGTTATTTTTTTATTTTAAAACACTAACCACATTGCAATGTATAAATATATGTGTTATCTACCAATTTCACTAACAAACCTCCAGTAGGCGATATCAGATCGATACGTCTTTCCATTAATTTCAATTCTCTCTTACCATACATCATTTATATTTCAATTTAATTAAACCAATTAATAATAACTCTTCGGTTAACGAAACTTATTACATAATTCATTTTGGACGTTTAAAATTTATTCAATTTTACCACTATGAATCAAATTCATATTTATGCGATATATCAACGTATTATTTTTAAAATAAAAAGTGTTTGATATCGTCTACATTTTCCAATACCATCACTTCTCAAATATCTTATATATAATATAATGATTTGATCAATTTTTACATACATGTTAGTTAAATGTCTAATATATAAATGAAGTTTGCATTACATATAACGCTGAAAAAATGTATATATAATATAAATCAAAATTTAATTTTTAATATCAATTGGAATAATATTTCACAAAATTTTTCGATCTGTATGCAAGCTTCAAAAATAAAACTCTTATAAATCGGTGTCATTCTTATAGCTCTTATTATTATTTTTCCGATATTTTTCCATAAAATCCAAGTAGTTGATACCCTGTGTTTTTTTTTTCACCACGTAGCTTGTGTTTATAAATAATATATTTTTTTATTTGTAATGAGTTCACCTTTCGTATGAATTGATTTGATTTTTTTTCCATCGATAATAATTTCGAAACATCAAAATCGCCAACACATATCGAACTTCGTAACGGATTTTGAAACGGAATAATGAAAATGATTTTGCATCATTTGAAATCTATTGTAAAATGAATATTTGCATGTTTAATCGAATGCGGTTTGAATTTAACTACGATTTCGTGATATAGCAGAAACAATTGTTGAATTTCTCACGTTTCTATTTTAGAAAATATACCGATTTTAACGATGAAACTATATATAAATCGATATATAATATGCTTTGAATACGCATAATAAACGATGCAATTATATGAAACAAGTCATATATTTTTTTTTATGAAAAGGTTATTGAAAAAAAATAAATATTTTGCACATCATGCTTCTTATATTTATATTTGTATTTTATCGAAAGCTTTCATATCGTTTCGCTTTCATTTCATATTGTTTTTTTTTTTTGTATCATTTTCATCGTCATTGAATCAATCGTATGAAAATACTTAACAGAATATACTCACATGAAAAACACCGTCCGATTACTCAAAAAAAATATAATATAATATAATATATAATCATACATGGAAAAATAGATATTCAACTTTAAGTCGTATAATGAATATTAAGATATATAAATGAAAACTGCATGTTAAAGAACACTTATAATCGCGCAATGTAAAATGGAATGATTTTTTTTGATCGATTTAAAATTGCCTGCGTTTTCTGTATATTATTATTATTATTTTTATTGCTTTTTTTAACGTATTTTGTATAGATTGATATAAAATAGATGAAACAGAATGCGGAATATTGCATGGTTATGTTGATATCAATGTGTTATTCTTCAATCACCACTTTAATCAACTAAACATATAATATAAACATAAATATTTGTTTAGATTTTAAGTATATATTTATACTAATTATTAAGGTATAGATAGATTTTGTTATGTGTAATTATTATCTATGAATAGATTTAATTATAAGTATAATTTTAAGGTACAACGCAGTCTTCTAAAACTGATGTAAGACTGTGATCTTTTAGAAATAAGATAACTGATAAAAAAATGTCCTAAGATTTTTTCATAACATTGAAATTATTTAACTTTATTATATATGAATTTTCAAGGGTTTTCCATTATATAATTTAAAAAAAATTCAGCTCTTTTATTATATATTTTTTTGTAATTTTAAAATATAAAAAAAATAAATTAAAAACGAACAACAATACAAACTTTTAATTAATTACTTTTAATTTTTTAATTAATTTAATACATGCTTTATTGCATAATAATTGTATTAAATATTAAAATTCGAAAAAAAACGTTCATAAAATGAAAGAAAATAATTCGTCGAAACTGAAAAGTTTCCGGTCAAAGTTATACAACTTTCGTTTTTAATTCTTTAAACCGTTAAAAACTCAAAAGTATTTTTATTTGAAAGAAAAGTCTAAATTTTCCATGTCTACAATTATTATAATCAGATAACTCCCAAATATTTTTTTTAATTCTTTTCATCTTCAAAAATGAGCACAAATAATAATTATATTTAATATTTCAATCATTTATTAATACAATATATAATAAAACGATGTACAATAATATATTTTTTTCAAATCGTTCTATATTTATATTCGAAATATTTTTATAATATTATATTTAATTCAATATTTATTATATAAAAAAAAATATATAAATGCGTGAACTTTGAGCTTCAAAAGACTTCAACGCGCAGTCAAGATAAAAATATTTTTACGATTAATATAAAAATAAATCATTTAATATATTTTTTCTAAATAATTTTTATTTTTATATTGAAAAAAATTGAAATCAAACAGTTGTTTACACAAATGTTAGCTGTATAAATATTTTTCAATTTATTTTATAATTATATATATATATATATATATATATATATATATATATATATATATATATATATATATATATATATATATATATATATATATATATATATATATATATATTGCACATCGTATTATAATTTCGTACAATTGCATAGTATTTACACAAATATATATGCATCATCGAATCGATTCATATGCACATGAAATTATGCAAATCCAAAACATGGATGCAATCAAATAATTTAATTAATTCCATACTCGTTCGGTTGCAGTTCAAGTCGAAATCATAAATATTTTCCACATTTTAAATGTCTATATTATAAATATAATAAGCGACATTGTATATTTTACGTATACAATTTAATTTCGGATTTTATATGCGTGTATAAATTTAGAAACTGTATATTAAATAAATTTTCATTGAAACAAATCCTCTTCAGAACCGTTGCCGTGTAATTTGCAATAAATTCAAGTCTAATCGACATTATATGTCGAACCAAAATGGAATTGTTGATTTAACATGCACACAAATCTGATACGATTATTGACAATGACCAAATTGCTTTAATATTCACATTAGAATTATACATATATAGTATATATACCTCTGAATATATATCAAAATCTAAATCGACTTTAAATGCTATTTAATTTCATATATTTTTAATGGTCAACGTTTTTAATAATCCAAATTTTTGTTCCGAATACATTTATCTGATGTCACTTAATTTTAAACGCTTTTCATTGAAAAAAATTCAAAATTTTGCATATATAATTAGAAAACCGAACTGAATTAAATTGACTAGTTAAAAAATATATACATTGAATATAGAATTTTGCTCGACGTATATTTAGATCTATATAAATACAAAGTAATATTTAATGTAATGTAAAAAAACAATTTATATATTATAACATCATAAATAAAATAATATATTAAATTATTGTATATAGTTCAATTTTAGATAAACGTTCATTGATTATTTAACCGTTTCCACTTAAGTTTTAGATGTTACGTTATTAAAATATCGTCCAGAACATTCCTGAATTATCCTGGAAAATATCAGGGACGTCGTTTTCAACAATAATAATAATAATATACAGTTATCATTATAGTATAGTTTACGTCACTTGCGGTTAATTATTCATCGTTCCCGTTTTACGGGAACGTTTGAAATTCCTGAACGTCAACAGACTGGTTCATTAGACAAGTGAAACAAGTTTCCCGCTATACATTTCAATGTTTGCAATGTAAATAAATATACTGGGGACGTGCGCCAATAATTGGACTGTCCGAAAAAAAATATTAAAATTTTAATTAAATCGAATAAATATTTATTATGAAAAACATATCATACTAAAGATAGTATTTTTTTTATAATACATCGTATATAAAAGTGATAAAATTCGTTTTATAATCTTTTGTATCAAAAATCAGTCGAATTGAAAATACGTTTCCATACAAAAATACGAACAATATCAACAGATTGTATTGTAATGCATTACCATCGTCTGACATTCGATACATTCTAGCCGCATTTTCCCATTTTCCTACCCACTGTATATATATATATATATATATATATATATATATATATATATATATATATATATATATATATATATATATATATATATATATATATATAGTCGTTTTTGTCCGCATCAAAGGGTTGTTTTGTACTATTCCCCTTTTACAATATAGACGCATACACGTTCGCTTTATAACGTTAGAGAAACACTGAAGATTATTCGTCTATTCGAAAGCCTTTACGTTTCGACGTAACAACGTAGAAACGTGGAACGTCTACGACATTGGCGACAATTTTGTTACCTTCACGATTTACGCGAGAGCACAATATGTATTAAACGAGTTATTGTTCTGCGACAATGTAGCACTTATAAAGTCTCTTGCATACAAATATGTTGCACATTTCGTCGTTATTCCGCATTATCATTTTAATTGTTTGCGACCCAGTTGCGGCGCCTGTGTCATTTAACGTCTCTATACGAACGAATCGATATATAAATGCCGCTTTGTATTAAAATATTTATTATACAATCGATTCTAGTTTGAAATTCAATTGAAATATTATTTTGTATAAAATTATATTTTAAATCACTAAAATATTTTATATTTATATTTAAATTTTCTTTCTTCACTTCTCATGATAGATGTAAAAAATTTAAACTGCACTATTTCTTCTGATAAAAATATTATAATTTTATAAAAAAAAATAAAGAAGTCTTTTATTAAATATAATCAAATATAAATTGATAAAATTTCTTATCATCAATTAGCTATTGCGTAGAATTCGAAAATTTTTTTTATATTCGAATATCAAAATATATATATATATATGTGAACGTGATATTTTTCATTAATATTTAAAATAATATGCAAATGTTAATTTCAATGAATAATAATGTGAAAAACATATATTCATGAATATTGCATGTATTCGTATAAAAATTTCATATCATACGAAAATCTCATTTGCTGCATAAAAAAATAATATGTATAATTTCATATATATTTAATAACTGAAAGCGAGTAAAAAAGTGTATATATCGAATATATTTTTTTTTTGGAAAGATATATATTTTTAGAATCCTTGATACGTTAATAAACGAAATAAAAAATATATACAAAAAAAATCGCAATAAATAAAATATTACGTAAATATGCAAAACTCTCGATTTTTTAGATGACCGGTCAAAGAGTCAAAAATCTGTAACTTGATACCGAAGAATCAATGGGAAAAGCGGCTTTAAATCACGAATCCCGGGAAAAATTTACGATTCTAAAGGATAGCGGAAAAATAGTCCATTCGGTAGTCTTACAATTCAATATTCCCAGACCTCCGAATACATAAAAACATATTATATATATATATATATATATATATATATATATATATATATATATATATATATATATATATATATATATAGTAATAGATGGTACGCCTTATTCGGAGACGGATGACTTCTAAGGGTCCAAAAGGGTCTATCCACCCTTATAGTCGAGATTATTCGGAGAAATCGTTTTATATATGCCCAGTATAGGAAAAACGAAAAGGTCGAACCTGCGACTTCTTGATTTTTACAGTGTGCTTGTGGAAAAAATCGTTTTTTTTCTCTTACCCTTTTTACGCTTTTGATAGTATCTAAAATTTTTTTCCCCTATATATAAACTTTTTTTTTTTATTCTTAATGTGCGTTTCGATGGGTGAAATCCATTACTGTCAGATAACCCAATGATAAACTATTTAAATTATGGTGAGCATATATATTTTCTATAATCGAGCTTTCGTATGTTATAAAAAAATTAACATAAACAATTAATTGTATTATATTATATATATAAATTTAAAAATCGTGAATATAATTAAATGAATAACGAATTACATATAATCTAGAATTAATTTTAATGAATTACAAAAAAAAAACGCTCGTAAATTTACAACGCAGTCGTAAAATATCTTAATCTCTGTCATAAAATTCAATATGACAAAGAAAAGAAACTTTTCCGCTTGCACAATAGTTTTCCACGTCGCAAATTTTCCTTCATCCAAGAGCTAATTCATCATAATTAATTCAAGTCTGAGCTCAGTCTCGGTATACAATTTTATTATATAACATGTTTTCTTGTTTGACACACAATTTTGTGTTGTATTTTCCCTAATTTTCCGCGAAACGCGATCTCGTTTCGACTTTGTTTTTATTTTTATTTTTTTTTTTTTTTTGATAATATTCAAGAGAGACGAATAAAATGAAACCGAATTAAATTTTAATTCGTTTCGCGGACGAGTTTTTCCAATTTTCTTTTGTTTGTCAGACTTCAAAAACTTAATATTTCTTCTTGTACTTGTTCTCGTTCTCGCAGGTAGTTAGTTCTATTGTCGAAAAATGTTCTCTTTGTGTTTAAATATCGTCGATTTTCGCCTCGTGTCGAAGTTAAATTACATTTTCGCCCAATAATTTACGAACGCGGTAAGGATTCGACGTGGAAAACTTAAATTAAAATTCGATATAATAAAATGTCTAAAATGCCGTCCTACTTTCGTTCCTTTTCATTTCGTAATAAATAAAATGTATACCGTGTATGGTATATTCGTATCATTTGTATTAGTGTTTTTTTTAATGGTGTGAGTCGAGCAGAAAGGGAACGGATGTGAATTTTTTCGCGGATGTTGCACGACGGCAGGAAAAGCGACTTCCGGTTAACGCTGAAAAGTCGACTTCCTCTCCAAAATAAAAAATTGCTACGTCTAAAGATCGCACCCTTCATAAAGTAAATATTTCCGATTGTTCGACACCCGACAAATTCATTTCATTTACTTATTTTCAATAATATTTATTCTTCGAAAATAGGAAATGATGTTCAAATATCATACTGAATATTTTATACAAATCTTTCTAATACAGTTTAATTTTTATTAAATTAATATGTAATAAAATCGATATTGTGCTAAAATTTCACAAAGAACCAAATGAAATAAATCAAAATCAACGCCGCTTAAAAACAGTCAAAACACGTTCGTCAAGAAATATCGTTCGTTGCGGAAAACACGTTCACAAAGAGAAATAGACATGTCAAGCTTTTCAAGTTACTTCGAGAGCCTTTTCCACAAAAGAAAATCCAGCACGACGTTCACGTAAATGCATTTTCCACTAAATTTGAAGCGTTCAAAATTCTTCACATTTTCCTTCGAAAATCGTGGTACCATCGAAGTACATCTTTATTCGCAATGTACGCTAAATACCCAAATTATAATTATAATTTTTTATATATATGGTATATATATATATATATATATATATATATATATATATATATATATATATATATCATATTTAAAGGTTTTTCTTTATTTTCTTTCATTATAAAAAAATATAATAGAACATTAAATTTAATAAATTATGTTTCGTTTTGCATATTTAATTATTTTATAATAAAAATATAATAACGTGATGTTAATAAATTATATTTAACAATGGAAAAACTTGAATGTAAAAAATATGGGAGAAATCTTATGGATTAAATTTCAATTACTTTTAATTAACTTAAAATGTGTTTTATTATTATACTGGATGTTTTCCAATATGAAAATATGAAAAACTACCGATTTAAAAATTTTAAACTTAAAAATAATTTATATATATATATATATATATATATATATTTTTTTTTTTCAAATTGAAAATAATTTTGAAACATCTTGTATAATAATTAATTATTTAACAAATATTCCCATGTAATATATAAAATCTTATTGATTCAATGCATTTAATGACATAGTAATTTTAATACATTATACAAAAACTATATATATATATAAATACATATATTTATGTTAAAACTTATTTAAAAATCAATATATTTAACATTGTTTTGAATTTAAACGTATTTTACATAAATGAATAATTAAAAAAACACTATAATGTTTTTATATTATATTAAATGCATTGCAATCCAAAAATGAATAAAAAAGGTACTAAAACGACCCGAAACTTCGTTCGATGTATTTCGTTAAATTATAACAAAATCGTCGAATGCCAAAAAAAAATTTTTTTTTCTATAATACATATATTTTAAACTGTTGACAAATGGTGTGATTTCAGCATTTCGTTCTATTACGAGTTTTCCAAAGAGCAAGATTACATATGCACAACGGCCGAAGATTCCGGTATGCACACGTGTGCGAATTTCCCGCCGTACAGGTACGGCCCATTGGTGTGCAACGGATCCGCGGTTCCATTCTCAAACAATACACCCACTAATAATTCTTGTGTCAATTGGAATCAATATTACACCAATTGCACTCAGAGGGGATCGAATCCGTTTCAGGGTACGATCTCTTTCGATAATATTGGACTGGCGTGGGTCGCAATATTTTTGGTGAGTATTAAATATGAGGTCTACATCATCTGGATTGTTTTTTTTAATCTATAATCATTTTACATTATGTAACATATCATCAATTCTTCGTCCAAACTTCAATATTCATTTTAATCAATAATTTCAATAGAATATCATAGATTCGAACGTTTAATGTCCATTCATTATCATTAAAAATATTATATATTATATATATATACATATATATATATATATATATATATATATATATATATATATATATATATATATATATGATATAAAGTCGATAACATATATATATATATATATATATATATATATATCATTCAATTCACTTTCATATTAATCATAAAGTACAAACCGCTGTATATGTTAAGGACCACATTAAGCTTAATTACGATGATCAATTAACGACGCCGGCGTCTAAAAGAACGGCACAAGTGCGAAATATAAGCAATCAAAAGATGGGCGGATACGAAATAATAAAAGAAAGGGATATCGCCAACGAAATACGGTGATAAATTTTCACGCACGCGAACCTTGTTTGTTAAGCTGTCTCCATTTATCTTCATCAAGCGTTGATACACTTTTCGTTTTCAACCGCACCAATATTGTATCATCACTCTTGTGCGACAATTCCAACCCTATCACTTCAAAACTCAGCCATGACACCTCGTATATAATTATTAATAACGTTATCCTCTATATATATATATATATATATATATATATATATATATATACATATATATAATTGAATATCATTTTTAATTATACATAAAATTTTACTATTTTAAAATTAATAATAATTTTATAATATTATTTATTTAAATATACTAAAACCGCACGCCAATGACTTGCCAGAATCCAAATATGCACGCTTTCGTCGCAATCATTTATATATATATATATATATATATATATATATATATATGCAGTGCGCGAATGAAATCGTGTCTATTTCGGAACGTGCTTCTGCTTCTACTCCGTTCTGCAATATTCGCTATGCGGTTAGCGGTGCCAATATTAGTCACACCTGAATATATATGCATACGAGTGCACTGAAACGTGTAATTCAGACAATTTCCAGATTAATCAAGATCTCCACGTTCAAAGGTGGTGTCAATTTTATATCTCTTAATGCATCCATTAAGGATTCACGTTGAATTTACACAAAACATCTTATAATAAAATATTATATATATAGGGTGACCATCTGTCCTCTTTTTTGAAGGACAGTTCTCTCTTTTTTTTGTATATTTTTATAATAGACAAATGTTGAGAGTTTATATATTTACATTTTTTTTTTCTCAAAATCGAAAACAATTTTTGAAACTAGATTTCATAATTGAGAACCTTTTTTTAAAGTCGACCGAGTTTCATCGGCTTTTTCATCACAATTTGAAAAAAAAATGTTGGTCACCTTAATACACAAAACATTTTTTACAAATATATTTTCATTTTAATTTCTATTATATAATTTATTAACGAATAGTATAAATAATTAATAAATTTAATTATATTATTACATTAAAAAATTAAAAGTTTTTAAAAACTTGCTTCATTAAGATTTTGATGAGAGTTTGATTAATAAAATAATCACATGTTAAATCAGTAAAATACATCTAAAGATTAATCGTAAATATAAAAAAATAAATCAATACATGATATTCCATAAAATATGAATATATAAAGATTATGACGCCACTGATTTATTATATAAAATATATCGAAAAGATTATCAAAACTTTGATGTTGAAATATTATGTAACATACTTTTTATCATATAGCACATAATAAAACATCTCAAAATATTAATATGTAAAAACGTAATTTTCCTAATGGACATCGGTCCTGGGGCAACAAGCTCAAAGTTCAAAGGTTCAAATTCCGATTGAACCCAAAAATCATACATCATAATTTTCATACATCTTCACCGATGCCATTTTAATTTTTGCGATGAAAAATTAAAGCCAGATTTTTCCCTCTGACCCCTTTTTCGGCGACTCCACCTCTTCTCGAGCCATTCGAAATGTTAGAGGAAAAAAGTGGAGCGTCTGTTTCAGAGATCAAAAGGATTCTTTTCTTTCGTTTTGCTTGTTTTAGAGCAATCGTGTAGATTTCGTATCGAATAAGTGCCAATCATTCGTTTTCAAAGGGATTCAAAAATAACGAACACAAAAGACAAAAAATGTACACACATATATATATATATATATATATATATATATATATATATATCAGACCTCTTCGTTTTTTTTTTTCGCTTTACGTTTATTTTATTTTATTTATTTATTTGTCTCCTACCGTCTTTATTTAGGTTCGCGTTTGTCGTTTTTCGCTGTGAAATGTGCCCTAGAATTGATCTTTTTATTTTACTCAGTCCGCCTCCATTTTTGTCCTTTTATATTTACATCGTTACAATATTTTTCGTCCGATTCATATCAATCATTTAAAAACGAAATAAAATAACAATCAATTAAACCTTTCGAAAATATATATTTCACCTTTTTTATGTTTGAAATAAATTGTATTTTTTTTTTCACGTTTCCATTGTAATAATTAAAGAAATAGGTTAAAAATTAAATAAAAATATATTTTTAATTAAAATATCCGTGATTAAGTATACCTATCAATGTTAAAATTTTTCACTAAAATAAAATTAAAAATTTATTTTTTAATTTGAAATATGATGAAATTTTGGTTAACTTTGAAAAATATTTCCATTTTTTTTATACAAGATAGAAAATTGAATTTTGACTAAAGACGAATCAAAGGTTTTAATGCCTTTGAGATTTGACTCTATAGAAAATATTTTGAATTTCGTATATTCAACATGTCTCTAATAAAGATACTTCAGTTTTAATATTAATTTGAAGAAAATTATATTCATTTATAGAGGAAAATTCAAATATAACTCTTAAAATAAAATCCACGCTTGATATCAGAATCCTGGTTAAATAAAAATTAGAATAATAATCATCAACTGTCAGTCACGAAGAAACACTTGAAGAAGACATTGTGGACTTCTATCTGATTTTCATTAAAAGAGAAATTAAAGTTTGGACGTAGAATTAAATCTTGAACTCTTAAAAATTTAATCAATAATTCATAATTTATTTTTAATATAACTATCAAGAGAATTATAGTATATTAAAAAAATAAAATTCAATATTTTTTTCATCATATTATAATTATTTTATATTCTTACATATTGGCTTTAAATAATAATTATTTTTGTTATATTTACTTTGCAGGTAATATCTTTAGAAGGTTGGACAGACATAATGTACTACGTTCAAGACGCTCACAGTTTTTGGGACTGGATATATTTTGTACTTCTCATAGTGGTAAATATTCATAAGAACGCTTTCAAAAATATCACGCATGAAAAAAAAATCAAACGATATCCGTTACGCGTCCAATCGTCGTCAAATCCGACCATACCCTTCAAATCCATACAATTGATCCTCTTAATTCTTTCCCTTTCTCGCCTGACGATAAATTTAAATTGGAATCGTTATTATCATTATTATTATTATTATTATTATTATCATTATCATCATATCGACCACAAAATTAGCTGAGCCATCGCGATTGCCGGTACATGTTTCCCGCACGCAGACGCGGCCATCGTTGGTTCAGTGTTGCCAGCCGTTGGACAAAATGGCGCTTTAAAATTTTATCTCCTCGTTTTGAGAGCGTGCTAAATAGGCTGGCAACACCGTAATCGGAACGATACAGATGCTTCGTTTGAAAATAATCTGTTTACTCGATTAATTCAGCGCCGTTCGGATTTTAAGGGAAAAAGTTCGACCTTTGCAACATATTATATAAATTTTATTAAAATTGGCCTTCTAAATCTCAACAGTACATCGTAATAATATTACGCCATAAAATAAACATTTTCTAAATTTTGATTATATTTACAGTAGAAATTCATTTTATAACCATTCAAAATATTATATATCATATTAAATTCTTATAATCGACATTTTAAAAAAGCAATTTTAATTATATTGATATATTTTTATTCGTCAATTTAATTTCACTCATTCATGAAAATTTGATTTATTATTTTTAATTCACACACACACACAAATTTATATATTATATATATTATTTGTATGTACGTGTATTATCGAATATTATCTGGTGGAAAATCATATTAAAGTCGACTTTGTCGACAACTTAACTACAAAAGTTATCAATCGAGAGACTACTTTATCTCTTTTATCGGATTATTATGTTATTATTACTTTACACAAAGAACTCATCTTATAGTTATTGCGAACGCCACGATTCGCGAAGGTACGTAAAAGTATAGACGTGGAAAAAAATATATAAGACCCTCCTTGAATAAGCCACTATTAGTTTAACTAACGTTTTTGTTGCCGGGCAAACTTCTACTCGGGAAAGCGTACAGATAAGCCGTTTGACTTTCTTGTTTGGTGTCGTAATTACGTAAAAACTCCTTAAGAACTTTCATAAACATAAACGAATATATATATATATATATATATATATATATGTGTGTGTGTGTGTGTGTGTAAAAGTTTTCTCAAAACAATGAAAATATTGTTGTGTTTACTTTTTCATTCTCATATCTTTTATCTTGTATTACAAGAATAATTGATTTTGTATTATTTTTAGTTATTCAATATAATATTAATAAATTATTGTGTATATCAAAATACAATCATAATGATGATATCTATGATCTGTTTAAAAAAAATTATAGTACTGTAGCGCACAAGGCGCGTCATTATACGTCCATTTAAACCGTCCTCGGCATTTAGGGGGTTAAAATGGAATGCTTTTATATATCGTGTACGTTAGTTTTTCGCCGTCATTACGTACGGCTAACGCGAATTTATTTCCGAATAGAAAAGTAAATTTAATCACCGCCGCAGTCCGAAAAAAATAATATATGAACGCTACGACCCGAAAGGGAAAATGTCGAAATCACTTTCTCCAATTGATTTACGTCCAAGTTTCTTCGTCGTTTGTAGGTCAACATACCAATTCGCACATGGGGCAAAAGAAAGAGAGACGTTTCGCAGGCCGAAGCACAAAAAGCCCCATCACCGTTCATCCATCAACCCCTAGACGAGACCGGTCTTGTTTCTGAAGAAAAAAAATAGAAAGAAAGAAAGAAAATGGGGAGAGTTTTTTCTGTTCATTCTTTATTTATTTTCGACGTATGTAGACAATCTTTAATGTAATCATGCGTTGTGCGTACAAACGACATTCTCGACACGCTCGACTGAAGGCCAGACGACGAGGAATTTGACATTTCAATAAATTGAATGTCTTCACTAAACAATGAACACATCTTAATGCATATATATTTATCGAAAATATAATATGTAAACTCAAACAAAAAACTGGATTTTTTACTTTTCATAAAATCTTTTATTTTGATTTATATATGTGAAAAAAAATATTAATTAACCATATATCTAATTAGTGTATTTATAAGATGACCAACTTATTTACAATGAAAAGTAGAACAATACGAAATATCATTGAAAATATTTTTTATCATTTGAACAATGATACGTTGCAAAATAAAGTGACCAAATTTTGACGATGGCGAAGCGGTATATTTTTGAAAAAGATGTGAAGAAAAGTCGTCAAAACTTCAACGACTCAAAAAAAACTAATTAAAGGATGATTGATCACGTCAAAAAGTCATCAAAAATTCAAAAATAATTCTTTATTTGACAACTGTCTTTATATTGAATTACATTATATAAATTTATGTTTATTTGATCGAGTCATTGATTTATAAAATCAATCATCAAATTATATTGAAATAATATTTATATATCAATAATTAGGTCATCGACGCGATTTCAATTTAATTTTGTATATTAAATTTTAAACATCAATAATAGAAAAAAGTTTATTCTTTTTATAGATTTAAGACATATTCAATTTTCAATCTTACAATTGTCTTGCATTAAATTAAATTTCAAGTACATTAATAATTTAATCACATACTAATTCTCATATACGTATAGTACAATCCTGCACGCTCTAGATAAGAAGCTTAGTTTTGTCATATCTTCACATATTAACACAACATTTCTCAACATGTATATTGTAATATATATATATATATATATATATATATATATATATATATATATATATATATATATATATATATATATATATATATAAAATCCAATTAAATCTATTTAACGTATGATGAACCGATAATGTTGAAACGTTGGGTCATCGTCGACACACCATACGTAAATCGTGCTTTCAATGCACGATTTTTGGTCGACAAAACATATTACGCCGTATCTCAATTTAGTTCAGTGAATGTCAATCTTTTGACGGCCGATAGAGCCTCGTTAATCTAGGACTGACAGCTCGTTTTTCGCTCTCGACACCGATTTTTCCACAACGTTTTCACCGTGACTGAACCATATCCATTCCGTATAAACCGTTTTTAACCCTTATTTCTCTTTTTTTTCTACACCATATTTATCCGTTCTTATTGAGTTTTGACTCGATTTTTTTTTTACATCTTTTACTATATACATTTTTTTTCTATTCACTACTACCCGATCGTATCTCGTTCACCTTCGGTATTCGTTCTGGAGACGATGAAATTGACGACAAAAAGGCCACACAAAACCAAACGAATGAAATCGAAAAAAAAAAGAAGAAGACGACGAAGAAGAAGAAAAGAGAGGAGAAAAAAAGAAATCGTACAGAAAGTCAACGTTGACCGTAAATTAATTCGCAAAGGGAACACGCGAGTGTGAAATTGAAATAAAAAAGTTAACGCACCAAATAACATAGAACCGAGTGTTTTCATTGTGACGTTTTGACTTTTATTTATTTTTATCTTTGACCGAAAATGTTTCAGTACAACTAATGAAATAATCCATATACTTGTATACTATATATATATATATATATATATATATATATATATATATATATAATAACAAATGTATCTCAATACTTGAAGTACGTTTAAAATCAATATATAGTATTTCAGTACTAATGATAAAAAAATAATAATTCTAAATTAGTAATAAAAAAATTGATTATTAATTCATGACTATTATAAATTTAAAATAAAGACATTTATTAAAACGACAGCGTAAATTTTCATTGAAAATTGCGATATTGAAAACGAAATTTTTATATGACAAGTTTTATACTAATCGATTACATTGAATTTGCACTCGAAAAAATGAATCATTACCAAAATTGCATTAGATGATGTATTGCGAATAAAATAATACTAGATAAAAAATTAAATCAATTTTGTTAATAATATAGGGACGTTTAAAATATTAAACATTAACTAATTAATACATATTATTAATCACAAAATCCATATTGATATTTGTATTTTTAATCGTTGCGTGTTTCAGATCGGCTCGTTTTTCATGATTAATCTATGCCTCGTCGTCATCGCAACCCAATTTTCCGAGACGAAGAAACGTGAAATGGAAAGGATGAGACAGGAGAGAGCGAGGTTCAATTCCACGTCAACGTTGGCATCGTCGACAAATAACAGCGAACCTGCCACGTGTTACGCGGAAATAGTCAAATATATAGCTCACCTGTGGAGACGGTTCAAGAGGAGGCTCATCAAGAAAATCAGGTCTAAAATCCCGTTTCGCAACCGAGCACTAATTAAATATCGAGATAAACCACTCACACCGACGAAACTTTCGATTCAAAACCGATTTTCCCTACGTTGCTTCCGTTTATCGAGTCAATATTTGGCACTGGTCTTAAAAAGGCTTTTGTTCGTCGAAAGACAGATATCTTATATTATATATATATATATATATATATATACCCATAGTGAGATTCTATTCTTTCAGAATAGAAGCACAAAGAGGCTTAAAACATCGAGCACTCGTTTGTTTCGTACTTTACTTATTATTATTATATGTATATATATAGTGCGAAATGCAAGACAATAGCTATTAAGTCTTCCTTTGGGAAGTCTTGCTTCGATATCGATAAGCCTTCCCTAGACATCGTCAATGCATTACGGATACATATATACACGATAAAAATGCTCATACATAATACCAAAGTGTGGCATTATGAAAAATTTCGATAAAAATCTTCGAATGCCGCTCAGCTCCACCTTGACCCATTTCTTGAAAATTTGTTTACGAAAACGTCTTTTACTCTTGCAAAAATATGCCCTCGATATAATAGCAAAATATATTACATTATTTGTACCGTTTACTTCGACCGGACTTTATTTTACCGGTCGTTCATATTATGAACAAGTTTGAACATGAGAATCCCGAGGGAACAACGGGCACGACGAACAAAACACTTTAGTGAAATGCACGGAAGCTTCGGTTAGAATCCAATTTTATCCATATAACACAAACTACGTTCAATACGGTAAGCTTTGAATTACTTATATTGTGCTTTCTCGTCGCGGCTTATCGACATAAATGCTTTCTAATTCAATAACGATAAATTCTAAATTTTTTACTCTCAAATCGATCATCATCCATCACCCGGTTAAAGGATAACGTTCTGGTTTCGATTGATCTTTTTCTTTTATTCAAAAAAAAAAGAATAAATTAAAAAGGTTAAACGAGAAAAAAACGTACGATTTTTTTTTTCTTTATTAAAAATTAAGCAAAAAAAATAGCGGACGGGCAAAAGTTAAGTGAAAGCGATCTCAAATCTTGAAAGAATTAATCCGGCATTAACTGTTTAGTCTACAGTCCGCTTTTCTGAAGCGTTCTTCCTTTCAGACTTTTATCTCGATATAATGACTTCCGTTAGAATCTTTTGCTCGTTTTCGTTTTATTTATCTTCTTTATATATATATATATATATATATATATATATATATATATATATTCGAGTTATGAACCGCAAATATCTCCATATACAATATTTTTGAATAAATATTTATTAAAAAAAAACAACAAATTAGCCAAATAATCAACTATATAATATATCAATCTAAAAATATTGATACTTTTATATTAATTTATTTATAGATATCAATTTTATTATCCGGCTTATCGTGTTTATTAAATCTGTAATACGATTTTGTATTTCTTCAAAGAAGAAAGCGGCCTCGGGAAAATGCTCAAGAATTTTCATGCCGAGAATGTATGTACGCTTGTATGCGAGTGTGTAACGTTTTAATCACCTAGTTTTGCAGCATTTCAAACGCGCCATAGTTCACATGGCTATATAATAATCGCTGAAGTATTCACGAATGAGACACTCTCAAATGGAATCCTTAATGAATTTCGACTCCTGGGCTCTCCTTGTTCCGTGTAAAACGAAAACATTTATATATATGTATATACATATATATATAGGTAACATAGTGCTTGATAAAAAATTCACGGTCGCATATCCGCCTTATGCGGTTTTTATTCCGGATATTTTTTGACCATTTTCCGCATCCTTTGACCGGGACCGAGTCTTATGGAAAAATTCATAAGAATTTTTCCGCGGCGACGAAATTACCGTCGGTCCGCAGAATTTTGCACTTTTCGTGTTGGCAATACTAAAATTTTCTTTAAAATACGACATTTTCACGATTATTCGACCCAGCTTTTCGTTATGAGAAAAACAATTTCGGCTTTATACATATTTAAAAAACTATACACTATATAACATTAAAGCAATTTTAAAATATAAATATAAAATATATTTTCACATTAAATATAATGTATACTATATATATTATATTATAGCAATCTACTATTACACTAAATAATTTAATATATTCCCTTCTACCAATGTATACATAATTAATATAATTAATTAATAATTGGACATTCTATATATACATATAAATGTACCTGAACATACTATTTAAATAAACAGTTAAATTAAATTATACTATAAACAAAATATAATGTCGATATATTAAAATTATTATCCAAACTAATTTTTTATATATGCACGTATATTAAAATTATTTATTATGGAATATATTAAATTATTTTATATATAATATAGGTCAGTAAACGAATTGAAAAAAATTTTTTTTTTTCGATTTCTAATCATTTTATATTTTTTTTCATCGAAAATGCTGAACGATGAAAAAACGGCTTTTTACAATCGGGAGCAATAAAATTGCATTACGATAGATAAATTTTGACATCCAAAATAAAAATATAGACTTATTTTTGTCGCTAAAAAATTCAGCTTCAAAAAAATATATTGTGTTTTTTTTTCGACAATATTTTTGATTACATAAATTATTATTTTCTAAAATTTTATTCATATTTATAACACTTTATACACATTTGCATTTAAAATATGCACATTTTCAATTTTTCATTCGATTTTATGCATGCATATATAATATTATATAATTTAAGAATGCGTAAAATAACTAAACAATCTTCAAATATTTTTAAAAATTACATTTTTGTATTGAAAATCGTCACATTCATTCCACTCTCATTATTTTTTAATATATATATATATATATATATATATATATATATATATATATATATATATATATATATATATATATATATATATATATATATATATATATATACAACACGTAATTTAACTTTTTCAAGATATTTACTATTTTTAATATTGCAAACTATTATAAACATTATATTGCAAAAGTTTCAAGTAGTTTTGATCTCACTTATCATATAATATATACACATTCATATGAACATCAATTATTCTCATTAACAAATATCTCATATTATTTCGTCGTTCTTGTTATAATATTAAAATAAAATAAATCAAATAATATGAATTTATATTTCAGTATAAATTTATTATTTTATATTAATAATAATAATAAAAAAGAAATATAATATATATAATTTATATTCAATGTCGTATATTTGTATAATATATGTTTAATATTGATATTATCATAATATAAATTTCAACATAAAAGAGTACATATTTGTCATTTATTTTAATTTTTTTCAAACAATATTATAATGTAAAAAAAATTATCAATATCTTTGACAGTATTAAAAACGATAAAGGGCTTCTGTTTAGTAATATATACCATATATATATATATATATATATATATATATATATATATATATATATATATATATATATATATATTTTTTTTTAAATAACATATGTTACACAACTCTTATATCTATTCTAGTACTCTTTTATCTTGAAATTTTCATATATTGTACACTTTGTGTGTGTTTAAAATGTACTAAGCTTAAAAATTTGATGCTTTTAATATTGTGTCTACTTCATATGTGAGCACTTTTCCATTTTATATTCCTATTTTTATATCATATCATACATCGCTGTTGCATCTTTCCTTTTTACTATCTAATATTGCTTTTCTCGTTTTGAACCTATGTTATTGAAAAAAGATTGTATTTCTTTATTTATTCAAAGTAAAAAATCAGTTCGCATGCTTGTTTGTTATTTATTTATATATTTTTAGTATTATTTTGGTGAGTATTTTTCATTGGAAAAAAATTTTTTTTTCGTACGCCTCTCCTATTATGCTACGTTTTCGTTTTGTTATCGATTTTTTATATTGTTAAACTATTCGTTCGTTATGTTGTTTGTTTATTTATTTATTTTTGTTTTGTTTTTCTATTATGATTTATCCTTACATCTTGCAATTGTTTTCCTTTTCTAAATAGGTTGTACAAATACAGGCGAGAGCAGCAAAAAGAGGCGCGATTCGGTGAAACTCTGGCGCTCAGCGGAAAACCACGTCAGCATCATCCTTGCTGTCCAAGATTTAAATTGGTAAGATTAAATATCACATAAATTAAGTATAATTTCATAATTCTTTAATTTCTACACAAAAATAATATTTTATGAATATAAAATTTCATATGAACTAAAAATATTTTAAATGAAATTTCTTCTTTTAAACATATTTTAATAAATAAAAAAAAATAATGAGTTAAGGTTCTTGAAATTGTTTATGAATACTCAAACATATAAATGCAGTATGACCATTAAAATTATTATTATGAAAAAAAAACACATTCTAAATAAATATTTTCATGATATAAATTTTAAATAAAAAATATATATAAATTATAAAGATTTATATTAATATTAAATAACACATATTGAATCATTATATATATACCATATAATTTGAACAATTTTCATCGTATCTGTCCTAAAAATATTTATCTATATTATACGACCATTTTGTATAATTTATTTTTGTAACCGTTTGTCGGTAAAAAAAAAGTTTTTCCTCCGTATACAGTTACGCAAAATGATATATTTTGATAAAAAACGAGCTTTGTTGACAGTTTCTGTCGTCTAGGACAGATATGAACATCAGTCGACTCGATAAAGGGTTTTTCGCGTTGACAGACGTGGTCAAAAATTATATGTGAATATAAATTTTGCGGTTGTACTGAAAAAAAAACATATATATATATATATATATATATATATATATATATATATATATATATATATATATATATATATAAATGTATCTTTTTTCATCGGACATTGCGTTTTCCGCATAGAAAATTTTCCTCAAATGAAATTTATTCACGACTAACTTTTTACTTAATAAAATATCACGATATAACAGAACGAACGATGATGATAAAATTTTTAAATTGTTTCTCATATAAATATTCAAATATAGACGTGTACATGTATATATATATATATATATATATATATATATATATATGTGTGTGTGTGTGTGTGTGTGTGTGTGTGTGTGAATAATTTATAACTTAAATAGAGGTTAAAAAAAATATTTTACGTATGAATTTTTATAAATTAAATGAAATAATATATCAACTCGTTGAGCTCATTCGTGAGCTTTTATTATGAATTATTATTATACGAATATATTCGACCGTCATTCATTTTCTACAAAGTATATGTAAATTTATCAAATTATAAATATATATATATATATATATATATATATATATATTTATAAATTGTCTTTTAACACGAATGTTTTCGACATGTTATCGTATATTTTAAAATTCGACCGAATATATAAATAATTGTTTACAATGTATTACATATTATTTTATTATTTATTATGAATATAAATAAAAGTGATCTATTTTTATTATATATATATATATATATATATATATATATATATATATATATATCGACTACGATTTAGTTTATTTATTTATATCAAATTTAACTGACTATATTTATATTTTGTTTTTATAACAATATATATTTTTTATACTCATAATTCTGATTATTAACTATATATAACTTAAAATTTTATCACGTAGCGTCATTTTAAATGTATAAATTTTTAAACAGCGATACTTTTAATATAATTTTCATTTTCTAGTAAACTTTACCACGAAGAAAAATACTGTTTTCAGTTTGAAAAAAGAAACAAAATTATATATATATATATATATATATATATATATATATATATATATATATATATAAACAATAATTTAATTTTATTTAAAAAAAGAAAAATTCTTCATACTTTTCGCCTACCTATAACACTAGATAAACACGATTACTTTTCATTATATTTTTTTTTATTCTTCGAGCGCGCACATTCGCCAAAAAAAAGTGACGCGGTAGGCAAAAAATGGAAAATTCGACAATATTAAACGTAATAATAACGTATAATACAATACAATAATATATATATATATATATATATATATATATATATATATATATATATATATATATATATATTTAATATATTATAAATATTTGAGTCTCTTTACGTAGTCAGTCAGCTCTCTTGACGACGTTGATTCGTGTCACTTACAAATGCTACCCATTCTGCACGTACAAATATTCCTCGGAGTGGAAATCTGCTCTTTATTATCGTCGAAATTGACTTTTCACGTTATCAAAGATTACTCTATACAACCTCTGCCTATTCTATATATATTTTGCGCGGCATAAATAAAAAGTCTGAAAAATATATTATACAAGAGAAAAACTCTCAGCTATTATCATAACCGATGTACTTTGAGACGATCTGAATATTTTCAGTGTGAATTTTGAATTCAAATGAAAAGTGTATTTTTTTTTTTTTTTGCTTACGAATTGGTCATTTTTATATTATAAAAATAGATATTCAACACTCGGGAATTAAAATAGTGTATTAAAATGTATAATTTATTCCACATTAAAATGTGCACATCGATAAATTATTTCCGACTATTAAAACGTAGAGCCGATATTTAAAATATTCGACGATAACCTTTACCAATAATGTCAACAACCTTTAATATAATGATCCGTTTTAACGATATTAAAATTCGCTTGTGTTTTCAAGCAGCAGCAATCTCTTCAAGTGCCACCAGAAATTGATGGACTGGAAGAGCCACCTTCGCCTCGTCCTCTTTTGAGGGCTGCTTCCATTTGTACCTCCGAAAACGACGTAAGCTAACATTAAAATTACCATATTTCGTCCGAAATATGACTAGACGTTTCTTCTTCTCTTACTATCGTCATCTTTACGTAGAGATTAAACTGCCATTACGTATTCGACAGTTTTGTTCGCAGAATACATCGGGACTTGCTTTACTTTCGCCGTCCTCATTGGGTAGAAGAAGATCGTCTGTGATGTTCAGCGATGTGGTCGTTCTTCACGGAGCTGAATGCCAAGGTACTTCAGTCGGTGTCGGAGCATCGTTAACTGCCCCTGGTGAAAAAAATGTTTGCTCCAGCGAAAAAATGACACAAACGGGTATTTTTTATATCCCATTATTTATGTTTGATATTAGTGAACTTTATTTAATTAATGCATATTAATAACAGGCGATGGTAATATATGGCAAAATAACCAAACTCCCACAACTACAAATGCTGATCTAGATCTTGGCGATGCAGCTATGACATGTCAAGAACTTTTAGCTTTATCCGGTGCTTTGTCTGCAGCTTTACCAACAGGACAAATGGCTCTGGATTCATTTTTTGATTCACTCACTAAAGGAATATGCAAAAAAAGCAATCCTCCTGCACCTGCACCCAATTCGACGGCGTGCGACACTCAAAGAATGTCACCGCCTAATCAAATTCTAGAATTAGAAGATTTTTCATGTTGCGGCGATCTGCAACAGATAGAAATGGGTATGATGCAGCAGAAAAAGGAAGAAAAAAAGAGATCCAGATTCTACAGAATAGCAGTCGGTTTCTTTAGAACGTTATGCTCCATATTCAGCTGCATCAGAAGATGGGTTAAAGCACTCGTAGAGCATAAATATTTTCAACAGGGAATCCTTTTTGCCATTCTTATCAACACGCTATCGATGGGTATCGAATACCATAATCAACCGGAAGAACTAACTGTGATAGTCGAAATCAGTAACATTGTCTTTTCGGCGATATTCGCCGTTGAAATGTTGCTGAAAGTTTTCGCCGAGGGTCCCTTCGGCTATATATCGAACGGTTTTAACGTATTCGATGGTATTATCGTAGTTTTAAGGTACACATTCATTACAAAAAGGCCTTTTAACTATTAAATATCAATATTTTTCACTCCTTTATTATTTTTTTTTTCTATAATATTTAGCGCTTTTGAACTCGCCCAAACTTTCATAGGAGAGAGAGAACAAGCTGGAAGCTCCGGTCTTTCAGTGTTGAGAACCTTCAGACTACTTAGGATATTAAAATTGGTACGATTCATGCCTAATCTTCGAAGGCAACTCTTCGTCATGCTGAGAACTATGGATAATGTTGCGGTGTTCTTTTCTCTTTTGGTTTTGTTCATTTTTATATTCAGGTTAGTAATCAATTTCTTCATTTTATCCATAAATTATATTCATTAGCACTTATGTATATGTAAATGTAAATATTTTTATAATTTATCAATAGATATAGCATATTATCGTTATTATCATATATATATAATATATATGTGTACTCGTAATATATTTATCGCTATTGATTAAATTATGATATAATATCGGTAGAGCTAATGAGAAATTGAACAATTTAAGCGTAACACCCCTAATTGATTGAGATGACATTCAACGTAAACGATTTCTAGCACTGCTAAAATTGATATTATAATTACAAAATACAATATATATATATATATACACGATAATTCATACAATAAAAAATAATAATATTTATTTTTATTTCATAATATATACGTCGATATCACAGTGAATATCTAAGAGATATCTCTTTTTGACCATTCATATCGTCGCAGGTGATCAATATCAATATTAAAATTGCCAAAAATCAACATTAAAAAAAATTTTTTTTTTAATAAGTATATATTTTATTTTTTATTTAACAGTTGTTGTTTTAATTATTTTTCACTAAAACTATACGAAAAAGCTTCTCCCTCTACATTTATACTGTTCTTACGTTACACCTATATTTATGTTATGTATATAAATGCATATTTATTCATATATATTAATGTAAAAGTTTGAATTTTCACCATTTTCCGATAATATATCGTAAATTTTAATAATATCATAAAACCATCCATTTTATATAGTATAATAAAAAGAAAAAATATTTATACACTTTAAATAGTTTTCTTTTTAATTTAGAATTTACGTACTGATTTTCGGTTTGGTTTTCTGTTTAAGCTTTTACAGCAACATATATATATATATATATATATATATATATATATATATATATATATATATATGTGTTATATATGAAATATGTATACGACTTGACTGTGTGAATGTTTTTTTTCTATCGCTTCATACGATTTTCTTTATATATATATATATATATATATATATATATATATATATATATATATATATATATATATATATATATATCTAATTTTTTTTTTCACTTTCATTTATTCGCATCCTCGTATTATTATTGTCTTTGAAGAGTGATGAAAAGGCGTTTCTTAAAAATTAGCGAATACTTCAATGTATTTTTTTCTTTTTATTTGTTTTTATTCGATTTTCATGTTTCGACTTTTACGCTTTTCCGAGCGTAAAATACCATTTATATTAAGGTTTTTTTTTTATTCTAATTCGCGTCATTTTTTTTTATCGTTTCTTATATACATATTAAATATTATATATATATATATATATATATATACATATTTTTTTTGTGTTTTATTCGATCGTCTCCACAAAATAATAACAAGGAATATTAAAAAGGAAAACGAGTTCGGACCGACTTTGAAGTTGAATTTAATTTTTAAAAAAATCGGCACAAGGTGACAGAAAAAAAAAGAAAAATATTACAAAAAAAATCAACCGTTATTTTTATTTAAATTCTTTTCTATATAAAATATACGTTTATAAATGTTTATTCCAGAATCACATCAGTTTTGTATACAGTATTGATAAAATAAAATATAATAAAACAAATATACAGTGAAATGAATAACATGAATATCTACTTTCTTATTTTTTTATAATGAAAAACTGACTAAATCCGTTGACATTCCATTTATTTTATTGAAAAAAATATATTCAAATTACACCTAGATAAAAAATAAATATATATTATAATAATAATTTTAATATATTTTCTTATTTAAAACTGTTTAACCTTTATTCAAAACACTTTCACATTTCTAGATTCTACAATACACTTTTATTGTATATCGTTATTCTTTTAGCAATTAAATTTAACGATAGAAAATTTTACAATATACTTTTCTATCAATAGTTTAATCTACGATATAATAAATCGACTTACTATTTTATATAATCGAACGATTAACGTTCACAATTAATCTTATTTTTAAAATTAAATCAGCAATTCAATATCAAAAATTTTATATATATTTCATATAATTGGAATTATATATTGTGAATTCAAATCCGTAATAGATCGAACGCGTACAAACAAACGAACATGTGCATCACCACCAAATTACAGCAGGTGACACGATATTATATATATATATATATATATATATATATATATATATATTTATATATATATATAATATCGATTATATACCGAATATAATTTTTCCACTTAACAGTGAAACAATTAAACGTTGTAAAACGAACAAATCTGTTCGACTATAAAACATTTCAAATTAACCCTCCGGTTATTCATCAACGTTTCGGCAGACTAATTTAACACGCAAAACTATAAACCGGATAATAAATTTCGATTAAACTATTTTAACAAGTAGGCAGATGCGGCTTTATCGTTAATTAGATAATTCGACCGTGTAAATTTTCAAAGATCACTTACCAACAATTTGATTAATTGATATTTCGCATAATTATAACGCAAATAAAAGTCGACAAACTTAGATCGTATATTTTTTACATATATATATATATATATATGAAAAAAAAATATTACTTAATAATAAAACGCTATAATTTATATAATATATAAAAGAAAAATCAATACTGCAATAAAAAAAATCGTCTTCATATATTAATACACATTCTAAAACGATCAATATTTTAATCACGCAAATTTTACATCGTTTTTCCCCCTAGAAAAAAAAATATTTATTAACAATTATACTATTTTTTTTTTGCTTATTTTCCGAATTTACAGTAAAATTTTATTTTTTCAATTTTAAAAATAATCATGTTTAATCGTGAATGATCGTGTCATTTTTTTAACGTTATTCTAATGTAAATATTTTTTTAGAAATTATAAATATTATCTCAAAGCATTATTGTTATTATTATTATTATAAAAACACTATCTCCAAAGAGCTTTAAAAACTTTGTCGGTGAATTTTATTTGTTAAAATTCAACTTTGACCCAAATATCGTTTAAGCTTATACATTTTTCATTGTCAAAAACTTTCATTTATAATAAAAATATGTCAAATATTTTCACATTTTTCTTAAATAGAATATTTTTAATCTGTAAATATAGCGATTTAAGAAATAATATTATTATATTCTATATAAAATTATTTTATTCATTTTTTTGAATGCAAAATTTAACAAAAATTACTATCTTTCAAATCAAAAAAAAAAAAAATAAGAATAAAAACAATTTCTAAGTTATACAATTTTGTGTAGAAAATGAAACAAAATAAACATTGATTTTTTCCTATATATAATACAATCATATCAGATTTATCATAAAATAAATCAATTTATTTTCCTATCTAATAAAATATTTAGAAATATAAAATACAATGACACGATCGTTCTATAGAACAAAAATATTAAAAAAAATCACGATACTTTAAAACGTGAACAAAACGCACAGAACGCGTCCGAAAAACAAAAAAAATCATCCAATTTTATCTCCCAAATTTCTCGCTGCGTTGTTAACTTTTACCGCGAAAACAACAAAACGCTTAAAACGCGTCCGTAAAAAATAACATCATTCACTTTTATCTCCAAAATTACTCGCTGCGTGTATTAACTTTTACCACGAAAATAACAAAACGCTTAAAACGCGTCCGAAAATAAAAAACATCATCCACTTTTATCTCCCAAATTTCTCGCTGCGTTGTTGACTTTTACCGCGAAAATAACAAAACGCTTAGAATGCGTCCCAAAATAAAAAACATCATCCATTTTTATCTCCCAAATTTCTCGAAAACAAAACAAAACAAAAAAAACGTACGCACACACACACACACACACATATATATATATACAATATAAAAAAAATAATGATATGCGAACAAACAACATAATTTGTGGTATTATTTTTGTTGGTGAGTATGGTCCGAAATGTTGCCGACGTTCTATGATGATGTGTCAAAAACTTCTTGTAGCATCCTCGGGATGAACCTGTTCGGATGCAAGTTCTGCGATCATCCGCGCAACGATGGTGCTGTCGAGTGTGACAGAAAAAACTTTGATTCCCTCTTGTGGGCTATTGTGACCGTGTTTCAGGTATTTTCAATTTAATGACTTTATGACAAAAAAAAAACTATATCTATATATATTTATATACATTTTTTTTTTGCATTGAAAATTTGTTGAAAATAAATTTAAAAATTATACAGAAAAAAAACGCTTATATAACAACAGTTTTAACGATAACAACAACGCTATCTCTCAATCTCCACCTCAATCTCTCAAAATATAAATCTTTCTCTCCTCACTCATTCTGGACCAAAACTCCGTACAGAGCCCACTTTTTTTGTGATATATATATTAAAATTCATATATGTTTGATTATGAAGTAATTATTATACATTTTTAACGAATCTCCTAAAATATGTTGATATTAAAAAAATATCTTTCATCAATCTATTATATTTTATAAATAAAAAAAACTTAAATGGAAACAAAAACCATAATAAATTATCAATATTTTTAAAGATAAAACATGACATATTAATAAATCTTATTAAAATATAATACGAATCCTCGCCATTTACACAATAATATTAACAGACTTTTATTTCAATATATTCGACAAAATGTCAAATTTTAAAAATTAAAATTTATTGTTAAAAATAAAGAACCAATACGATACATTTGTTCGCACAAGAAAAAACTGATTTTAATATATAATAGTTATAGAAATATGATATATCTGAAATAATAATTAGTAATAAAAAATACTTCACAATCATCGCGTATATGAATTATTCAAAAATATTCATACAATAAATTTCACTCCTTACCAACCACCGACGACCAACCAATCATACCGTTAAATAATCGTGAATTTATCATGAATAAATCCAGATAATATCCTCCTATAAAAGCCAGTTAATATTATAAAATATCGTAATAAATTCAAAACAGCGAATAATAATTTACACGTGAAAATGTATCCATTTAATATATAAAATATTTTCAGAACATATCCATTACGTGATAAAATGACGCAAAATGTATAATTTCACATATAAATATAAATATTCGATTGATGATCGACAATTCGAATAATATGCAAATGCAATATATTATACAATATAATATAATATAATTTAGCATCTGTTCGAAAATGCTCTAGTCTCACGTATAAATGAATATTTTAAGCGTTTTTCGCGTTTAGAAAATATGCAGTTTCATAATTCAAATTTATCCTACAATAAAATACGACTGGCAAAATTCCATCGAGTAATAAAATATTCCCTTTTATTCCCGACATTGAATTGAAATGCTAAAGCACGCTGTTTGTTATTTATTACACGAGAGAATGCAATTGAATGAATAATAAGAATTTTTGCTATGAACATTTATAGTGAGAACAACAACAATAATAATATTATATATATATATAGCAACATTTAAATCATAATCTATGCTTGATCCCTTAGTATTATATAATAATTCGATATACCACATATGTTACTGTAAATGTTGATCGTTTTGATTTATATAATATATACACATACAATATATATATGAGACAAATTTTATACAAAAAATATATACTTAATAAACCTCTATTTCAAAATTTGCAATATTTTAAAATATCTTTTATTACCAATTTTTCAAAAAAAAAATTATCCCATATCAATTTTAATATCTTATAAAACTACCATTCTCTAACTTAAAAACATTTTTTTTTCATATAAACTTTAATTATAAAGTTAAATATATTTATATTTTCATCTTTATAATGTATGGATAATCGCATTTACAGTAATATATAATTGATTTATAGTAAACTAACGTTTGCAACTCTTAATTGCATAGAGATTGATAATGATTGACGATTTTTATTAAATATTTTTAATCCCAACCCTGTAAAATAATTATTTTAGTATAGTATATACTCAAAACTAAAACGCTCACTCCTAAAATTCACATCAGGTAATATATATATTTATATTTATAAATTAACATAAAATATCCTGTTTTATATATAAGAAATACTGCGAAATTCGAACTCTACACGTACATTACTGATATATATATACATAATAATACAATTAATATATATTTAAAACATTTAAAAAAATAATAATAAAACCATAATATATATATATATCTCTTTATGGTTTTAAACCATCGAGGTAGGTGTTATTATAACGTATTAGACAATTTTATTTATTTATTTATACACATACATACGACTTTATTATATAATATATTTGCGATAGAAATTATAAGGCATTTGTATAATAAATAATATTTTATTACATTTTTTTTTAATTTCATTAATTTCTTCGTTTAGTTCTTTTCTTTATTTTTCATATGAAATTTTGCATATAGATTTTTTATACGCTGATTTCTATATATAACAAATTTTTTGAATGCTTCGTCGATTTTTATACTGCATGAATTTTTTTGAATTATCATTTCGTATATATGGTAATGATTATGAGAGATTATTTCCATATCTATTTTTCTATCTTTGCTATCTCTTTATCTATCTATACTTTCGTTAATATATATATATATCGTTTCTTCCTGTAAATATTACTTGGCTTCTGTTTGGCGCAAAATAAAAGTATTTTTATCGATAGTAAAATCCCTCAGAACTATAAAATAATATATATATATTTATTTCTTTTTAATTAAGTAAAATCTATGCACTCATTGGATTCGCTTTTGTTGAAATAGAAAAATTTTTGCATTTGTATTTTTGAATTGATTTGAAAATATCTTACACCAATAAGTATTCAAAAAAAAACTATAGTATTTGATTTATTTTTGCGAATGCTTTTCAGCTACCACCCTTGTTAAAAATTCTATTATCATATTGTTGATTTTAAAATAAACATTACATACATTAAACATAAATCACTGTCTATAAAATCTCTTCGACTGAACTAAATCAAACTCTCTGGCATCAAAAATGGCATGAATTTTATTTTTAATATTTATTTTTCTCTTTTTTTTTGATTCTACAAGTTGGCTTAATCTCTATTATTTAGTGAATTGTCTTTCTTGAGATGATTAAATTTTTCTTATTTAAAAAATAATAATTCTATTGATAAAAAACAAATATTTGAAATATAAAAATATTTTGATAAAAAGAGTGGAATGCGCTTTTGTTGCTAGAAAAACTTTGCATCCTATCTAAAATAAATAATCGAATAAAAAGAATAATACATAAAATATATACATATATTTGTATATTAAAATATGATTATATTATTGAAATATTCTAGCCTGTTGCTACCACTGAAAATATTTTTCCTTTTTCTTAATTTACTTTTTCTAATATTACGTTTATTTTTTTTTTCAATAGCATGTTTTCTATTTCGTATACATTTTTAATTTCTCTTATAATTATTAAAATATAATTTAATATATATTTTTTTTAATTAATAAAAAGGCAATTTTGAAAGTTGATCAAAAACTAATAAAACAATACATGAAATCATTGGAACTAACTGAAAAAAAATATATCCATAAATAGGAGGCCAACTTGAATACATAAAATACTGAAAATTATCATTGATTTTTATAATTAAAAAAAAACAATACATAAAACGCAAAATAAACCCGTATTAATAAGTTCAATAAATACTACAAAAATACATATTAGATATATATATAATATATATATATACATTGTTACCTCATCAATTTTATAATGTTTATTATTATATTTTTTATTTAGAATAAATCACTAAATGATCACCCAGAATTAGATGAGTTTTCAAAGTAATTTATTTATTATGAGCACGAATAGCTTGCACATTTTAGTCGAATCGCATCGTCGATTGGTGTAATTATGATATATAAATTTTAATATTTATATAATTGACACGTGTAATTCATATAATAAAAAGAATTATGATTCGATTTGTGCATGATCATGAAGTATTATATTATATTATATTATATTATATTAAAACAAAACTGCACGATATATTTCTACTAATAAAAAAGTCATATATATATATATGCAAAATTAATAAAAATGAAAGACAGTGATTAGAAGAAATCGTCAAGATCACATGTCTTTGTCGATTCACAGATGTTTTTATTATTATTATTATTATTATTATCATTGTCATCATTATCATTATAACTATTATTTTATTATGTAGATATTGTTATATATATATTTTATTTTTGGAATTGATTTTTAATACGCGTTGCTGTGATATGGTGACGAATCTCAGCCACGATTCGGTATCGTTTTCAATTAAATTTTGTTAAAATCGAAGGATAAAAATTATTAAAAATATATATATATATAAAAATTGAAATATAATATTTCATTTTTTTATCATTTTTAACGTGAATTGTCTATTTAATGCGTAAAATATATATTATATTTCAATTTTTATATTAAATACATATTTTATACATAGTGTTAAAAAAACGATATTGGTGAATATTATTCATTGATATTTTTTAATATGTAATGTAAATATATATATATATTTTTCCAATCAACAATATCGTTTTGTCAATTAAAAAAATAAATAATTCACCAACTAATACTTTTATAAAAATATTTTATATACATATACAATATTAGTATTAATTATAACTATGGTATATATATATATATATATATATATATATATATATATATATATATATATATATAAATATTTTAGTAGATATATTTTTCAATTTTTATATTACATATAAATCCAAAATTAAAATATTTGTTTAGTATAGAATTTTTAACTCATATTCATATATAAGACATATTGATAATCTTTATATTTTTTTTGTATATGTATATAATTATATTAGAGACAAATTATATTTGTATGAATTTTATAATTTATGCAAATTTACACACCGGGTATGTCCAAAGTATGCACATCATTAAATAAAATCCACTTTAGAATTTTTATCATATTTAAACTATATATATATATATATATATATATATATATATATATATATATATATATATATATATATATATATATATATATATATATATATATATTCATCGATAATTTTAATGCTTTAAATTGTTAAAAACACTTAACAGTTAAAAATCTGCATAGAAAATTTTACATAAAAATATATGTAAATAGCTTTATTATAAATAAGCTGAAATTACAAAAATCTAATAGAAAAATTACAAATATAAAAAATATGCACAGTTAAATTTTGTAAACACTAGTAGATAAAATTATTTGCATATTTCACTTGTGTGTTAAATAATTCTTTTAGTAAAAAAAAAAATAATAATAATTATGAATATTCTCAAAAGGATTTGTGTCATCTTGAAACATTGATGAAATTCGTTGGATGATCCTTTTTAAATTTATTCATATTTTTCTTCAAAAATTAAGCAATAAGTAGTGCCTATATATATATATATATATATATATATATATATATATATATATATATATATATATATATAACAGTTAACACAGCGAATTAAAAAAAAGCTGTAGCCCTTTTCTATCAATTTCATAATGAGCTTTGCTTCGAAGCTTTCGCTTATCGTAACTTTGACACGCTGGTTTTTAAAATAAATAGTATTGAAAAACATCACGTAAATGGAAAACAAATCGTAGGTCGACAAAAAATGTCGAAATTAAAAGATATTTTTTTTTGTAAATAAAATTTGATATATATTATATTAGCAAGAATCTATGTATCTAATCAAGAGTAGTATTTTTTTTATTTTTGAACTGAAAGTGTATTTATTATATTATAAGCCTGAATCAATATATAAAACATATAATATTTAATTAAAAATGAAGGATATTTTATCCTTCATTCATAATTTATAATCTAACAATAAAGTCTCACATCCAAAAGTCACATCGCTTAACTTTTTCTAAGAATATCAATTTTGAATATAATTAAATAATACAGAATTCTGATTTATATTTTAAGAGAGATATGAGAAGGCAATTTACGATTTTGATAAATTATAAAATACAAAAACAATATATTTTTAAGCAAGATTTGAATCATTGAAATATAAATAAAAATATTTATTTCAATCTTCAGTTATTATTTCTTAAGGATAATTAGTTATTGTAACATTATCCAATTCCTTTCTAAGATAATTCAAAAATATATCAGTATTCACTTATACTTCTGTGATCAAAAAATAAGGTGAAATTGTCATTTAAAACTCCCGGGCATTAGGAAGGCAGGTAAATTGTAATTTTTTTCCTTGGTTGATAGGACTGTCTATAACATTTGCCAAGCGTCTATTTATCAAAAGGTTTAATTATCTCCGAGTTACGCGTGTTTTTACAACTCTTGGTTCCAACATTACGATAATGCACCATGTCATACTGCATTGGTTCTTCGCAACTTTTTTACCAAAAATTTGACTCATATCGTTCCGCAACCACCGTATTCGCCTGTTTTGAATCCGTGCTACCTCTGGCTATTCAAGCAAACTCAAAAGACCACTGCAGGGACGCCGTTTTGACACGATTAAGGAGATAAAAATCGAATCGAAGAAGGTCTTGAAAACTATACTACTGTTTGGAAGACTGGAAAAAGCGTTGGCAAAAGTGCATTTCATCGCACGAAAATTACTTTGAAGGGGATGAAATTGATTTGAAAGAACAAATAAAGAATTTACATTTTATAAACAAATTCACTTGACTTTTTGATCACAGTGTTTTATAACTGATATGATGTTAATGTTTGAAAAATGATATAAGATATAAATACAATATATTATCTTATATCATCAGTTCAACAAGTTGAAATCATTGAAAACACGTACGAAATTCAGGCTTATCATATAATGAATGCAACTTTAATGAATCATAATAGAAACATCACTAATATACATATAGAGAATACATTGGACATACCACGATGGCAACAATTCAAACCAATGAATACGTACAATATTGCTATGGTATGCCTTCTTATTGAGGCCATTGTTCTCATGCTGTTCACTACACGTTACACACACATGCCGTCGCCTGATCTGTTGTCGATGCCAATCGTCCCGGACATCCTATCACATTATATTATGACGATTCCGCGTGGAGCAGCATCCTCGGAATGTACCTGTTCGGCGGTAAGTTTTGCAAGTTTGTCGACGATTTTGGCAACGAGAGGGAATGCACATGCCCAGAAATCGTATCGCAGCATCCACGCTGCGAATGTGACCGAAAACACTTCAATAATATCCTATGGGCTACGGTCACAGTATTTCAGGTATTACAGTTAAATATGAATATTTTTAAAGAATGCCAAGCCTATTTTTAGACTATTCATATTTTTATATTGCACGCTTGTCTATATTATTATTATTATTATTTTTATTATTATTATTTTTATTATATGATGCATGCACAATTTTTATTTTCTTTGTATTTAATCGACATACTATACGTTTGATTGAGTATATGTTAATCCTTTCATTCGAAACTTTTCATGTGCAATGTTTCAGCGGCAATTTCCTATCGTTCCACTCTATTTCACCGTATATTTAATTTATTTGCAATATATTGAAGTCATAGATAAAAAAAAATAAATTATATACAACGCAATATTTTTAGAATAAAATAAGACTTTTTAATACTTTTGCTCTTTGCTGAAATAAAGATGCATCAAAATAGACAATATAGTTACTGAAAATTATATATAAAAAAAATATATTATATCAATTCGACATCATCGTAGTGTTTTATCCTAAAATATAAACAAAATAAATGTGTATGGAAAGATAGGAAAAACTCTCTTATTAATATAAATTAAAGAATGATAAGCAATATACACAAAATGTTGAAAATAAATACCTGAAACTTAAAATTTTCTTATTGCGACAAATTACTTGTATCACAATAAAAAAAATAGCAAATAATTACAATTCATAAAAAAAAGAAAACGTTGCGTTTATTAATTCATAAAAATATTTTAAACACTTTTGCTGCCTGGTATCTTAAAGAAAACAATAAAATGCTTATAAATAGCTAAAGATCCGAATTACAATGTATAATGTTTCATTATTGTCGTTTTATTATTATTAATGAAAAAAATACAATTAAAACAAATATATATATATATATATATATATATATATATATATAAACAACAATTGAAAGATCGGCAATGAAAGTGTTGAAATATTTTTATTAAGTGAATTTCATTGAAATAAAATATTTTTAATTAAAAATTTTCATTTACTAAATAAAATTAAAAAGAAATAAAATCTTATATAACGTTTCTAAAATTGTATAAAAAAGATCATTGCAAATTTTTGTTAAATTGAAAGGATTAAAATCTAAAATTCGTGAGTATATCTAGAAAATTTTATATAAATATAAAAGGACATGCGTCTTCATGCCTATAATATTTAAAAAAAAATAATATTAATATTTGAATAATAATCTTTTTTATAGATATACTCATTTCTTAATTGTACACTTTTTATTTTGGATAAAATTATAAAAAAAACAAGTATATTTATTTACAAAATACACATGTATATATTTTGTTCATTTTTATTTTATTATATATAAATATATTTTTTAAATTTATATTTTAACATGAATACTGCAAGTTGATATGCGTAGCACAATTATATAAGAGTATCTATAAATTTATTATATTATAAACTGAAATATGTCCTATAAAACCTTTAATCGATTTTTATTTTATTTTTTATTTTAATATATAAATGTATTATATATACATATAATTTTTATACACGCATATATTTTCAATGAGTGCTTAGTTTTAGTGGTTTATTTTTATTTTTTTATTATTTTCAATTACATATTTACTCCTTGGAAAACTTTTTCCGACAACCCCACCCCGAACCCCCCCCCCGCCCTGTAGTTATTTGTACACGAATTGCAAAAGAATTTTCATCTAACACTAATCCAACAATACTAACAAGCACTGACTCTTTACAATTAACACTAACACCAATATACTATTTATGTGTGTAATAAATGTGTTTTTTTCTATTATTATTACTATTATTATTATTATTATTATTATATATTACATATGTAAAAATTTCTGTAAATGTTTAAGTGTCTATAAAATAGTATAAAAATAATGATAAAATAAATATTGATAGATTTTTTTTAAGTATATATAATATAAAATAAATAAAAGTATAAAATAAATGATTATAAAATTTAGCAACATTTTATTTTTTTAATATCAATTTTAATAATACATATTAATTTAATATGCCGTACTGATATATGAATATTTCTAGATTCTCACGCAAGAAGATTGGAACGTTGTTTTATTTAACGGTATGGAAAAAACTAGCCACTGGGCAGCTTTGTATTTTGTCGCTCTCATGACATTTGGAAATTACGTTCTTTTCAATTTACTGGTTGCCATTTTAGTCGAAGGTTTCAGCTCTGAGGTAAGTGAAATGTTCGTCGAATGTGTCGACATTCATACGAGAAAGAATATATTTTATGTATAAATAAATGAACGTGCAGAGAAACGAAAGGCGAGAACGGGAGCAAAGGGAACTGGCCAAATCAAAACTGTCTGCTGAATGCTTTGGAGACAACAATGATTTTCCATATGATGAATCTAGATCAATATCAGAATCCAGTGACAGTTTCACACAGGTAAATTTTTTCTTAGAAGGGAATATATTTTTCATAAAATCTACTTCTCAATTTTCTATATACATTTGTAATTATTTCAGCATGAAATTAAAAATCAATGGAGATCAGCGGACGACGTTAGAAAAATAAAAGATTCCAACGGTCACAGAGATAAAATGCAACAGAGAAAACGTCATCATTGCGAAACCTCATGTTCAGACAAAAAGTCCTCTTTATATCAAAAAAGGCACGATCAATCATTATGCGCGCTTGAATGCACGGAAGAACCTAAATGCAACATACAAAAAGAATCTAAAATGCTCCAAAGTGGCATATCAAGCGCAATACAGCTTCCCATCATCACAACTACGGCTGCTACTCCCCAAGATTCACCAAATACCACATTAGAACCGGGTTCTTCTTATAGAGAATTCAATTACAATTGTACACATTCACAATCATCATTATTGGACAGTTTAGATTCCATTGATCATAGTTCGGTAAGAATTTTATTCAATGATTTTTAACATCTAAGAATTTACATAAATTTTTTAAAATATTATTTTCATAGTCTACAAGTATACCGGGATTATTAAGACCTCCCAATAACTTTTCAATGACTATACATTCAGCGAGCCGAGCCAAAAACGTCAAAACCTCATTAAAGCCCGATAAAGAGAAACAGAGTATATTAGAAAGTAAATCTGCTCAAGACAGATTATCCGTGCCAAAATCACCATTATCTTTTTCAGCTGAAAAACTAGATCTCATAACTAATTATTCACCGACGCAGTATGAAAAAAATATACAAATGTCTAAAGCTTCATTGCAGAAAGAAATACTGTCCCCATCAAACAACATCATCAACACATGCGACAAATCTAGTTTATTAAATGACAAAAATCAACTTACCAATATGGAAGATTCACAAAATGAAAAATGCAAAATACAAAGAGGATACAGTTGGAAACTGACAAGACCTAGTTTACGCAAAAAGAATCCTCCTACAAAAAATAGGAGTGGTTCAGATTCAGATGCTGTTATCATCCTGAATAACGGGAGAGATCACTCGAATAGTAAGTAATATTTGGCTTTCAAATATATTTTCACCTAACGGTCTTCAAATATTTTATATATTTTCACCTATCTTCATATCGGGCCTACTTTGTTCTAAAAAATATCTTTCAGGTATAGGAACATTGCAAACGAATTTGCGCAAAAACGACTCACTCTTACAATCCACTAATAGAATACAAAATAATACTCATGGCGATACACCAAATAATAAATCAACAAAGGGTTTATCTCCACAAAATAGTTTTAAGGGTATTTCACCGCAAAACTCTATTAAAAGCAAAACTTCAACATGCATAACCACTCCACAAGTATGTATAAAAATTATATGTGATATTTAAATAATATACATAGTTAGAATTTTATAAGAAATAACAACGATTTTCTATCATAAAAGCTTTTAATTCGTTATATCATAAATATAATTTCGATATTATTTATTATTATTTATTTTTTAAAAAAAACTACAGGTTTCATGGAGTGGACAAACAACAGCCCAACAATCCCCAATGGTTAAATCCAACATTCCAACCAATTTACAATATATCAATCAGCACAATTTATCCAAAAGATTTGCTCATCATAGATTATCATTAACTCCAGATTTACTAGCAGGTATTTTATTTTCATTACACACTCAATAAATACTAAAATATACCAATAAATAACATTCCTTATAATAATAATTGACTTAAAAAACACTAAAGTGTACTTTGATACATTTGATATTATATCATCATTGTTAAGAATATAAAAAATATCAAATTTACATCCTGATTTATTAAAAATATCATTTTGCAGGTTATCAAACGTCCACCATTGAACATAATAAAGAAAAGCAATTCAACGAGGCGAAAGTTCAATCGCCCCAAAGCCAACCACAAATTCACATAGTGTCAAATCCGAAATCTTCCAATATTATAATATCGAATTTAAGCGCTTTCGACAAACAAGAAAACAGTTCCATTCCATTGCCGAGCATCAAACAGATTAGAGATGACATAAACACGGCTAGTAACAATCGTGGCAGTTTGAGTTTAATTAAATCAAACGGTGACAGCGGACATGGAAATGCTAAATTAAAGAAAATATTTCGAATATTGGAGCCAAAGGGTTGTTTGAAGGAAAGAGAGGAATTCTCGTTATATCTATTTTCTGAAACCAACAAGTATGATTATATCTTACTTACAACGTAAATTGCAATAATTGAGAATTATTTTTAAATATATATATATATATATATATATATTATTTTTTTCAGTTTTCGTAGATTGTGCTGTTGGATAGTAACAAGAAAATGGTTTGATAATGCCATTCTTTTATTTATAGCTTTGAATTGTATAACATTAGCTATGGAAAGACCAAATATTCCACCGACGAGTGCGGAGAGAGCTTTTTTACAAACTGCAAATTATGTTTTTACCGGAGTTTTCGCAATAGAGATGTTCATTAAGGTAATAATATCCAAAAAAAATCTCACTAGTTTATTTTTGCTCGTTTCCGTCAGATATAGGCAGATGTAGTACTATTACATTAATGGTCATTCTGAACTAAGATATAACGTATTTTTTTCAAAAATGATTCAGCTGATATTGAACTCATTTAAATAAATATAACTATATTTTAACAATATTGACGATATATAAATTGAATTCTACAACTTAATGAATATTCTTTTCTAGTTTTTCAATAATCTACATTAATTATATATTTAAAATTAAAACAAAATTTACAGGTAGTGGCTACCGGTATGTTTTATGGCCCAGATGCTTATTTTACCTCAGGATGGAATATAATGGATGGATCCCTAGTGATAATTTCAATTATAGATTTACTTATGTCACTCATATCTGAATCAAGTCCTAGGATATTTGGAATTCTAAGAGTATAAATAAAGATTTTTTTTAACAATAATATATATATTTATAAATTGATTTTATTAAAAAAATATATATTTTATAGGTGTTCAGACTGTTGAGATCTTTGCGTCCATTGAGAGTCATAAATAGAGCTCCAGGTTTGAAGCTTGTTGTACAAACTCTGTTATCTTCTCTCCGTCCTATTGGAAACATTGTACTGATATGTTGTACATTTTTTATAATTTTTGGTATTCTCGGAGTCCAGGTATATTTATTATAATTTAATTACATTAAAAAATATCATAAAATAACAGTACTTTTAACGTAACTATTTATTACATACAGTTGTTCAAAGGTGCTTTCTATTACTGCGAAGGGGAAAATATCAAAGGTGTTAAAAATAAAACAGACTGTTTAGCAGACAGTAGAAATGTGTGGATAAATCGTAAATATAATTTTGACGATCTTGGAAAAGCTCTGATGTCCCTCTTCGTCTTGAGTTCTAGAGATGGTTGGGTCAATATAATGTATACAGGATTGGATGCTGTTGGAGTCGATCAACAAGTATCGCGTGTTTTTTTCGAAATATTTCATTACTTAATAGTTTATACATAAATATTATTTTTTCAGCCTATTGTTAATTACTCAGAATGGCGTTTATTATATTTTATCGCATTTATTTTATTGGTTGGATTTTTCGTCTTGAACATGTTCGTTGGAGTAGTGGTTGAAAATTTTCACCGATGTCGTGAAGAACAAGAAAAAGAAGAAAGAGTACGTCGAGCTGCTAAGCGAGCTTTACAAATGGAAAAAAAGAGAAAAAGTTTGTCATTTATATATTTATAAATAAATTTCAATACCTTCAAATATTATAGAAACTGAACGATTTTATTATATTTTATTTTTTATTTTAGGAATGCACGAACCGCCATATTATTCTAACTATTCCCAAGGAAGATTATTTGTTCATAATGTTGTTACATCAAAATATTTTGATTTAGCCATAGCTGGAGTCATTGGATTAAATGTTGTTACTATGGCTATAGAATATTATAGAATGCCAGAGGCTTTGGAATATGCTTTAAAAATATTTAACTACTTCTTTACTGCTGTCTTCATACTTGAAGCTATAATGAAATTAGTTGCTCTTGGATTCAAAATATATTTGAAAGATAAATGGAACCAACTTGACGTCATCATAGTGATATTATCCATTGTTGGAATAGTACTGGAGGAATTGCAAACAAATATAATACCAATAAATCCAACTATCATGAGAGTTATGAGAGTATTAAGAATAGCTCGTGTACTCAAATTATTAAAAATGGCCAAAGGCATTAGAGCTTTACTTGATACGGTAATGCAAGCTTTACCACAAGTAGGAAATTTAGGATTGTTGTTTTTTCTGTTATTTTTCATTTTTGCTGCACTTGGAGTGGAATTATTTGGACGTTTGGAGTGTTCAGAAGAAAAACCTTGTCAAGGTAATAGATTTAAAATACAAAAAAAAAAAACAATAAAAACTCAATTATTTTCAAACAATTTTTAAATTTCAGGACTCGGTGAACACGCTCATTTTGCAAATTTTGGCATGGCTTTTTTAACATTATTTCGTGTAGCTACAGGTGATAACTGGAATGGTATAATGAAAGATACTCTTCGTGAAGAGTGTGATTCGTCTGTAGATTGTGTAAAAAATTGTTGTGTTTCAACTATAATTGCGCCCATATTCTTCGTTGTTTTTGTTTTAATGGCACAATTCGTTCTGGTCAATGTTGTAGTAGCAGTAAGTATTATAAAAATATTTAATATTTCAACACTGATAAACTTATTCAGAATCCAATCACTTTAAATATCTATAGGTATTAATGAAACATTTAGAAGAATCCCACAAACAAATGGAAGATGAAATGGATATGGAAGTGGAATTAGAAAGGGAACTGGAACGAGAACAAGACGATCAAGAAGATAGAGAACTGTGTTTGGCACTTGAACTTGATTCTGCCGAAACTAGACCTAGAAGACCTTTGAAAAAAGTATATATATATATATATATATATATATATATATATATATATATATATATATATATATATATATATATATATATATATATATAATATTTTCATTCATAAAATAATTACGTTTTACTTTTTATATGATGTATTATATTTTTCAGGTCAATTCTTTACCTTCTGATTTCGTTTATTCTGCACCAAGTGGTAGAAATTCCATACAATTATATAGCGGAAGTCCACTAACATCAAGAACGACTTTACGACGAATGCAATATCATGGAGCACGTCGTCAAACCTTACATGCACCACGTTTAACAGCTGCTTTAATTGCTGTATCTCTAGATAGACCTAGAGGATTTTTATCTAGAGAAGCATCAACCGAATCGTATCATAGCCGTCGACGATTATCACGAGATCAATCCATTGAGTCATATCAAATTAAGCGTCTTTTAACTCGAGATTCGTCGATAGAATCTTATCACACAAGACGAGGTCATTTAATGAGAGAATCTTCCACTGAGTCGTATCACAATAGACGATTGAGAAAACGCATGGACTCCATTACTTCAGAAACGTTCCAAGACAAAAACAACTCAACAACCAATGTACTGTACGAAGAGGAACCATGCTATATTGACGAAGACGACGAAAAAGATGGAGAAAGAATACATGTCATTCCTGAAATCGAAAAAGATATGACAGCAAAAATCGTTATTAAGCCGCAACATTCAAATGCTCAAGTTGAATCTAACGATATAAGTATACCAGTTAAGCGAGAAGGATCACTGTATAAAAGAAAATTCAAAAATGGAAACTCATCGTGTGAAAGCACTTGCCTTCTAAAACCAGAACAAACCAATATAGATACAAAACCAACTACTAGCTTTTTGAGCGTTCCAAAGAGCAGTAAACCAACTCATAAAATGTATGGAAGCACAAAGCATTTATTCAAACAGGCAGCGGTAGATAATGATAGTTTAGAAGAATCGAGCTTACTCTTACCAACAACATCATTTGATCAACAATCAAATATCAATCCTTCATTTCTAAGAGTTGATTTACCTGGAGAATACATACCAATAACCAAAAGCACGCCAGTAACAACTTCATCGCTCATTCAAGAATCAAGTAAACCCACTATACTATCATTACAACCACAACTATCAACAGATTTACAACAATCTCCATCAGAAACATCACCATCCAGCATGAGTTTAAAAGATAGTTGCACAGTTTCACAAATACTAACACCAAGCATAATAACAGTAACAGAAAGTGAATTCACTACACCTGAAATATCAGAAGAAGAAAATATTAGAAAGGTTATTGCGGAAAGAAGAAAAATAGATTTAATGAAACCTGACAATTTATATACATCGATTCCACACAGCACCACACAAGTACTCATAGAAAGCTGTCAATCACCAAAAAACGAAGAACCATTAGAACCGACGACTTCAACACAAATGAGATTAAAAAACGACAGACACCTGAGCGCCGATAGGATGTCAGCAGCCAACTTCAGCACTAGCGGTGAATCAGGTGAATTTTTACTGGGTCAACGCAGTTCAGAGTCATACGAGGAAACGAGTGAAGAACAGGGTAACACAAACAATAGTGCATCGACGGCAATAGCCGACAAAACTAACAGCATTAACGATGGTGACGATTTAGATTGTTTAATAATAATTGGTGAAGATAAAACCGATGGTAACATTGAAAACAAAGGTGAACCAAGCTGCTCTTAGTCCAGTATAGGCCGACTGAAAAACGATTAAGATGTTATTAACATTCACTCTTAAAAAGTCAAAAGTTGTATTTGTTCCATGATTATATATTTTATTTTTGTTTTCTAGCAATGTGCAAAAAAATATTTCTTGCCATATCGTAAATGCGATTAAAAATCATGTTTCAATGATTGAACAAAATATAATATATAATACTTAATTACTTACACACAATCAAACAACACTTTATTTAAAAAAATATTTTTAGTGAATTGTCTCTAAATACATATAATATATTTTTATTACTAATGCTATTTCTATATCAAAATTTCCACATAAGATTTTTTCTTCCAAATTCACCTTTTTAATAATATGTAAAATATAACCTTTTATTTATCAAATTATATATATACAAAATGGTGAATTTGAAAAAAAATACTACAATTACACATCATTTCAGTCGCTGGCGACTGTCGCAATATATAATAGGCCTAAAATTACAATAATCTTGATATAATGAAATATTTCACTTATTTCTTATATTCATATCATTTAGCGTGATATTAAATTTATAACAGTTTAATTCTTACTTTGATTTCACTCTAATTTCAAATATGCACTTTTATAAAATATTAACTATTAACAATTTTTATAAAACGAAAAAATAATAAATATTTTGAACACATTGCAAGAAAAAAAAGTATATTAAAATACATAATCGTATTATATAAAATATTGTTTTAAATCTTAAAAGGTCAACTGAAAGATGTAAACATTTTAAAATTTAAAGAATAGACGATACACATTTCGTCTATCCTTTATTATCCTAGCACTACAATTAAATTGATTACATCTATGTAAGCGTTGTTATTTAGAAATTGTTAAATAATAATATTAAAAAAAAATTGATTTCATTGATACATTACAACTGATGTTTAACAAAAAAAAATGCGTTTAACGTACAGTCGGCCTTATTAAGAAAAAAATATATATACTATAATATATTGAGTTACGCACAATTATACGAAAAATATATAAAAGTGATAACCGAAATAATATACTGTGTTGTACATAAATAAATGAATCATGGTGCAATTTCTTAAAAAAAAGTTTTAATTTTTGATATAAAAAATTTTGTGAGGACGTTCAAAGTGCTTAATCAAGAGGAACACTTAGTGAGATTTCAATTTCAATTAAAATGGTTTAAAGAGATAAATTACCAATTATATATATATATATATATATATATATATATATATATATATATATATATATATATATATATATATAAGAGTCAATACAAATAAAAATAATGATAATAATTATGCAGTTAAATAAATGTGTACATGTTCAGAATTTTTAGTTTTGTTGTTAGTAATGTGAAAATTAAAGAAAAATAAACTTCAACCACTAGACGAAAATATATTTAAAAAAAATGTTATATTGAGAGTATATTACTATTATTACTAATGGGGAGAAAATAAACTGTTGAATAAGCAATATAATCAATTAATTAAAGAAATATTCTACCGCATATTAAAAAAAATCATACATGTGTGAAAATGTGCAAAAAAAAAATTGTACACATATATGTATGCATTTGTGCATTTCAAATGAGAAAAAATCGTACATTTATATATAATAATATATATTTTGCAATTTGAGATTTATTTTTATAAATATTACTACAATTTAATATTTTACTTCGAACCTATATACGAATATTTTTAAAGTAACGAAATGGATAAGGCCAACGATCACGTTGACTGCAAATTCTGAATATCAAAGCGATCGTCTCTTTTTCTCTTCCACTTTATCTACCCTTTGATACACGGACATTTTACTAATATTCAATGGATCGACAATGATGTGACGAACGTGCAGTCAGTGTGACCGCGGCCCGAGGACGCTCTCACTTTGGTAATACGTATTTAAGACGATAAACAGGTGTTTTAAACGAATAAAATACATAGTTAAACGTGAAAAATAAAATATATTTATAGTGTCTACAATATATACGTATTCATTGTGCGAGAAGCCTTAGTTTATAGGGAAAACGTTTTGAAAAATAAATAAATAAAACAATAATACATAGATTTGGCTTTTATGTAATTGTAAACCATACTAGACATGAATAGAAAAAAATAAATAAATGTATCACTGGTCTTTGTACGATTTGAAAATTTCAGAAACTGATATTGTTTGGAGTTTCTCATATCAATATAAAATTCTTTCCAACTGATAAAAATTAAAATACTCTTCCTAATAATTTGTAATACTCTATCGCATTGTTTCCCAACCGATAGATTAAAACCTATTACTGGACATTACTGGATATCCTAAGATTTCAATATATTAATATCTAAAATAATCTATATAATACGTAAAATACTATAGAATTATGAAATTATTTTCCTTTACTACTTTATGATTGTTAAAAAATATATGAATTGTCTTACTTTCAATCTAAATATTGGTTAAAAATATACCATAAAACAAAATGTTTTAAAAATCCCAAAACGGTTGGAAAACACTGCCCTATTGTATACTAAAATATTCTAAATTGTAATTTTAGTTTTTTTAAGATTTATTTAACAAAAATATTTATAGAAAATATTATTTTATAATGCATACTTTATTATCTAACATCGCAAAACAAAATAATAATACGATCTGAACTTATTAAATGATAAATGTCTGAAATAGCCTAACTATTGATGGGAATCAAAATTCAATGACAATCTCTTTTAAGAGTCGCCTTTTTTTGACTACCTTCGAAAATATTAACTTTAAAACTAAGTCAGTTGTGATGTAAAGCCAGAAGAATACTTGTAGTTTTATATTTAAATAAAACCAAACAGTTTATCAATGTTAAAGAAGTAAATAAAGTAGCCTACGCAGAAATTAAAGTGTGTTAAAAAATAATTCAATCTAAAAGTTAAAGAATATATATATATATATATATATATATATATATATATATATATATATATATATATATATATATATATATATATATATATATAATATGATAGTAAGAATTTCTAGTATCTGTAACTTTAATGGCATACTTGTTCTAAAATTAAAAATATTTAATATAAAAAAAATATTTTGTTGACTAATAGAATAAAACATATAAATAATTTTAAACGCGAACAAGTCATTAGAAAAAAACTATGGATATTTAGAAATACTTACTCGAAAAAATGAAATATAATTTTCTGATTCGTTTGTAAGGAATTATTTTACAATATTTTCTTTGTCTATTTTTCGATATCTGAAAACTTATATTCTTGTAAGTCTGTGATATAACAAATGTATGTAAATGTGTAAAAATACCTAAATACTTAGTTATTTAAAGGATTTAATAACTTATTTTATTACTGTATCCTGTGCTATTTTGAATCTACATAATTTCTATGAAAAGTCATTGTTTTTAAAAACAAGAAAAAGATGAATGAACATCTATTGATTTATATATTATGGTACGCGAACATTAAATATAATATATATATATATATATATATATATATATATATATATATATATATATATATATACGTATGTATGTATTAAATATAATAATTACAATGTACTATAAACGCTGCAAAGTGACAATATACATTGTTAGAGATCAATAAAGACTAAAATCCACCTGAATAAAAATAACACGAACATATTGAATATACAGTTTTCGTTTTCTATATGGAATTGCAACAGGTGATTTAAAAAAAATTAAGACTTTACAAGCAAAATGTCAATAACTAGTATTTAAAAGCTCCTCTCTGAAAAATCATTCCCAATCTGTGCCTTTCCTTTGGGAAAAAAAATAAAATCTTTTTTTGTGTTTGCGTTGACTGTGAGTATATATAAGATTTTTTGGCAGAGGTCTCCAATATTTTTTTTTCATTTCCATTCCATCCTTTAAAACGAATATACTTTGAAATAACTCCAAAATAAATTAAAAGAAAAAAAACGCTCTATTAAGATTATGGATCGCCCGTTGATCAGAAATTGTAACATGTTTCATTTAGCTATTACACAATGTGTTAAGAAAATTATCGATAAATATTTAGATGCAATCTGAATATTATTGTTTGATGACTTCTAAAAATGTAAGTCTTGAATTCAGTACAGACAATGTCTATTATTATTATTATTATTATCCAATAATATTTAAGATAAGTCTAGATTGGTTGATGATTAAATAAAACAAAGAAAAATAGAATGAACAGGTTTATTTATTTATTATGTACGTGTATATAGTTTTCTACATTACTTACACTTGAAAATGGAATAATAAACAAAATCGATATTAAGTCTAATTCACAATAAATATATATATATATGAAAAAATAATCCAGAGGAAACGAAAAAAGTTCGAATCATTCTGTATACATAATATATTGGATAAGTGGAATTAAATTGAATGCATCTAATAAATAAATTGATTGATACTTGTATGTTATGATACATACATCTTTATAAAAATAATTCTGATACACAATTCCAACATTTATCACAACGGAATTTTTAAATTAAAAAAATTCTCACATAAATACCTTAATATGAAGAATCTTTTACTTCCACATTATGATTTAACTAAACTACAAAAGAATATTTAATACTAAGTTTGACCAAACATGGAGTATTTTTTTTATTATATTTTTTATACAATTTCAATACAACAAATTAACAAGGTAATTAACCTAACCTAATTGTTTTTATCTAATTTTTTCCTAAATATACATATATAAATGATCAAATTAAACGTGAATTAAAATTAAAGTTTTTAATAAGGAAGTAATAATTCAAATAAAAGAAATTATGCACTTGAATAACGAACTGAATAACCTATCTATTCGTTGTACCAACCACCTCGGCTTAAATAAAATATTTGGTTGTCCGTTTAAAAAAAAATGCTCCATATTTTCTTCATTAAAGAATAACGAGAAACATCCAATCATAAATAAAAAAAATAAACTATAAAGATATTTTAGTGGCCCCCTTATATTAGTAATGAGTAAAATAGAGAAAAATAGTACATTTACTTATAAAAAATAGTTAATGCTAATAATGAAACTATTTTAGAAATTTAAGCCGTGATCGTATTGCTTTATTACCTTACATACCTAATGTAAATTTCGTTTTAAATGATCAAGTAAATGTAAAATTTTTCGAGAAAAAAGTCGATATAACACTGAAAAAATTACACACAGTATATTTGTATTTTCATCAAGCTGTCACCTTGTATGTGTAGTTGAAGTAGACGATGCGCTGCCACGATGATAGATAAAAATTGCCAATAATCTTCTATTATTAATAATATACCTCAAAAAGCAGCCATTGTTGTTTCAGCACATCGAGGGTTGATGATGAACACCGAGATATCATTAGATGAACTTGGATGGGGGTTAATCAAGGTAGGCTCACCTGGATTATGTAACTGCAAAGGTCCACCAAATAACAGGAATAGTCAATAAGTACCATACCAAAGGTCACCAGAACAGCATATCAACATACATATATAAAATTTAAATCATCAACACAATTTCAAAACAATAAATAAAAACCCATTTATATTAAATATTTAAATATTATTCCTGAAAAGTTCTTATACATTTAAATTATCACCACTTCATATTAAAGATTCTTTTAATCTCAAGGCTTTAAAAATTAACGCAATTTTTACGTTACACATCAAAATATTGCTATTATTACTATGAACGCAATATCAGCAATAAAATAATATCTATTTTTTATTTAAAAAAAATAGATATTATTCCCAATTCTTTGAATAAAATACAGCCTTCAATCAGCTTCACAGGGCTGTAAAAAGTACATTTCGCTGTATAATCTTAGATTTCCTTGAATGAAATAAATACCTCAAAATCATGTCAAAAAAGTGTAGCAGGATAAGCAGCGCTGGACAATATACTGTGATGTTCAACAATATGATCCTGAAGTTCGGAAAAATTACAATAACAGCAACAAACTGGCAAAAACAAACTTTCTTTGATACTATCTTAAATGTCTAATATCCGTACAAATATCTCCATAGTAAAAAACAAACAAACGAAATCGATATTACTCCATTATAAATAAAGCAATCTAGGGAATATATTATTTTATATGCCAAATATGTGGAGAAAAATAAATCTAGTATAGATGGTTAACTCTCAATCTTTCTTTTATGTGGTATGTTCCTTTTTGGTCCATATTCATCAACAAGAAAAAAGTAAATGATTAAAGCAACAGATTATCACAGATCCAATAATCAAATAAATTATTGAGATTATTTCTTATTTTTATTATAACATCAATACTGTTAAACGTATCTTGAATTACACCTTTAAGGAACACAATACTATAAATCAAAAACCACTGAAAACTTATAAATTATTTTTTAATAAATTAAAAAAAATCGTCTATATTTTTGACAAAACTTATAATAATCTATTGTTATTTTTATTTCTAAAATAGGCTTCATATATAAATAAATTACCTCCCTCAATATTGTTATTAATTTAGGATTGTATATATTATTACATATAATCTGATTTATCAACTAATTTCTAAACAAGCCTGCGCTGACGAATTTGTTTACATATATAAATTTTATTTAAAACATATAAATAGTAAATTAAGATGAAAAATAAGATTAAATAAAAACACATTATAAATATCCAAGAAAAGCATAAGAAAAGCATTATGGTGAACATCTGAATTATCTAAAAGTATGCTACATCGTTCCATTTGATAACAACCAGGTTTCGGTAGACAATCAATTTGAGTACCAGATGGTACAGTTACTTAAAAATAATTTTAACAGGCAATAATGTTTTTAATCACTAACCTGCAAAATGTGATACCCCTATGGAAAAAAAATAATTTTAACCAAATTCGCATGTTAAACCTGCAACCCTGTAGTGTAACGTGGCAAATGTCTATGTCCAAAAAATTAACGTGAAACGCATAAGTAGCGAGATCAAAATATTTTCACTATTGGACTAATAAATAGGTTTCACACAATCTTGCTGCATTATGATGTGAGCAAATGTCAATACACAGATTTCACTGATTTTTCATATATTAAACTTAATACCCCCACTTGAAAAGAAATTATAATAAATAAGGCACTTACCTGAATAAGATATTTTTTTGTGTGATACCTCACAGGTCTCCTATTAATGAAGACAACTGGAGCTAGGAAGGTTTAACGTCCGCGTGAACGGCTTCGTCTTCTCCGCCCTTCACGATCTCTCGACCTTTCGCGACCTGCTCCAGCTATAATTTTTTTTTTGCAATTAAAACAATCTTAGAAATGAATAAAAAGGTAATCGAAATGAATGTTACCTTTATCTCTGTCATTGCGATATTTCTTTTCTTTATCTCGACTTTCTCGAGATCTACTATTTCGTCTTTCTTCACGATTAGACCTGAAAAAAAAATATCATCACACATAAATACAAAATATTCATAATATTATCTTTAAAACAAACAATACACAATACCTATGACTACGATTACTTCTATCCTTATCTTTTTCTCTTTCAGTACGCTCTTTATCCCTATCTTTTTCACGTTCATTGTGATCCCTATCAGGTCGCTCTTTTTCTCTATCTTTATCCTTATCATTACGATCTCTATCATTACGTTCTCTCTCGTTACGATTACACCTGCGATCTCTATCTCTTTCGCGTTCCCTCTCACGATCCCGTTCTCTGTCTCTATCCCTTTCTCTATCTCTTTCCCGTTCTCTATCTTTGCCATAACCTCTAGCTCTATCTCTCTCTTCATTGCGTCGCTTCTCTTTTTCCATCCTTTGTTTCTCTCTTTCCTCTGTGATTTCATCAAATGCTTCTCTTAATCGGAGGTATCTAATAAAAAAAAATCATAAAATGTATGTAATCTTTAAATGACGAATGAAACAATTAAATTAACAATAATCTTACCCGACATGTTGTTTTCCCATTAAGTGATCATCAATTCGCTGTTGAGCATCACCAACAATAAGAAATGCTCCACAAACTGTGCAAACTTCCATTTGCTTTTCTTGTGCTACTGCTAATTCGGTAGTTATCGGCCAATAACTATAAAGATAAAAAGTAAAAAAATTAAATTAAATTGAAAAAAAAATGTTAAATTAAAATTTATAAAAAGTTAAATCGCATATGTACTTATTTTCGCCTTGTTTTTGTAACTGTTCTTTTTCTTCCTTTAATTGGTCGCATAATTTCATCAAGCCTTGTGCTTGTTCAACGTCACCTCGAATACCGGCCTGTTCGGCCTCTTCGACCAATTTAGCAATCTTTTCAGTCCTAATTTGAATTTGTTCTTGATTACGTTCCGATTGCACTCCAGATATAGGATTATTTTCGGATTTTGTATTCATCAATTCGAGTCGTTGTTTACCTTTCTGAATTTTTCCTATAAAAAAAAATATCATCATAATTTTACGATCATATATAAAAAAAATATTTTATGGATTAAACATAATTTAATTACTTTCAACATCTCCGATCATATTTTGACAAAATCGTAAAAATTCATCCTGATAAAGCGTTTTCTTATAACTAGGTTCAGCTTTTAAGTATAATTGTTTTACTTCATCGTCGTGGATTCTTGGACAGCTTCCCAAATCTGCTCTAGTATTCACAAATAGATCGTGTGGACAAAATTTTACCATGTAATATTTACAATACTGAAATAGAAAAAGGTAAATTTGGTTATATTTCGATGAAATATTTTTTTATATATTATTAACGATTTCACAAATATTTTTTTACATATTATTAACTATTTCATTCCTATAAAATCGGATTTATTTCATTAAATTTGATATTCCGTTAATTTAAAAAAATATATATAATTCGTAGTATAACTGATTACGAAAAACTATATATCTAAACTGCAGATATTTGATTACAGTTTGTATAAAAGATGATACGGCTAAAACTGTCACATTTTATCAATTTCGCTCGCATATCACAATAATAATAAACGGATATATTTGCTAGGCAACTTTCGAAGCGATAATCGCGACAATAAAAACTGACCGCAAAGTAAGGGCGATTGATTCGATTTGTACGGAATTTTCTCAAAATCCAATATTATATTCGTAAAAAATATTTTTTTTAATAATCAGAATAAAGAAAAAATAAAAAAAATAAAAATTATCTAAAAGTCGCTCTATGGAAAGAAAATGGACGGCACTATTTATATGAAAAAAAGAGCTTTCTCTTAGAAGATTTCTTCTAACCTTACGTTCAAATTTCAAATATCTATCTACTTGTACTGAAAAAAAAAATAACGCATCATCTCGCCTACATTAACATTAACCGAGTTTAAACGTGGACTCGGAATATCGCACGAAGGATTCATATATTCATAGTCTATATAAAATGTATATAGAATATATAATACCTGAGGATCCTCCCAGTTGAGTTTTTGGGTCTTCTCGTTGGGATTTGTGTTGCGGTTTCGACCCATCAGCTCGTCGAGGAGCTGCGCCGCCGCCAGCACCGCCATTTTAAAGACTGACGATCCGCTTCCGGGGCGCGAAGACCGGACGACCACGCGCTTCGACGATTCCGATGCGGACGCGAACGAGCCCGTTGACGGACGCGCGCGACGACCATAACCTTTTCGCCACGCATTGATACCTTTTATTATTTTAATTATATATATATATTTATTTATTTAAAAAAATATGCGCTCATTAATAGAAATTAATTTAATATATTTTATTTATTTTTCAAACAACGTATATTATACATATATATATATATAATAAATTTTTTTTTTTTTGATTTTTACAAATCTATTATGAAAACTCTTTTTATAATCGATTAAAACTTTATTTTAAAATTGTTATTTACGCATACGTTATCCGATTTGTAATATAAATAACGTAATCGACTCTCTTATAAGTACGCTTTAAAATCGATTGGACAGATTTTCGAATTATAAAGAACTCTGTTTCGAGATCGAGTTCGATTTAAGGTCGATTAAAAAAGTACGTTTTCATCGATTTAAAAACTATCAAAACTCATCTTTAAAAACTTAAAAAAAAGAGATGCGTCCTTCCAAAACTATAATGAACGATCACCTTAAATATACAATTATATTTTAAATTACATTTGAATTCTTTTTTTTTGTGGTAGTAGTTTTTACAACTAGACAAATTAAAAAAATATATAATTATTACATAATTATTATTGTCGAACAAATATAGTTATCAACACTTAAGAATAAACGCATATGTATGCGTATAAACATGCGATAAACCGAATATACACATATATGTAAAAAAACGTTCGGCCGGCGACCGGCATTTTGTGACGTTTGCCATTGCGGTGTGTTAGCGTTCGTTTCGCCGAACTTTGTGAGTATATTTGTGCAATTTTTTTCTACTATTTATCCGGTTTTTATCGTCAGCTATAATTCTGCGATTACGATTTTCGAATTGTCAAAAATTATAGATTTACAAAAAAATGTTCGTTTTCGGCGTCGGCGAATAACCTTTGACCGCCGAGCATTGGGCAGTCCTTACATCATAGCTCGTTAATTTGATGCATTTTGTTTAAACGACTAAATTGTTCTAAGGCGTCCATATATATATATATATATATATATATATATATATATATATATATATATATATATATATATATATATATATATATATATATATATATTCTAACCATAACCGGTTTATTATACTGGTTTACTTCATATTTTTTTTAATAATCAAATCGTGCTTATAGCAAGTACTAAGTAACATGTGAAAGTGTATGCGTTTATTTATTTTTAGTATATGGCCGTGAACTTGATTGGTGTGTTCGTGTGTAGATATTTTACGCAGATTCTTAAACTTTTATATCACAATTTACTACTAATTATTTTTTTAAATCTATCATAAAAAATATATAATTTAAATAAAAATTATAATTGTAAAAACAATTTTAATTTTAAAAATAAAAGTAATGTAATGAAATTATAATTGTAATCTCAATTTCTTTTCAATTCAAATCAACTTATTCTCATTATGATAAAATAATAAGTGAGTAAAAATTGATTACAAATATAATTTTAAATATATATAATTTGCAAGCTTTCTAAATATTTAGTAATTTAAAAAATCAATAATTGAAAACTGACGTAAATATCAATTAAAAAACGCTGTAGTCGTTTATTTTAATTTAATAAAATAAACATTTTTTTAATAGATTTAAAGTATTTTCTTATAGATAAAAAAATAATTATGTATAATTTATACAATATAAATTTTAGTCATTTTTAAAATAGCCAACTTTTATTCGATAAATCCTGCACATTTTTCAGTAATAATTACAAAATATACGTACAAGTGTAGTTTCTTTTTTTATTACAGATAAGATAATAATTTTACAATACTGTCTAATAAAACAACTTTCAAATATAAAAACATTTTCATTCGTTATTCATTAGAATGTGCCTAGAATCTAGATAGTTTTACTTTATGTGCTAATTTGAAAAAAATGCATTATCATTTAATCAATATTATTGAGATAATATGAGATATTAAAGTAATCAAAGTATACATGCAAAACATTTCATAACATTTTTTTCTATTTGTAATATATAATCAGTCAACATGCAATTCATTTATTTTCTTTTATATTTCAAATGTTATATGAATAATATTTATATTTTCAAATGTTATATGAATAATATTTATCAACATTTAAAATTAATCTTATTAAGTATAAAACATTAAATACTGAAATATCCCAGATGTTATAATATAATTTATTTTGTCAGAAATGATTATATACATACATACATATATATATATATATATATATATATATATATATATATATATATATATATATATATATATAAAGAGGTAAACAATGTAATGGAAAATCTGGGATATCAAATTTGAAAATAATCGATTATCTTGATTCAGAACCAAAGTATATCTGTTTTCTAACCGCTTATTTATTTAATACACGTCTGCAGAAGTAATATTATATGATTATTTACCAGTTAACAATAACACTGTATACATATAAATTGCTCAACGTTCACAACATTGCCGTTATTCGTATTTGACTAACAAAGCTCGTCACACCAGTTTTTTTTTTATTATTATTCAATCTGGCAAAATGGCGAGGCATCTCACATTTTCAATTCTGCTCCTCTCTGGTAATTTTATTGTAATATAAATCGTTTATTAAAATTTTACATATTTCAGTATATTTTAATCATATAATGATATAGAATAATTATAGAATATTGCAGTTTAAGTGTATAAGAAAATCATAGTGAAAAGAATGTTATGCAACTTTATATTTTGTTGTAATATTGTTTCTCATAATTATACTATTCGTGTTTTTTTTCTTAGCTTTAATTGTAATGCGTTTTGGTTTAATCGCTCGTGCAATGTCGACTATTGCTAAGAGTTTCCAGTCTAATCAGGTAGTTCCTGATGTTGTCGCCGTAGCCCCACAGGAAATACTCAAAGTATTTTTTTTAATATTTTGAATTCATATTGCATAATATTACAACTATTTTTCATGTATATATGTGTGTGGATTTTAGATCAAATATCCAAGCGGAGCAGAAGTTGCAGAAGGTAATGAATTAACTCCAACTCAAGTCAAAGATATTCCATCGATTGAGTGGAATGCAGATCCAAATACACTTTATACTTTATGTATGACTGGTATGTAGTATTTTAAATTATATTAAAAACTTTTGAAACATTGAAAATTTTTAAGTGTATGCTTCAAGTGTATTTTTTTATGTGAATTGATAGATCCTGATGCCCCAAGCCGCAAAGAGCCTAAAAATCGCGAATGGCATCATTGGTTAGTTGGAAATATTCCTGGAAATTCTATCGACAAAGGCGAAACTCTTTCCCAATATGTTGGCAGTGGACCACCACCAAACACAAATCTTCACCGTTATGTATTCTTATTATATAAACAGCCTGGTAAAATTAACTTTACCGAACAACGTTTAACCAACACGTAAGTAATACAACAATATAACACTAAATATCTACTAAATACTCTACATTACTTAAAATTGCGCTGAATTTTTAGCAATGCCGATGGAAGAGGAAATTTCTCCATTGCCAAATTTGCAGCTAAATATTCTCTCGGAGATCCCATCGCTGGAAACTTTTATCAAGCCGAGTACGATGATTATGTGCCTAAATTGTATAAACAATTGGGCTTTTAAGTTATAAATTTTCATAATGTCGTTATCAAATTATTAAGAATAAACATATATTTGCATTTATTGTATTGAATTCTAAAATTCATTCTTCCATAATCTTGACTACCTTTATTATTTAATTTATTAAAATTACAGTAAAAAACAATAGTAGATATAAAAAATATATTTTTTAAAGTCATTATTCTACAGTGAATGATATTTTTTTTCACAATATTATTTTATATCAATTTTAAAAGAACATATTACAAAAATCACGAATATTTTGAGAAAACTTTTTCTAAATCGTAATAAGGCCATTTTATTACAATTTATACAATGTATAAGGCACCTATATGAATAACAAAACAAATATATTATGGTGCTTACATTGCATTTTAAACCGTTTGTTCATCATATTTTTTTTTTATAAACGCATACATTACAAACAAAAAATTCAAATTTTATAGAAAAAAAATAATAAATACTTAAAATAATACTAATACAACACAAATTCAATAAAGAAAATTAATCGTCCTTAATAAAAAAAAAATAAAGCAAATAATGTTTCTTACAATAAACTAAACAGACGACGGCCCACAAAAACAATAACATATTTGAAGATGAGATAAAGGTAATACAAAATGGAACAACATAAATCATATGTATTTATCTATATGTGACTGCACTTTTGTTATGAAAAACTAATAAAGGGCATTAAAGATATTTTTAATATTCAACAAATCAAGTATATTTATGATATAGTACTTTAATTTCTTATCATTCAACCTCGAGTTTTATTTTAAGAACTATAACGACTTTCTAAAAAAAGTATATTTAGAATTTCTTATTGCACAGAAAATTGTTTTCAACCTCCACTTTGTTACAAATAAATTTACCTTACGAAACGTATATTAACATTAAGAACAAATTTAAATTGTCAAACTGAAATAAATCAATAATTTAAAAAATATATTTAAAATATACTGCTCGATCTAATTTGTATTAAATGAAAAGATACAACAGAAAACATGGCACCCGTTCATATATTAAAATATATTATGTTGTGATTTTTGAGCTATAATACAAAATAAAAATCAAAAATTTATAATTTCAAAAGTTAAAAAAAATCACTGAAAAAACTAAAACAATGAGGAACAAATTTGCCAATATTTTAACTTTAAAGATATTTATTGATTGAAAGATTTTTTTTCATTTTACATATTTGCGAAAAATATTAGATGCCCTCCTACATTACTAGACTCGACCTTCAATAGGACAGTAACATTAATTTCAATATTCTTCTATATATAATATAGACATTTAGACAGAATGCAATGATATAAATTTATAAGCAAACAGTTTTTTTACTATGTATTTGAGACAACAAAATATGTTCCTATGTATATTTTCAAATACATATAACATGACTGAAGTTTAACTTTTTTGAGATTCAAATTTAGAGATGTATAATGTATCAGATATACAATCGAAAATTAACATATCTATGAAAAAAAAAATTAAATCATTTAATTAAATCTATATGGCAACAAAACCTTTAATATCTGGTTCTTCTTATATTTAATCTAAATGCACCGTTTCACGATTAACTGATTACAGATAGTAAGTAGGTTTCACCTCTTTATTCTTATTAAGCTAACAAAAATAAATACCAAAAAAATCGATCGATTCTACAATTATTCCATCATTATCTGAACGCCACTTAATAAAAAGTATTGTCAAATAAAAAAAAAAACATCAGTAGAAAATGGATCGAAAGTACAGAGTAATTTCAAAGACTATAATGAAATAAAATAAAGCAGTTATTTAGTAATTTATAAATCAAATAAATCTGGATAACATTACAGATCTTTCACTTCATGAATAAATTTATATTCTCAGGTAACCATTCAAAGTAATCTAAGTAACAAGTAAAATTTTAAGGATTTATTTAAATTTTAAAACAAATAAATGCCTTCAATAATAGCAGTAAGAATTATAAAATAAACAAAAAAATGAAATGATGATTTTTGTATCACGACATGTATTTATCAAATTCAATAGAATTATAATATTTACAATTATTGATAGTCAGTCATAAGAATTACTACTAATTTTATGGAAGTGTCAAAACAAAAATAATTTGCTCGTTATAAAATATTTTCACGACAATTTAATTATAAAATGAAATATAACAATCGAAATTAACATATTTCACCTAACTATTGGCTTAATTATTATTGTTATCATATAATTATAATCCTATACATATATTTATGTACACATAATGTTTTCTTTTTTTATTTTATATCACACACAAAATTTAATAACAAATGCACATAATATACATATGTACAAATATTTGCAAGTTTTAGTATTGATTTCTATGTTTTTTGAAACACCGTTTGTCTGCTTGCCGAGCCAAAATATCACTGACGTGACCTTTATGTTGGAATAAACGTAATATATTACTACGAGCTTCTGCAACACCTTCACATACTATTTTGCTTCTTTGAATATTTCCCTAAAAATAAAAAATATATAAACATATTGTTTCAAAAAAGAAAAAAAAAATATATATATATATACAAATAAATTAAAACCTTTAATAATTCACAAATTTGATGTAAATCAGCTTGAGGAGTTTCTTCTAATACTTTTAACGCTTGATTCGCTTGACTTAAAGCTTCAGATTCTAATGCAATCTATGAACAAATAAAATGTTTTCAATAATAAGATATTTGAAAAAAAAGAAAACAAATTTTTTTCTTTTAATCTTTAATATAAAAATTATTTGTGTTTTTATAAAATAACTAACAAAACAATTACTTCAGAATTAATATTGTTATAAAAAAATGAATTATATTAATACCAGATCATCCATTTGAGCTGTTAAGTGATGAACTTTCCAACCATTGGCTTTCTGTAAGACGTGCCTTTGTGCAGCTAATTCCACAACAGAAGGACGTCGCTCTTCTCGCTTTCTAACATCAGTAGGTCTTAAAAAATGAAGAGCATTGGCACGCCAACCACATCTCCAGCCAGCACCAAGCATTGCTCCTAAAATTACATACAAAATATTAACAACTCGTTTATTATTTAAATTTAAGCAATACAAAATATTTCAAGGAACACACTCCGAGGAGGTTTTTCAACTTCAGGAGGAGCAGGTGCTGGTGGTGGTACAGCAGCTGGTGGCGGTGAAGGTGCTGTAGAAGCCCGTCCACCCTCTGAAGGAAATTCACATTCTCCACCACGAGAACTACGTGCTTCGCTACTTAATCTGATACAAATATAAACATCAATTTAACCAATATTGCACAAACATTACTAAAAAATATTTAAAAATATATATATTACAATTGTTTTCGTGGTTTTTTACGGGGAGAACAATTGTTAAAAGTTGATGGAAGACTAGGTACAGGTTGAGATATTGGTGTAGATGGAAGCGAAGATTCTTCATCGTCTAATTCAGGACTGGAAGCTGCCGATACCGTCGTTGATCCTCCCGGTGATGGTGGAGGCGAAGCTGCTACTGCCCACTGAGATTTCACTGGAGAATTACTACAGAAAATAAAATAATTCAAAATATACAAATATGCTTAATGAGAATTTTATATTCAACCTATTGTAACGAAAAAATACCTCTCATTTTCCCTTTTTCTTAATATAGAAGGTCGCTGTGGTCCACCAGGACTACTAGTCACTCTTGTAGGATCCACATTACTGCCAGTCGCTTAAAGAAATAAAAAGAAGAAACGATTAAATTCAAAAATAAAACACAACATTAATTCAAAAATAAGATTAACAAGACAAACAAAAGCAAACTTACTATATGTATTAGTTGTAGAAATTGAAGGTGTAGTGCTAATGGGTAACGAGTGCATAGGCGCTAATGCTACCGATGGTACAATTGTGGAAGGAATGGTATTCTGTTGCGGAACTGTACTACTCAATCCACTTGACACTTCATAATAATAAGTGCCACTAACTAAAATCAAAATTCAAATAGAATAGGGATAATAAAAATAAATATATTTATTGGATAATGAAATAATATATTTGCACAATTTACCTGCACGCGGAGATATTGTTGGTCTTACACCTAAAGTTGCTACTCCAACAACCTACAAAACAATATTAAAAAATTCTAAATATTTAGAAATAATAAAAAAAAATATTTTAAATATACCTTTGCAGATTGATAATTTCTTTGAATAATAGGTACCACTTTTGTCGTAGTTCTAACCGGATTTACAGTTTGCAAAACTGCTGCAAATTAAAAAAATTAAACTAATAAATAAAATAAAAGATAAAATATATAAAATTCAAAAATAATAACCTTGAGGAGGCGGTGTCCTTTGTGGTGAAGGTATATTTGCCGGTCTAACGGTACGCGCAACAACTATAAAAATACAATTATATACATGATAAATTACGATTTATATATTATTATTATAAATATTTAAAAATCACCCGTAGTTGCTGTACCAGTTTGTGGAGTAATTTGTCTTAAAGTAGCGGGTTTTTGAGCTGCACCCACCTTAAAACATATAAAAACTACACATCAAATATTGTATGTAAAGAATTTCCTAAAAATAATATATTATCAATACCTGTAGTGTAGTAGGACGAGGAGGTCTGGGAGTATATACTAATGACCCGGGACGTATTTGAGCGCTTGATGTTGACCATCCTATAATATAATAATATTAAATATAAATATATAGTTATTAAAAAAAAACTGAAAAACTTTAATTACCCGAATTTGGTGCGGGAGTCGAAGCTCTAGGTGCTGCAGCGGCTCTGGGAACTGAAAGACTAGCAACTGCGGCGGGTCCTATTATCAAAAATATCATCGATCAGCACATAAGAAAAAAATATATATTTGTACGCGCGCACGTTTACACATATACAATACGATACGATGCGCGCGTCAGAATCATAAATTACCTCTAGGAACATGGTAACTGGTCGTAATCTGTTTAGCGGTCGTCGCCGTCTGCCCCAATGCTATAAATGTAACAAAATCGTTATTTTATTATTGTTATTGTAAGCGATATTTTTTATCGCGCGTAATATAAATAAATATGTAAGTTGATCTTAACGAATACAATATAAGTTTTATCGGAAAGCTTACTCTGAGTTTTTTGCGCGGGAACCGACAAATGCTGACCGTGTTGTTGTAAAGGTAGCGGTAAGTTTATATGCGATAATAAACGCACGGACGTCGGCAGAGGTCTCACGGCGGTTCCTTGAGCGGCGGAAGCGCCATCCTAAAATCGAGAAGAAAATTAAATATAAATAGGAAAATTCGTCGTCGCAGTTGAACGAAAACGAGCGATTCACCTGAGATCCTTGACCGATTATTTGAGTTCCTTGCAATATTGCGGCGCCGCCGGAACCGACGGTGCCGACTACGGTGCCGGTCACGGTTTGACCTCCGGTTCCGATAATTTGTCCCTAAACGATATTACGGAACGTCAGCTATCGTCGAATAATTATTTTCAATATTAAATCGAAATCCGTCAACGATGCGATCGCATATTTCTTCTTTCCCATCGCTAATTTATAATCGTAACGAAAGACATCAAATCGGACGATCAATGTCTAAATATAAATTTTAACTGAAGACGCAAAACGAAAGACCACTGGACGCGAGTCAACATTAATTTAATAGTTTAATAATATCGAGCGTCGTTAAATAACGTAACATTATAGAGAAAAGCGTTTAGGCGACAATGGAAAAAAAACATTAGAGATCGCATCGTCGAAATATAGCGTCGCATATGGCGATCGATACCTGAGTGGTGATCGGCTGGTGCTGATGCTGATGTTGGTGCTGATGTTGATGATGCAAAAGATGAGCGGCGTGTCTCACCAATCCGATGGGCTGCAGAAGCGGAGCCGAAGACGAGCCGGAGCCCGAAACGGAGGCGGACGACGCGGGAAGAGCGGCGGCGGCCGCCGTGGACTGCTGCTGCTGCTGCGAAGACGCCGACGACGACGAATGAACGGGAAACGCGGTCGCGGCGCCCGAAGACGACGACGACGACGAGCTCATCGCCGCCGCCGACGACGACGACACCGACGCCGACAAACGCTATATGTCGTCCGGCTTCGGCGCCGCACAAACAGGTTCGGCAACATTACGACTGCACAAGTTCGATCTTATATTATTTTTATCTTCATTATTAAAAATCAATTCGTTCGGAATATCGACACTAAAAAATATTAACGAATTAAACGCATTACATTATTAATTGAGTATACCGAAATCTTTAGTGACTTTTGAAAAATTGCTTTAAAAATCAACATAAATAAAAAAATATAAATATTATTTCCTTTCAAATTATATTTAATAAAATTGATTTATATTATAAAAATAATAATGATGAAATGTAAATTTTGTCGAACGCTAAATATTTTATTAATTTCTATTGAAACAAAATTAATATATTACGGTCTAAAATGCGATTGTTAGGACCAAATTTCAATGTATTTTAACGAAATGATAGTAAACCACGTGCGATAGTTTTGACGCTCGGTGTTAGGTTACTGGTCCGTTTAATTTTATAAAATAAAAGATGAAGTCGAAAGCGTTAAAAGCCAAAAAGAAATCCGAAGAAATTGCGAAACGATCGAAGATAAAGCCGAACGCGCAGAAAAAATTTGAAAAATCTGATGACGAACCGTTCGTTAAAACCAAGAAACCGCTCAAACAGAACGCCGTCAAACGGACGATTAAAAAGAAAAATGCGAAAAGTGCAATTAAGAAAGAAATTACGGAGGATATCGACGGCAAAGTTGCGACAGACGACGAAGTAATTTCGCCTGATGTTAAGTCGAACGTCGACAACGATGTAATTTTAAAATCATTAAAGGTCTTAAAGCGATTATCCGAAATTCACGATGAGAAAAAAAATGCTTTATTCGATGACGCTAAACCTATTATTTTACAAATCGAGTGCGTTAAAATACCGACCTGCGTTTCCAGAAAATTAAGATTGTAAGGATTTTGATTTTATTTATACAATACGACGGTAATATTTATTACTAATTATTGCATTTACAAATATTAGTCTACTACCTCACTGGCTTGTAACGGAAACGTCTGAAGTATGTTTATTTGTGTCCGACTTAAAAAAGGGAAAACGAGTCGATCATGAACCTACAATACAACATTATGAAGATATACTGAGAGAGAAAAAAATTTCTATTGTAAGTATGAATTTGAAACTCAATTTTTAACCAAATATATTTATATTTATAATTTATTTTGTTTAGGTAAAATCTGTGATTCCGATTCGTCAAGTTCGCGTTGAATATGATCAAATTGAAATGAAGCGAAGACTTCTTACTCAACACGATTTCTTTTTAGCGGATTCCAAAATTAGTGGTCTTTTAGCACATAAATTAGGTATGATATTTTACAAAAAGAATAAATTACCAACACCGGTTCGTATGGATTCAAAAGACTTGAAAAAAACTATTGAGACCGCTTTGCACAAAACTATTATGAAATTACATGGCACTGGTCACACTTATTCTTTACAAGTGGCTAACGGACAACATTCTGAGGATGAGGCCTGTGAAAATATACAGTCTGTTCTTCTTCAACTTATTAAAAAATTCCCTGGAGGTTGGAATAATATCAGATCAATTCATATCAAGCATCCTTTATCAATGTCAATACCAATATATATTACACTTAGTAAGTTAACTCTTATATATTTTTTTCTTATATAGTTTATTGCTCTTTTTCGTTAATACAGTTTTATTTCACAGAAAACAGTAATACTGTCCAAGATGTTGTAATAAAACCGCGTGCACCTGTAACTGATATTGTAGAGGATGAATTAACAACAATTTTAGGTGCTAATGTCAAAGTATATCCTGATGGTCGCGTTAAAGTTAACGTAGATAAAAATGAATTAGATGAAAGGTATTAAAATTATAACGTTTCTAATACTGAAGTATTTACAAATATTACAATATGAATTTATTTTTAGTGATAATAATGTGACTGACAATGACGTACCACAAACGATTGAAGATGAACAGATTAAAAAGCGAAAGAAAAATAAAGAAATGGATATCACAACGCAAACTATAAAAAAAAGAAAAATTGAAATCAAACAAGCTGCGCCTAAAAGTAAATTGAAATCGTTAGTCGAAAATAATACTAAAAAATCTAATAACGACGCCGAGGATACTGAAAATGAATCTGAACCTAATATTGAGAGCGCTGAAGAGAATGAATTAAATGAAAGTGATGATGACGATGATATTAGTGAAAACAGTTATGTTAGTGATGATATCAACGACGACGATGATGATGATACTAACGATAGTGATGACAGCAGCAATGACGAAGATGAGGATAATGATGATGAATAATATATAAATGCCTTGAACGTAAAATCGCAAAGGCATATTATTTTTGATTTTTTTTTCTGTAAATGAAAAATGTAATATTTTCTTTATGAAATTAATATTGTAATAAAAATAAACATTTAAAATTACTTTTATTTTTTTTTTAATAAATATAAAATTAAAAATTGATTCACATGTATAAAAACAAAATATAAAAAAGTTTTTAATAAAGTATAATTATATAAATTTAAATAATATAATTAAATATTAAAAAAAAAACTGGGACAATACTAATATAAGACAGTTTGGTTTTTATTTGTAGATATTGATGGATATATATTTGTAGAAACCATGTTTAGAATGGAAGAAACCTCTTTCACGACTACTTCTAGATTTTCAAAAGGCTTAAGTCGTCTAACATCAGCATCACATCGAACTCTTGTATCGGGAAGTTTACGAATTCTGTGTACCTATGAAATAAATAAAAGCCAAATGTTTAAATATAAATAAGCGATTATTTTATAAAACACAAAGATGGTATAAATAGAACCTATAGAACTTACTTGTTCTGGTAAAATTTCTAACTCTTCACAACATATTCGCAATAAATTTTGGTATGTAAGGTTTGAATTTGGTAATTCTATCTCAATAAAATCAGGATCTGGTAAATTTGCTATCCGCACTTTAATTACTGTAACTAATATTGGAAAAAATGTTTATTATGTATTAAAAAACGTCTACTCCTATTTTAAATATATTTTGTACCTTGATTGGAATGTAGATCATTCTTATTGATCATATTGTGAGGTGGATCATAAGATAAATCTGTACGATAATCTGGTGATATGGAAGGCGAGTCGTTTGCTTGGAGTAAAGCCATGATTTCAAAGGAAGACGTTAAGTCTCTTGCTGATTGACCCGATTTTGTTTTAATTGAACAATCAGCACCTCTCGATAATAAAAGAGACACAATAGAAACATTAGACTGTTTGCATGCCCAATGTAGTGGCGTCCTGGATGGAAATTGTTAAGTAATTTACAATTGAGAAGGAAAAGACTACGAAATGAATATATACATAATAAATTCAATATATTTGAAAAATATAAACGCTAACTTCAAAATCATTGTTCAATAAGTCAAGAACAATTAGGTTATATTGATATTATTGTAATATATTTTGAATAAAATATAAAAGAATTACTTAAATATTACCATCCATCATGTTTAGATACGTAATTAGGATCAGCTCCAGCCACAAGCAGCGCAACGACAGCTACAATGTCGCCTTTAACTACACATTCACACAATTGTTCACCATTCATGTCCACCGCCCATAATCCTTAAACGTCACATTTGATGTAAAATAAATAATTTAACAATAGAATTCATGACCAGTTTCCCTAAATTTTTCAACTTTAAATATATCAAAAACCTAAAAAAAACATAAATGTGCTTTCATTATTGCATTAAATACGATATTATTTTATTTCATTTCTGTGCATATTAAAAATAATTTAACTATATAAATATAAAATTACTTGCATAATATAGTAATATAAGTTTATATCAATTATACAAATAAAAGCCGTTTGATGATACCTTCAAGCCAGACCTTTTTACGTGGCTATCGAGATCTAGCTAATCACAAAGCAGTCTGTTAAATTTAGTATTGTATATGCTAAATAGTAAGTTAGATTTTAAAAAGATGTCGCTGATTTGAAATATTATGAATAATATAATATATATAATATTTCTATTATATGTATGGAAAAAAACGGAAATTATTTATATCTCAACCTGATATATTATTGATAAATAGTAAGTTAAATTTTTAAAAGATATCGCTGGTTTGAATTATTATGAATATTATACACAAATGTCGTAGTTCGTTAAAGTCGCACGCAGCTTTTGTTGGCTGATTAAATATAGTATGTATTGCGATACACAGCAGACTTCGAAAACCGTCACCAAACAATCTATCAGAATCAAAGACAGACTAGTAATAACTTGGTTAATTAAATTAAATTAAATTTTAAAAAATCCACGCTTTGGATTGCACTATGTGCGACTCTAAGGGACAGCGATATTCGTCTGATTTTAATCGTTTTAACGGACTGCTCTGTGATTGGCTAGAAGATCTCTACAGCCACGCAAAAAGTCTGGTTCGAAGTTCTCAATATACAAATACTCAAAATACTTAAGTTGCCATATTGTTCTAACCTAAATGTCACTTTGACATTTAGCTATGTTTTACACATGATAATTATATATATTATTAAATATGGTGTTTAAAGAACACTTATTGTATAGAAATTTTTTTTCAATATTATCAAATATTAGATTTCATTCTCCAAGAAGGTATTATTTCTCAAATTAAAATTTATTAATTATATTCACTTTTTATTTTAATTATAATGTTTTTATAGATTTTATTCTGTAATTAAAGAAAATGTAGCTGAAATTTATTGTAATGAAATTCCTGCAGTCGAAAGAATTAGAAATTTCAGTATTATTGCTCACATTGATCATGGTAAAAGTACCTTAGCCGATAGATTGTTGGAATATACAGGAGTAATAAAATGCGGTGAAAAACCCACTCAAGTTTTAGATCAATTACAGGTTTAAATCAATTATTGTCGATTTTTTTCTATTATGCGATATTAATAAGGATTTTGTTAATTTGGTTTTACTTTTAGGTTGAACGCGAAAGAGGTATCACTGTTAAAGCAGTGACAGCATCGCTTCATTTTAATTATAATAATCAAAATTATCTTTTAAATTTAATCGACACACCGGGTCATGTTGATTTTTCTAGTGAAGTATGTTAATATATATACCTACTATACAACCTATAATGTAATCATGACAATGTTTAGCATATAAATACTATTTTATAATATAGCAATCTTGACTGTTGAAAATTAACACAGTCGGAAATCACTAAGAATTCCTTTAAAAATATTAAATGATTTTTATATAAAATTGTGTATTCTAACGCATAAAAGAAAATCATGTATGCTATAAAAACATAGTTTATTTTTTTTATTCTCATTTTAATAATTGTCAATAATAGTAGTTTTCCTTAGTTTATGACCAAACCTAAAAGATTTATTTTTTTATTTTTTTCTGAAAATTTAGTGTTTTAAATCATTATTTAAAAAAATATTGTAAATATTTTATTTTCAGGTAGTTAGATCTATTGATGCTTGTCAAGGAGCCATACTACTTGTAGACGCTGCTGATGGACCTCAAGCCCAAACAGTTGCTGTTCATTCATTAGCATCTAAAAAAAATATATACATATTGCCTGTGCTTAATAAAATTGATCTCCCGCGTGCAAATCCAATAAAAGCGAAAAATCAACTATTTTCATTATTTAATATAGAACCCGATGATGTTCTAGAAGTATCTGCAAAGAAAGGTTGGGGTATTGACACTTTACTTCAAGCAGTTGTTTCTGCAATACCACCTCCTAATGTAAAAAGGAACTCTTTTCTTAAAGCATTAGTTTTTGATACTTGGTATGATAATTATCGAGGTGTTATATGCTTAGCATATATAGAAAGTGGAATATTAAATGTAGGAGATTCTGTAAGATGGTTATCATCAAAAAAACCTCAGTCAATTAAACATTTGTATTTATTAACACCCGAAGAAAACCCTATCAATTGTGCAGGTGCTGGTCAAGTTATTGCCTTTAGTTGTGGTCCTCGTGGAGGAGGAGCTGTTGGTGAAATATTACTATCGCCTGATGCTCCATTTGATAAATTATCGATTTCATATAAACGCACTGAAATAAGACATATGGTTTATGCCGGAATATTTCCTATTACTCAAGCTGAGTTTTATTCTGTCCAACAAGCCATAAACAAATTGTCAATGAACGATTCTGGAGTTTCAGTCAGCGATGATTCTAGGTTAATATTTAAGAGTTTCTAATATTTTATGGTTGTTTTTGAAATATTTCTTATATTAATTTTTAATGTTTTCTCAGTCCAGCTTTAGGTCAAGGTTGGCGAGTTGGATTCTCTGGATTACTTCATATGGAAGTTTTTACGCAACGTTTGTTTCAAGAATATAAAGCAGAAGCCATTATTTCATCCCCTTCTGTTCCTTATAAAATTAAGTCAGTATATTTTCGATCATTAAGGCACTCTATTATTAACGCTTTATTCATAATTTTTGTGTTTTTTCTTCACATAGGTTAAAAAATCAAAAAATGATTAAAAAACACGGAAACGATATTATTACCATTACGAATCCATGTGATTTACCTCTTCATCTTGATATTGAAGAATATTATGAACCTTATGTTAAAGGTTTGAAGTTATTCTTATTAATTTAAAGAAATAAAATCATGTAAAAAATATATAACTTTTCATTTGTAGGAACAGTTATAACACCAATAAAATATTTGGGAGCTGTTACATCTGTTTGTATTGATCGACGTGGAGTATCCTTGGGTTCGACTCCTATAGATGATGATAACATTTCTCTAGATTTTCATTTACCACTTTCTGAAGTATTTAATAATATTTATTACATGTGTTATATCTTTATATTAAAATCACGTGTTTACTTTCTAACGTATTTTTCATTTTAGATTATTATTGATTTTCATGATACTCTTAAAAGTGTAACATCGGGTTATGCTAATTTTGACTATATTGACGATGGATTTCATTTAACTTCTTTAGTAAAAGTAAGACATTTATTTAATATATATCAAATCATAACTATTTTTTTCCTGAGAGAGCTATTATTTGTTTATTTAAAATTTTCTAGAAATATCACTATTTTTTTAATCAACAAATAACTTAATTTATAATACAAAGGAATTGTGAATTTATATATTCTTTATTTGCTATCGTTTAATAAACTGTATCTTAGTTCTTAGTTCCCTTTGTTTCTTATTATAGTTATACTGATATATGTATAAAATTTATTATAAATATACATTTTTTTCTGATTTCATAATATTGTATGCGTTATGAAAGGTTGAAATATTACTCAATGGTATTAAAGTTAATGAATTGGCCCATATCGTTCATACAAGTAGAGCAGATTATTATGGACGTCGACTTGTGGAAAAATTAAAAGAAAAAATGGAACGTCGATTAATAGAGGTATATCTCTAATTATCATATAAGATTTTTTAAATTACATATTTAATGTTATATAATATATATTTTGATTTACTACATTTTTTTTTGTTAATACAATGTTATTTAATTTTCAATAGATTGCTATTCAAGCATCTGTTAACAGTAGAATTATCGCTCGTGAAACACTTAAAGCTTATAGGAAAGATGTAACTGCAAAATTGGTAATTTATTAAAATAATAATCCTATGTATAAAATAATGTTATCTGAATGTGTATTGTAATTTCTGTAAAATTTTAGTATGGCGGTGATGTTACTAGACGAATAAAATTATTAAGACAACAGGTTGAAGGTAAAAAGAAAATGAAAGGTAAAACCATCATAGAACTACCAAGAGAAACTTTAGTAGATGTTTTGAGAAAAAAATAAATTTATTTTATATTATTTAGTTACAATTGTGCTGTTAAAAAATTATATATGTATATATATATATATATATATATATATATATATATATATATATATTTATATATATATATATATATATATATATATATATATATATATATATATATTGTATATTATTTTAAAATATAATTTATTCTTGTAATAAATTATAACTGATAGAATACCAGTTTTACTCAATCACTTATCAAATCTTCAGGCACTTCTTGATCAGATGGCGGAGTTTCACTTCCTTTTCTTCGGTTTTCTAAGGTTTCTGCTCGTTTTTCTAAAATTCTGGCTTGTTCGGAGTATTCTAAAATGCAAACATAAATATATTTTTAATATGGATTAGTATAACAGAATTTAAATTATTCAACACAATTTTGCCTTTAGCATTGGACGAATAACCAGCAGCATCACTTTTTAACGCCATTAATTGTAAAAGATGATAAGAACGCACTGGACCTTTTTCATCTATTTCTGACAATAAACTTTGACTAGTAGATAATCCTTTAAAAGTACCATATATGAAATAATATAATAATTATAAATAATTTTCTTAAATATTAAATTAAAACATTTTATACCTTTCTGATAATCGCCTTCATTGAAATATTTTTCTATATTTAAATATCTTTGCACTAAATCTGCTTGACTTTGTAACATTACAGAATCGGTAGCTAAATTAAAATAAAAAAAAATGTTAAAAGCAATATAAATTAGTGTTTGTTAATAATATATTATGATAATATACCAGCTAAAGGATCGTTTGAACGAGACAAACATCTAAGTGCTTCCGAATATGCTCCAAGTGCTTTTTCGTAATTCTACGTATCAAATTATTATAAGATTATTTTACATTGTTTTATTTTTACTACTAAAATAAATAATTATTACAAATAACAAACCTGATAGTCATCAATTTCTTGCTGAGCACATGCTGCATAAAATGCTGCCAATGGACGAGGAGCTCTTGCTTTTGTATAAAACGAAGCAACATAACGTAATAAATCAGGACGAGCTCTCCAATCCGCAGCTTGAAGTGCCCTAGCAGCCATTAAATATACTGATCTATCTCTTGATACAGATGCAAAAAATATCATTTTATCCATGTCTCCGGATTTTACAAGCCATCGCATTGCTGCCACCTTTAATTAAATGAATAAGCGTTTAATACGTCATTATATACTGAAAATCATAAAGTTAAATTAAGAATACTTTATCCCCTGCTTGTGTAAGTTTTTTAGCAGCCAAATGATATTGACCTCTTTGACCTAACAAATCTGACAATTTTTTCAATATTTCATTACGATTTTCTAGATCTTTTTCAGGAGTTAATCGTTCAGTCAATTCTTCAGATATTTCTACATTGTATTCTTCTATAATATCCAACGCTTCACTATACTATTTAATCAAATAATACATTTCTATTTTTTGTTAAATTTACAATAAGATATTAACATATAATTACCAAATTTGCAGTTGCTAAAACAATTGCAGCGTGATAAGGTTGATTTGTATTTACTAACGGTTCTACTAATCGTTTTGCCAAAGAAGGAGAACAGCTACCAGGTCCACCAGAAATAATAGAATTTGCTACACGTGCTAAAGCTTCAACTCCAGTGTCCAATTCAGCACTTAAAGCTACTTCAACAGCTTTATGAAATTTTCCTACATAAAAATTTTTCATCTTATGTAATACTTATTTCATATGTTCTATATATATATATATGTGTGTGTGTGTGTGATTGAAATGTGTAATCACCAGCTTGATGATATAATGATGCAGCAGCTGAAGCACGACCAACTTTTTCTAAAGCTGAAGCTGCTAGTAATGTATGAGCATGTCCTCCAATAACTGCATTAGCAGCACCAGCTTTTGCAACTTGATCCCAAAGTTGTGCTTCAACTCCACATCGTACAGCTGCTGCTGCCGCCCCTGCTCTTAAATAATGCTTAAATAAAAAAATAATTATTTTGTTTTTATAAATAATTGTTCTTGAATGAATTTTTATTTACGAATACCTTTATTGATTCTTCAGATTGCTCGGGCTGAAGTTCTAAGTGTCGAGCTATATAATATGATGCTGCAGAATTATCTGTTAAAGCTTGGGCATCTTGTAGTCTATCCATATGGCAAAGTAATCGTGCTTGCGATCCATGATCTCCTGCTTTAGAATACGCGTCAAGCGCTCCCTCTAATTCACCTTGACTTTCTTGGTAATGTGCCCACCATAGATGGAATTCTGGATTCGTTGAATTTTCAACTTTTTCTTTAAGAAGTTCTATATATCCTGAATGTAACAACATACGTGGAACGTGTGGCACCTCTACACCAGCCTTTTGAAAACAAGTTATTGCTTCTTCCATATCACTTACTTCTCGCTTGAGACATCCAAGTTTAAAATGAGCATTTTTTACAAGAAGTGTGGCTTCTCCTTCTACAAAATTTTTTGTTAATTTTTCTAAACCACCTCTAGTAGCTGCTGTCATTCTTGAAAGTAAATCAAATCGTCCATCTTCTTCCAACAATAATTTTGCTTCATCTAACATTCCCAAGTGTATTGCCAATATAGCAGTACGAGATTTCAAATTTAATTTTGGATCTTCCATTGCCATGTGAAGTGCTAAAGCTCCTTTAACATTATTCATTTTAGCTAAACACACTGATGCTACGTCTAAACGTTTTTGCACAACACACGCCCGGGCAAGAGCTTCCCATACAGCACCTCCAGCTTTTGTATGACCGATGGAAACAACAGCTTGTTCCATATTACCGAGAGTCATATGATATAAATAATCCAATAAATGATTTTGGGTAATTGTATCGCTATCTTCTGAACCAATAAATTCAAACATAACATTTCTCACTAATTTTCCATCATTAATTGTTATTACATATGGTGCAGATACAACACATAAATTTTCTCCATTTTGATTTTCTTTAGAATGTTGCCAATTTTTATATTCAGTAAATCCATCATTACTTACAAAAAAGCATTTAATAAGATCTTCTTTAGTTGATCTTATATGGCAACCAACTAAACGAGGATCTGAAGAATCCCAACAAATAGTGATAGGAATGCAAGTTTCCCCTTCTTTACCTTTAAGACTTATTGAATTCAAAGTATCGTTTGCAGCGTCCCAAACGTATAATGTTGGTTCTGGTACAAGATTAGCAGAAGCAATTGCAAGACATACAAATCTTCCTGAACTGTTAACTGAGGCATACATTATTTCTCCAAAATCATCAAAAAGTTGATAGCAGTTTTTTGAATTATAATGAGATCTAAAGCCTTTTTTTGTTATTTCAACAATTTTAATACTACCATCCATAGTAGCAATTGCTAAATAACAAGCAGTTTTTGAAATACCAATAGGTTCACCTTCGTTATCTATAGAAGGTAAAGGTCCCAAAGATACACCAGATATTGTTTTAGCTTCAATATGATTTCCTACTATACCAACCAAAGTTTCATCATGTATAAGTAGTGTTTCAGTAGGCCATGAAAATTTATGTATTGGTAAGAAATTGAATGTATCTTTACTACTTTTAAATACCTAAAATCAGAAGTCATAAAATTATTTTTTAAACTATTTCAAATACATAAAATATATGTAAAGTGAAATAAATCATTTCTTATATTTTATTATACGGCAATTTAATTAATAATTTATATACCTGAATAAATTTCCCATCTGTTACAGCCACATAAGAATCGTTCAGACTCATAGCTTTTATACATAATTCTGTAACTATATTGCTCATCATTCCCTTAGAACCTTCCAAAAGAATATTATTTGGTCCTTTTTGAATACCCCAAACTTGATTAGAATAGCCCCAACAAATTGATTGCTCTCTCAAAATCATAACATTTGTAATAGAATTAACTGCCAATAAAGGACGAATACCACCCTCAGAACCCCAACATATTTGTTTCACATTTCCCTTAACAGAACATGTATTGACTAAAGTCCAGGTTCCATGGTGATCCTTACGCCATATATATATTTTACCTTGATTAGATCCACAACATAAAGCAGAGTTAAATGAATTATATGCCATACTTGTAAATATTTCTGAATTGTGAGTAGGAGATCTTTCTTCAAATGGTAACGTAAAATTATCATTCGTTTCACTATCCCAAATTCGTACAGTTATTTCACCAGACAATATGGCTATAGATGAACCTCCTGCACTACAAATGGATAAGCCAACTCGAGTTGTCATTTTAACGTGCATTTTAGATTCTAAAGATTTTCTATTTGTATTTATTATAAAACGCGTTAAACTTAATGTTGCACCACTTTCCCATGCAATGATCAAATTATTTTTAGAAGTCATTTCCATATATTGTACAATTCCAACAGAAGTTAAAATCTCTGAACAAGTTCCAGAATCATCAATAAAAAGAATATTACCATTCTGTTGTGCTGCATATAATGAATGATTGTCAGCTGAAACTCCAGTTACACGTGGAGCAGTTCGAGGCCTCCAAGATGCTAACACGTCTAAAGCTCCTTCATCACCAGCAATAGCAGCTTTGGCTAATCCTCTGACAATTCCTTCACTTAAACCAGATTCAAGAGGACAAAATGCAACATGCGTTAAAGGTTCATCTACAGTTAAATGATATGCCATTAAAAGACCAGATGTAGTTGATCGCCAACCAGTAAAAGAGCTAGCAGCATCTGATATTACAAGTCGTCCTCCACCAGTACTCCATGAAAGTAATAGAGGTGGTGCGGTATGAGGTGCTTGTAATGATTGCCATCCACCAATATTTTTCCACATATGTAAATTTCCATTTTCCCAACCAACTACTAAAAGTGATTTCTGAGGATGCCAAGACAATGCACTGGCTTGCTGTCCCATTTGAGAAAATTCTCCACTTTCATCAAATAAGTTTCCCTGTAAAATTTTTATATGTTAAAAAAGAACTATAATACCAAATATTTTTGATGATAAATGATTTGATTTACGTTTTCGTCTACTATGAATATAATTCCACCTTTAGTCTGACTATAAGAAGCAATAGCTAATAAAGATTCCGTTCTATGCCATTCCAATATAGTACTTATTATGCCATCTTCACCGAAATTTATTTTATTATCTATAAATAACGTCATAATTTATAGCAAAATATTTTTCAATTGATTTCCAATGTTACAATTTTCTTATAAAAATCGATTTTTCATTAATCCAATTCAAATAGCAACCATTTCGAAACAAGCACAACATTGCTAACAACAAACATAAAAAACAAGTTTGATAACCATATATGTAAAAAAAAACAGTTTTAAGAAAAATAGATCACAAATTAAAAAAAATATCATTTATTTATATTATTTTTCTTTTTTAATTTATAAAAAATTATCAATTTATAAAAAATATTAGATAATCATAATAAATTATGATACAACTGAAATTCTTTTCTAAAATAAAATAATATTTAAATATCAACTCCTTGTAATTGTTACTCGTCACAGTATCATAAAAGAGATTTTTTCCTATATTTTTAAAAGATTAAAAAACGTTGAAGATGAGACTTTTTCAAGTTTTATTTTTAGAATATAATCCATTAAAACTTTCAATTCATTATTAACAATGATACAATTTTATAAAAGTGATATAATTTCATAAAAATGATAAAATTTTATAATAGTGACATCATATGTGCCAATGCGAATTTAAAACATTTTCATATATCTAGGTAGCTTTATGTCAAAATTGAGTGCGGGATTTATATTTGCGAATAAAGTATTTAAATATGAATGAAAATAAAATTCAATAATTACTACACGTTAATTTTATCTTAAAGATGCATTTAACATATGTAACAAAAACAAAAAGTAGAACCTATGAGGAATATAGCTATATAATAAATTTAAAAAGTGATATCAAATTATCGACATAAAAGTGAAACGACTAATCATGATGTCGATATTGAGACGATAAACAAGTGTGAAAATATTTAAAAATTAACTTTCTTGCTTATATTGTTACAGTAAAAAATTAAATTCGGTCACCTTCATAATTATTAAGTGGTCGTCAAATGAATTGTTATAACCAAAATAATCAATATTTAAAACTAAAATGTGCATCATGCGGATTTGACAGCTCGTGGTCTGAGTTCTGTTTGCAGTTTTTAGATATTTAATAAGCAATTTATCCGAAATTATCGAGGTAGCAGTATGCTCGCTGAAATGGCGCGACTTTCAGCCCAACAGCGACCCTTATACTGCTACCTCCTTATGATAGTTTGGATATTTTTACTAGTTGCAGGTATGTCCATCAAAATATATAATTTATAAGATAAATGTACTTTAGTATGAATGAAACAATGGTTTATTTTATACTTAAATTTATTATCAATGCATAAATTGATTATATTTACTGCGTTATGTCAAAGATTGAATGATAATTTTTTTGTTATGGAAAAATAAAATATAGGAGTGCTGTAATTATTATGTAAAAATACGACTGTTTTATAAATATTATTTAATTATTTTAAATGGTACAAAACAAAATATACATATTTTTTTCTTATATCCTTATTAATTTTTATACGCTAATTTTATGTACAATTTCAAGTGTTTATAGTGTTATTTATTTCACAATTTATATTTTATAAAAATATAAAATTATATTCATAATTAATAAATCTAAATAATAAATATAAAATGCCAAACTTTACGGCAAAAGATTTTTAGGTTAACTGTAATATTGACTTGTAAATTCTCTAAAACACCGGATTAAAAAAAATACATATTGATCTGATTTGGTTACTACTGAGTGTGACTTTCAATTGTAAATAATTATTAGATATTTGTAAAATTATTTCAAAATTATAAATTTTTTAAAAACATTATGTACTATATGTATAATAGTTTTTTTAATACTTCAATGAAGAAATCAGTCAAGCATGGTTAACTCTGTTGGATTATTAAAATATTTGACATATTCTACATTTTATATATTTTAATATTTCAGGGATGTATAAATATATAATAACAGTAGAAACATTAAATATGCCTAAGCAATCAATGCTACGACATGATATCCATCAAAACACTTTTAAAAATGATAACAAATTGAAAAAAATAATTAACAAATTTTGCAATACGCCTGAAAGAATACAAATAAATTCTGAAGGTATATTCTTATATATATATTTTTTATTATAAAATATAGAATTCTTCTGATATTATATTGCATTTTAGGGTTATTATCTGATGATACGTGGTCACTTCAAGGTGTCATAATCATAATCAGACATGGAGATAGAGGTCCACTAACTCATGTTCGCAACATAGAGAGTGTTAACTGTGATGCATTAAAACCAAATTCATTATTACAAAGGTTTTTTTCATTTTATTTAATTAACGTTTATATTTGTTTGTTATTTTATAATGTGAGTATTTTAGGTATCAAGAGTATATTACCAATGCCACTGGAGCTGGACGAGCTCCTTGGGCTCAAAGTCCTGGACCATTTCATAATTTTCCTCTGCTTCCATCAGCTCCTACGTCAGCTTGTCGTCTTGGTCAATTAACTTTAATTGGTGTTCAGCAATTACTCATGACTGGAGCTTTATTGGGAAAAGCATATTCTACAAAATTTGGATGGAATATTCATTCTATTAATTCTAATCGTACAACAGGTATTATATAATTTTACATGCACAGTAATTTGTCTTTTCTAAATGAAACATTGTCTTTTCCTTCATTTCAAGATAAAGTAACAGTAACGATAAATAATAATAATCAAAAGCCATCGACTGCAGAAAAAAATGATGTGAAATCGAGCATAACTACTAAGGATGTTCCAAGAAATGTGAAAAATGATATCAAAAGTAATCCTAAATCTGCTATACTAAAAAATGAGTTTTCTCCTGATATTAAATCTCAACAGAAACCTGCTGATGGTATTTTTTTTTTTTTTGTATTTACTCTTTCTGAACTTTATTTATACATTTTACTTCATAATTTATTAAAACTATTCTTTATACAGGTGATATTATAGTGCATAGTACAAGATATAGAAGAGCTTTACAGTCAGCGTTAGCATTAGTATGGGCGATGTTAGATGGGCATCCTGCAGTTGGTAACGCAGTTGCACATGAATCCCCAAGTCTTGCATTTTGTTCAGCTGACTGTGCTTGTTCTGCGGCTGATAATTATGCAAAGTTAGTATAATACAAAAAGACAATATTATATCTAATATATTTTTTTAAATATTTTTATTACTTTTTACAGAATCTTATCACGTGAATTAAAAGATCGTTTAGAAACTCATCCAGCTATTGGTGAATTGGTGACTCAACTATCTAAAATAATATCTCAATCTCCATCTCAAATTTCAAGTGATCCTCATATCTTGGAAGATGCTTTATTGGCATATCTTTGTCATTCTGCACCTTTACCATGTATTGAGAAACCTTTCGAAGCACCCAAAGTAGCAAAAAAATCTGATAATAGCAATGCTCAACAAAAATCGCTCACAGACTCTAAACCAAAAAGTAAAATTCGTAATTTATTAAAATCTCAAAACAATCCACAAAGAAGGTTGCTTTTTGATGTACAATCAATGGATGCAAAAAGAAATACGTATGATATATTCAAAGTAAAACGAGAAACAAAGGTTGCTCGACCCAAACCGGCTGCTCTAGATTTTGATAGTCAAATGGAAAAAGAAAAATTAGGATATTATCAACAAAAGATGTTAGAAAATGCTGATTCTAATTATCAGGATGTAATTTTGGTGAAACGGAATATGGATGGCGACTTCAATTTTAATGGTGATGGACCAAATGTTATGGAAGCCCAAGATTTAGATGATTCAGAAGATTATGAAGAAAAAGAAGATGTAGAACGCAAAAATGGCAAAGGTGTGAATACAGAAACAATATGTGTCAGAAAAGACCAAGTCACTGGTTTATTTGCATATACTGATTGGGAAATGAAGCAATCAGTAAAAAGCAAAAATTTAAAGAAAGTATCTCTGTTACGCGCTTATGGAATGATTCGACACATGGTTCAATATTTATTAAAAATGATTTCTGAAAATAAACCTAAATTTGTGTTATTTTCTGGTCACGATAAAACTATACAATATTTGAGTTTAGCATTAGGCTTATCTTCAGATAATTTCCTTCATATTCAATATGCGTCAAGAGTTGTTTTAGAAGTATATAAGAATGTTGATAAAGAATACGTATTAAAAAGTAAAAATCCTGATGACGATGTTCACAATCGATCTTCAAGAATGACTGCACCTTTAGACTTCTACTTTAGATTAATAATGAATGGTGTTGATGTTACGAATCAATTAAGTTTCTGTCGAGGAAAAAAACATATAGTCGTTAGTGATACAATAAAAAATAATGGTAACATTAGTAAACAATACCTTTGTAAAATAGAAAATATAATAAGATTTATTCATGAAGATTATTTTTCCATCTTTAATGCAACAAATTTTAAAGATGCATGTATTGTACATTAGCAATAAACAAAACAAAAAAAGAATATTATAGTCATTAAATAAATGCAATACATATCAATAATATTATATTTTCTTTTTTGTTGTAACTTTTGTAATAGCAAAATTGTTTCACATAATCCACAACAATTAGCATTGCTATGCAAAAGTATATTTTTTTAATATAAAAGGATGTGATTAGAGTTTTTAACGATATCTGAGTTTTTTGTGACTGTTTGATCTCATATTTATGTTCCTTGATTCGTGTTTCATTTTATTAAAATATTTTTTGTTTATTTTTATTCCCTTTATAATGATTTTTTTTACATTATATAATATTTTAAATACAATTTTACAGTAATTCTTCAATAAAAATAAATAATCAAATACATTACTTACTGTTAGTATGATTAATCGTATCAGTATTATTATTTCAATATTTCTTAACAAGTTATATTTATAAATAGAGAATTTACATTGAAATTCATTATATAAAATATTTTTACTGTGGTAAAAAATTGTTTAAATAGACGAAGTTTCGCTTATAGGTAAAACTACGTATATTTAAATAATCATCAAGTGTTATCTGTTGTTCTGTAAAATATTTTTTAGAACTACTCCAATATTAAAAAATGTAATTAAATTATTGCGTTTATATGAAATACTGTTATGTAAAAGAGAAAATAAAATTAAGGGTAATACTAAAAAAACCTTTATATTTAACTTCACTGAATTATATATATATATATATATATATATATATATATATATATAATTTTTTTTGATGTTTATTTCATAAAAATTGTGATAAATATTTATGTATTACTTCGTAATATTTCATTTTACATAAATCCTTAACTATTTGTGATATTTTTGTTTATTATCATAATAATACATGTGTAAATAAAGAAATAATGTGTACCTGTTTAGTAAATTGCTGACAATTATTGTATAATATTGTATTATATAATTGTTGTAATGTTTTGACCTATATAAGTTTATGTAAACTATAAATATAAGAAAAAATATTAAAAAATAAACGAAACGTAATATAAATTCTGTTTAATATCATTATCACTGGTCGTCTGATTGTGAAAAAAATAAATCTAAGATAACTTTATTTAAACATGAAAAATTTACCACTTTTAAAATATTTTCATATTGTTGGCTGACCTCAATTTTCTCTGGCCACATGTTTTCTGAAAAAATAAAAAGTAAAACACATACTAACCTTTCTTTTCGTAAAGTATTCTTGTTCGCATTTGTACTCTGAAACCATAAAAATACGTTGCAAGTTAATTGATTTTTTTTGTATAATTGCAATTACAACTGATGCAATAAAACTAGAATTAAGATATTTCGTTGAACAATTTTATTTTTTGTATTTGTATTACTTTCACAATGCACATTGTCTGCTTATAATTCCTTGACCAAATTTTTCAGCACATATAGCTCTTGATTTCACGTGATATTAATGGATGATTTATTAAAAATTTTATTAGTACAGCTGATAATCTGTCATATGACTCAAATGTTTCCATTTTATCGTAATAATGATAGTAAAAAAAAAAAACGCGCATATGCTTATGAAATTCTTCATTTAAACGTTTACACAAGGCATTTATCTGACGAAGAGTTGTAAACTTTTAAAATATACCAAAATAAATCGGATAAAATTGTAAATCTAAAATGAAATTTTCGCATACACATCATCATCGTCGTCGTCGTCGTCATCGTTGGTGAAATAAACACATTGGCCATTGGCCCGAGGTAGCCTTGAACGTTTGCTTTTTCCGTTTGCAAGCTTATCGATTTTCTAACATCGGAAACGTAAAAAAAAACTAAATATTTATCCATATACTTAAAGTGATCAATTAAATTGAAAATAACTACATCTTCTTCAATTCAAAACGGAATATATCCAGTAATCATATGAATAAATTTGGTATTTAAAGATAAAAAAAACATTTTTGTTCATTTACATTTGATTATTTTTTTTATTATTATATTATAATTTACTGATTTTCATTATCTAAACCACATTTTTACAAAAAAAATAGTATGCATTTTTAAATGATATAAATACAAATATAATAATAACATATACAAAGTGTTGATAGAATGAAGATAATGAAAATCGCCTAATTAATTAAACATAAGACTGATTTCAAATTAACATAGAATAATAATTATGAAATATATAAATAAATAAATAAAATCGTTAATATTTTTTATATTTTATTAATATAACTGTTTATACTCAAAATCATTACATAACACTTGTTCTGTAATTGTCTATAATTAGCAGAAGTTGTTGTAAAGTGTATCAAATGATATATTTAGAAATATTAAAAGCATAGTGGATGAAACCGACTGTAGAAACCGGTCAATACCTGATGATGCCAAAAAGCAGTCTGCATTTTGATCTGTGACCGAATTGGCCCAACAACGGCATCCCCAACCTCGTGCTTCTATTTATTTTCTGCACAGACGTGATTAGCTCTCTTCTTCTACACGAAGCGAAATCAACAAAAGACATCAAAAATAACGACGTGAACCAAATTATATTCAGTCGGCCTTTTTTGTTTATTCGTGGATGTTTTCGAACAGAGACAACATCCTCCCGGGAGGAAAATTGCAAAACATTTGTGTTCTTTGACACGTAGAGCATTTTATTCAATATTTTAATACAAACAGTTTTCTTTTAAAGTATGTAGTTCATTTTTATTTTATATATAATGTACAATTAGTTTCACTGTAAATTAACTCAAAACAAACATACTATTTCTAAATAATATATAAAAAACGTCATAAACATTCCTCATTAGCAATTATGAAATATTAAAATACTACTGCCATTGGAAAAAATTGCATCATTGCTATTGATGTTATCTATATTGTAAGAGTTTTTTTTCTTTATTAATAGTTAAATATTTGCATAAAACACAAAAGACATAAACTTAAGTCTATGTTTATATTTTAATTTATTTATAAATTTATGAATTATGTAAATAGCCATTTTTTTACGATTTAAAACGTGAATACTGTTGTATGATTAATTATATTCTCGAAGTAAATTTATAATCAGACAAATCGATGTTAATTATAATACAGTCCAATAATTAATTCGATGTAAACAGGAAATATTATGTAAACAGATTATACATATTGTTGTTACAATATGTATAATCTCAACTAAAATACAATATTTTGAACAAATAATTAAAGAAAATATGACTCTCTCCTTTTGAAGAACATTAAGTGGAGAAATCGCTAATACATAGATAAATCGAAAATGTTGTACGAGAATAAATATTTTTAACCGCTACTGAAGTAGAGAGATTTTTATGAAAGGTAACAATTATTATATCATAGTTACATTTCCTTGTGTTGACGTTTAATATTATTATAAATAAGTAGACTTTCATATACAAGAATTTATACAAAATTTCATATTAGCCAATTTCGTTTTATTTTACAATTGCTTTAAACACAAAAATATTTCATATTTGTATCCATATAATAATAAAAAGGTGCAGAATAAAATGCATTTCAAAATAATGATTATTTTTTCAAAAAAAAAAAAAAAAACATGAATTTTCTGTGACAAATTGTCGAATTTTATCGAATTATATACTTTCCCTTGACATTTGAAAACGAAAAATTCTAACGTTCCTCATTCATAAAACATGTGGCTGGCTGATTATTGAGAATATGGAGACACGAACAAACGTCCAAGGTCGAGAACAATGCGCCTGCCCAAAATCGAAGATATTCAAAATGGCAATTGAACTGAACTTTTCACTTCCTCGATATGCTAATTCTTCATAAACAAACACTATACAATTTCCAAATTCGCTGATAAAGAGCAAGAACCTATCGACGGGAATAATTACAAAGGTGCGATATTTATTTACGATTACATACATACATATATACATAAGTACTAAAACATAATTGCCCATTGAAAACTAAACAATTGTATATAGAAATAGATATCTAAAGAATTTTTAATCGGGACACAACATCGATGAAGAGACCTTCAAACATCTTTTACATCACATCAACTAATATTGGTTAACGTATATGATAAATTTCTTTTTTAATTAAAATTAGACATAATATCTAATTATATATTATAAAATAAAAAAAAAAAGTAGTATAAAAAATGATTATATGATATCTTACACATAATGAATTCTCAGATGTCAAAAATGCATTTTCCCATCATTGACAAATGTTATGGAAAAAAATGTGTTGTTTTTGTATTATTAATTTTTTTTTAATAAACTTCCTTCCGTTAAAAAAATATCGACAAAATCAATTTTATATATAAATCATATGTAAAATAATTAATATCAAAAAATATTTTTTATTATCATAATTATTGTTACCAAAATCAACCATGATAATTAAATTATAGTTTCTTAAAAAAAATCAAAACAAAAAAGTATTATAAATAATAAATATAGGTTTGTCATATAAATTATTTTTTCATCAACAAAATCATAAATTTTAAACATTTTTTTTTTAATATTTTATTAAATAAAAAATTTTATAGTGTCTGTTAATATTGCCATATCAACTTCAAAATATAACTATAAAAATATATTATATTAATTCAAAAACGGTGCTTTCCGAGAGGAAAAATCTTACGCTAGACGATCGACGAATAAATTTTCAATCTTATTATCCTCAACTTTAAATACATTATCATATCATTCGCTTTCCGTTGAACTTGTCACACATGCATTTTCAATATGCTGAAACATGTTCCGTTTTACTATCCTAAGCTGTTCTTGTTTTTTTTTTAAAGACAATTCTTTATCATGCTCAGTATTGTGGTCTTCCGCATTGCTTTCCACGTGTTAAAATTTCATCATAGCGCGTGCGTGAGAAGAAATAATAATAAATTCAACATAAAAATAAATAACTATGAAACATTTTTGGCACACAGCAGAATATTTGTCCACTCTTCTGGTTAAGCTGTAAACACTGCTAAAGAACTATGCTTGAATAGTGTATTCGATTTTTTAGTAAATAAGATAAACAGAGAAATTATGAATCGTTATGAAACGAAAATTTGAAAATAAAATAAATATTATTTTTCAAAATATTATAAATTAGTGATTTTAATACAATATTAAGAATTCCATGTCTTCAACTTGCAATGAACAAAAGTTTATCATATTACTACATATGCATAATATTTTATATAAAAAAGTGTTATATATATATATATATATATATATATATATATATATATATAACTAAAAATACATATGTCAGCATTAGCAAAATAGTATTTTGTTGTTACGAAACATATAATTTGATATTTTCTTTACTGCTGACGAAATTAAAAAGATGTCTGACAAGGTTCAAAGTATTTGTTATCTTTTGTTAAAACCTTGAGATGTATTTTTTGAAAACTTTACATTTTAAACATTTTAAGAAGCATAACTATTAAAAAAAATATTTTATATATTAATCTTTATATGATAATATGAATTAAAGTAATCCACAGATTGCCAGTATAAACGTTAAACTGACGATTTCCTCTTTGATTTTCTTAAACACAAAATAATACGTTTTATAAATCATACTATACGTAAAAACACAAAAAATAGATCCTATACAATATGTAAATAGTATCTTTTATATCTCATTATATTATATGTTATTCGAAAAAAATAAATTTAATACATTGTTCGCTGATTAACTGTATTATATTTAGAATAATTTTACAATTCATAATCAAATAAATAGTAAAATATAGTAAACTTTTGCTGGTGTTAAAACAATATAAATATTGCGGTAATGAATCATTAATGACCTCTACAATAGTTACCATGAGCAATCTTCAATATTAAAAAATTCAATTTTAAACGGTTCAAAATGAAATATGCATTCTTTTTGTTTTTTTGTTTTCATGCGGTAGAGTATTTTAATAACAGAAATATTTATGCAAATGGAATGTAATTTATAAATATGTATACACTTTTGACCCATTAACGTCCGCCTAATTGTGTATTGTGTATGCAAAAGCACGTTTCATCGTTCAACAAATGAAATACGTCTCGATTTCAATAATTTTATAGTGTACTCCAAAAATAATATATAAATATATTATAATCATAATAATAAAGATAACTATTATACTAAAATATTTTCATTACATTATATGAGAATACTTCACTGAATTTGTAACAGTTTTTAAATTATCTTATTTTTGTCAATTGATCCTATTTAAAAACGTTATAAACAGGCGTTGAACTGAATCAACGATGACATCACATATGTAACATCAAAATAACTTTATAAATTTTTATTACTATTTTTTTAAAGTACCACAAAATATTGCAGAAATGTAATAAAAATATCGAAAAAAAAAGCACTTGATCCCAAAGTTTTGACATGAAATAAAATCCAAAGAATATGAATATAAATTGTATTTCTCTGTATGCAACTTTTACAATTTTAAATTATCTTTGAAACATTCAACCTTTGTCTACATCTACAATCTATTAGAAGCTTTCCTTATACTGTATTACATTCAAAATTAAAAATTATTCAAAATCATTTTTAAATATACCGTTACTATGACCGTCGACCGATGAAGTTATTTCAAACGCGAGAAAATGACAACGTGATCCAAGTGGCAAAGGGTTTATTTTCAGCATTCAATAATAGAATAAAAAAGTGCAAGTAAATCTGCACTGGTAAATAATAAATGTGTACGTGACTCACTTGTCTGTACAAAATGAGATCAAGGATTCATGCTTGTTTTAATATCGTTCTTGTAAGTATCTTTTTTTTATATTTATTGCTTATTATATATTCAACATAATGCAATTACATATATATATATATAAAAACGCATATAATTTTAACGCTGTTGTTTTTGAAACGTGATTTATTGAAACTTTTCTAGTTTTTTTTTATTATTATTATTTTAATACACCAAATAATTATAATTAAATTTGAATATTTCGGTAACGAATTGATTTTTACAACATCGCATAAAAATATTTACTATAATAGGTCAATAAGAAAAATCTCTACATTACTAATTATTCGGATCTGTGTATAACTCTCGCTCTAATCAACAATAAAATGCTACTTCTTATTTATAGTTTTTATATAAAAAAAAATCTGTATCTATTATATATTCATATTACTTAAACCTGCACTTTGCAGCTGGCATGTATATGATATTAGATTGGTTGCAATAAAAAAGTCTAAACAGGCCTAGATAAAATTTAATATAAGACGAAAACTTAGATATTAAAAAAAAGGTTACAGAAGACTGATTTTAACCATGAACGATGCGAAATAACATTATAGCTAAAATTCAAAGACGACATATTATCTTAATAAAATAATACGACTGTTTTGACCCTCACATTGCCTTGATAACAAAAAGCATAAGTTAAAAGCACGTTATTTGCAACGTTTCAGATAAAAAGCGTGAACGTTTTTAAACGCTGTCGTGATAGGATAAGAAAAGATAGGATTTAGTTTTGTGTTTTTACATAATTTTCTTTTATTTGCATAACAATTACGAAAAATAAAATGAAAATTGTGAATAAATTATATCATCACAGAATACAACTAATGATCTTTTTTTTAAAATCATACTTCAATTAGTAAAAATACTAGAAAATTTATAATATACTAAGAAGGTTGAGATTAGATTATTATTTATTTTTTATTGATTATAAAATAAATTATTAATGCTTTATTATCGGCCAAACCACTGCTCTAAAAGGAAGAATCTTTGTGAATTCAATTATAAGAAATGTAACAGAGTCGAATTCTGATCCTGAAAGTTTTCAACTGTAATATAAATATACAAATCAAACTGAATGAAAAATGGAGGAAGCATTTGACTAGTGAAAATTAGAAAAATGTTAGTTAATTCTATATAAAAAAATCAAAATTATTTTCACATTTTTTAATATATCGAACAACTGACTTTACTAATAATTCATATTTTTTATTTACATGAAAAACACCAATTTTTCAGATTCTACTTTATATATAATCTACAAATTGGCCGTTTTCCAACGATATATAAACTTGTACTATCCAAATTGCATACCGAGGTCTTTAATGATATTGACTTTAACAGGATCAAGTAAATAATAAAACGTTCATCTAAAAAAAATGATTATATTTCCAACCTAAAATAATTAATTAGATTAGACTTATTTTATTAAACATAATTTATCTGTTTTCGTATTAATTAACATATTGAAAAATTATAAATTTAAACGGATGATGTTCGTTTTAGTGTCAGTTAATTATATTTAAGTTGTAATAAAAATAATGTACGCGTAATTAATAATAATTATTATATTTAATACAATAATAAAGTTCTGAGTCGACAACATATTCTATATATCTGGTTAAAACCAGTATGTTCATTATATGAATCGTTTATATAGGAGTAGATAACATATTTTGTATACAACGATATGTACAATGTGTTCCAAAATTGTTATTTTCATTATAAATATATTCAAATTATAATAGAAAAAAATAATAATTACAATCGTGAAAAATTTACATCTTGATAAATAATTTAAAACAATTAATTTAGTAAGCAAATTTTTTTGCACAATCTAAGGTAATGAAATCGTCTTTTTAATAATGAAAATAAAATATAGACACTATTAGTAAAAGAATAATATTAACAAAGTAGAAAATGAACGAATTTATTGAAAATTTGCATATTGATTAAATAAATACTTGAAAAAATTATAAGCATATTTTACTATTCTAATTGTATTATTTTAAAATGTACAAATTGATATATTATAAAATAGAAACGGTATAATCCTAGATTTGTATCAGCATTTTTCATAACAAATTCTTTTAAATAAGAGAAGATAGATGTAATCAACTTAGTAATAATAATTTAACATTGATTTATATATATATATATATATATATATATATAAATATATATATATATATATATATATATATATATATATATATGTATGTATGTATGTATGTATGTATTTATTAATTTTCATAAATAATAAAAGTGCTATCGCAAAATCAAATCCGTGACATTACTTACAAATATAGTAAGCAAGCAAGCAAATACTTTACTACGACATATGAATTACCAATTGGAATAACAAATGGATCCATTTATAAATTAAACGAGTGCATTCTTAATCGAATAATAATATATAAAATTTTACTTATTTATTTTTAATCATATTGTATTTATATATATATATATATATATATATATATATATATATATATATATATATATATATATTTATAATATTAAAAAATAAAATTACTTTTATATCGTTTGTAGCAATCAACAGCTTATCACCACCTGATTAAGGTGAAGGTCGCATTCAAAAATATTAAATTTGTTTGTACACATTTTTTTTGAGTAATATTTCTTAGAAATTCACAAAAACATTCAGTCATAATCGCAGATTGAAAACAAATAAGTATGTATGTTTTTAAGTACATACCTATGCTGCGATTCAGGGTTGTAGCTTTGTTATATATATTATGTAACAATAATGATTAACATTAATATATAAAAAAAACAAGAAGAATAGTTTGAAACTATATATAGTTAAATGACAATTTCAATTTTATAATATAGATAACAGTGAAAGCCTGCTAAATTGTCTAATTATGATACATAAAATACTATCAATTCTTGGGATTTAACGAGAAATGTGAAACTCCAATTAATTGAACTTTTTATTAATCCGCAATTAGCTTAATCTATTTATATGATTATGGTACCAATAAAACTGTTAATATAAATACAAATACGTGTGAATTTCTACAATTCTTTCGTCTTAATCTCGCAGTTTTGGTGATTTATTATTGTAATTTAGAGTTAATTCCAGCAATTCAAAGCCAATATTTATTATTATTTTATTAATATCTATTATATAAAAAAAATTTGACCTAATTATATATGAAATAAGGTTTATTTCATTCCGTTATAATTAACATGTAACTTATAATACAAAAGCTGATCCACATATTAAATAATGAAAAATTGCGCAGTTTTTTTTTAAATTTACTGTTAACGATATCTTTTTTTAATAACATTTTAAAGGCAACACAACATTGAACAGTATTTACAAAAGAAAAATACTAATCTAGTAGTTTACAATTATTTAACATACAAGTCGTTAGACAAGAATAATAATAACAAACAAATCAACATTCACTTTTATAAATATTTTATCAAAATATACATTTAACAACAAATATGGCAAACGTTCTTTATATTCAGTCATGTTTTAGCATTGTAGATAAACTTCAACGGTGTTGGCATGACTTAAAACGCATTATATTTCGAAGACAGCACGGTTTCATTTGTATTTTAATGAGATTCCACAGGCGATCATTGTAACAGTGACTCATTGTTTTCATCATTGAAGGCAATTTTTGTGACCGTGAAACGTTTGGCTTAGCAACCTTGATGGCCAACGTCAATGTTGAGCACGTGAACATATCAAAACACTCCTTGCAGACCTTGCATATCTGCTAAAAATCAATATTTTTTTAACTAAAAAATTATATTGATAATGTGAAAACCCGATTCGAATTATCACATTATTATGTCACAATCGCAGAATTGGCATTGTGAACCCTGACATTTAGTTGCAAATTCGAAACATTATTTTCACATTAAATAGGTGTGCACTTTGAGCGATCGTCGGTTTCTCCGAATAACAGTATATAAACACGTTAATAACGTTGTAATTATCTTTAAAAATTTACTTTGAAAAAAAATAATAATATGTAAATTAAATAAGATAGATAATCTTATATTCTAAAATTCAGTATTGTAAATTCAAACAACAGTATTGTAAATTCAAACAAGGTAAATTATCGTCGGAACAAAGTAAGTGTAAGAAATAATATTTTTCATTCGTAACATTAATCATACATAAATTCAATATGTAATCACTTAATACAGAAAATTAGTTGAAAAAATAATAATTACGCGTTTGACACGTGTACAAATGTTTTATATGAAATGATATTCCATAATATAATTATACAAATACATGTATAATAATTTTAGCTCTTGAATGGTCCTTAATCGATTTTAATAACTTCAATAGCCCTTGAGCAATATATAAATAATATATATAGCAATCAAAACAATTTTACATTAAGGTTGTAAACAACCATTATTACCTTATTTTGAACAGACATTTTTTTTATTAATATTATCAAATTATAAATTTGTTTGCGAAAAACAAACTCTTTAGTGATCATTTGATAATACTCAACAAGTATCCACCTAAGAATGTTATTGTTTATTGAAATTAAAAACACTGTATATATAAAATTAACATATATAACAAATTAACTCACATTTTTAAAACTGGTTAATAATTAGTTGATCTGACATTTCAATTCAAAATCTAATAAACATTACAAACTACACGTTATCGATCTGAATCATATCGCATTTTTTAATTTAAAAAATTTCAGATTAAGACAAAAATATATTAAATTACCAAACAATAGTCAATTCGCTTCTATCTCACTTATTAAGAGAGAGATTTGAAAAATTATTATATTTATTAGTTAAAGCAATATAATGATATTATTTCGCTAGTCTCTTCTAACTATCAGAAATTCATATAGTCTGTTATGTAAGCGACGATAAATTTGGATATATGTATTTTAAACTCATTCAAATAATCAGTTAAAAACTCAAGGCTGAAATATCAACACCGTCGAAAACGATAAAGATAACCAGTATCGCAGACAGTATGACTGTATTTGCAATTATTATTATTTTTTTATTATCACTGAAACCTGATACAATGAGTCAAGATAAAATTGAAAAAAAGTCAATATTTCATTGTATGAAATTGAAGAAGTACTGAAGGCGTGAAACATTTGAAGTAGCAGTATATATATATATATATATATATATATATATATATATATATATATATATATATATATATATATATATATATATATATATATATATATATATGAAAGAGAATGTTGACGCCTTACCTTCTATAAATATGTAAAAAAGAATCGTACCTCATAGTTTCAGAAGTGTTTTGCTACGTTGCCGATTTTACTTGACAATGAATTTAGTAGTGACGATGGAAATAAAGAAAAAATAGCGACAGCGATTCCTCAAGAATCATCTAAATATGTTCAGCATCTTAATTTTTGATGTAATTAACTTAGATGAAAGAAATATTTTCTTAACTTCTATATTTATATATTGTCTCTAATGATTTGATTTTTTCACAGATATAGCACTTAACTAGAAAATATAAAAGGCCAAATTTCACCCTAAATTAAACTGTGTTGACTTATAATTCTAATTCTGCATACACAATTTTCAATGTGGAAATATAAATAAACGATAATATATAAAAAAAATAAACATGAATATAGCATATATACCGTGACTCATAGGAATACACAAAGAAAAATAGGGTTGTTACACTTTGAAATGCAAGTGTGACGCATATATAGGAAAGAACGAAGAAAACAAACAAATGCTTGAAATTGTAGAATGGCGCTCAAATACATGTTGCATGAGTTGAGTAAATGAACACAAAGAAAGGTTTTTTCTGTACATCGATTTTTTTCTTTTATATATATATATATAAATGATGATTATATGTCGATTTTCATAGTCGAATTCATTATAATCAATTAAATTTATGAGTAAATCCAAATAGTGATTATGTATTTTCAGTTGGTTAATGGTAAACATTTATGATGTATGATTAACATTGTTTTATATCATATAAAAAACAGAGAGACATTTGAAATTATATATTATGGTAAACAAAGATAGCGACAAATTAATGATGTTTTGATATGAAAAACATAAATAATTATATTATCAAGGTTTTTTTTACGCAGGGTTACCACAAATTGAAAATTATCAGTGATTTTAGGGTTGCATTTGATACCATTTATAATTATTATTATTAGCAATGAGTTGTTTATTATGATTAAAATATCCATAAATTAGTACATGTTTTGTACTAATTTACATATAATAATTCTAATTAATTCAGGATAACAACATTAAAGAAATTAAATAAATAAGTTATCCTTTAATTTAACAATAATATATAATGAAACCGCTATATTTTAGTGGATAGGAAAATATATAATGAATTATTTATGTTATTAAATATTTCACAATAATCATTTCATAAGAAAAAATAAATATATTTCATTCGTTCTAATCAATGCTCAAAAATATAGAATAAATTTGTTCTTTTTTGTTCAAGCAGCTAACTAACACATTACACGTATATTTCATAACACTTTTATTTTTTGCAGCCGAGCCGCTCGACTGGTTCTGAACCGTTTGAAAACGTCTACGTAATTGTATGTACTTTTTCTGTACTTAAATTTAGCATAATAGCATCTTGACCAGTTTGGCCGGTGTAGGCCTGCTATTTTCAACATCGAAATACCGAAGTTTCCATCGTTTTTCGCGGCTGTAAGACGATCGAGTTTGCTTTCCATCGATTCAATTTAAAACGGACGCAATATACGACGAATTGTCTAGGTCGATGATAGAAATGTCAGACTAATCGTGAATAAACAATGTTTTTTTTCTGTTCGTAGTTTATTATTTTTTTTCTTTCTTTCTTTCAGACAGTACTAACAGTAATAAACTGCGCAAAAAATCAATACGCAGAACTAACAGACAGTTCAGAGCTCGTGATGAACACAAACGTAAACATTGATCGTCTTTTGCGATGTATTTTTTTTTATCATAATAATCACAATATTATAATACCGGTTTACAAAATTTTAGACCCGTTAATTAACATAGGAAAAAATTTTGTCCACATCACAACCCTAGAAGATATTTTTATACCATTTTGATTCGGCGAATATATGGAGTCAAATCTTATGTTTTTGTTTGTTTGCAGTTAGTTATTTTGCCTACACGATACCATATAAATAACATTCTTGTGTCGGTGTTTATCTTAAATGGTAACCGACAACTTTGCTCGCGTATTTATGTGTCACAAAATATTTTTCTTGTTTTTTTTTTATATATGCTCGTCTGTATGCGGCGATAAATTATGCAGATCAAATTTGTCAGGGTTGACTTGAAAACACATCTGAAAAGAAAGATTCTCACGTTACAGACCTTGGTTCAATTTCATAACAAACAAATTTTACATCGAAAAAGTAAACGGAATCGTCTATATAGCTGATAATTTCAGACGCATCATAACTACTTTTTTCGTAACATTAAAAGTTAATTTGTTTTTGAAATTAAAAGATAAGAATTAAATTCTTTTACTTTTAAAGCTAAAATAATACGCTTAGATCACACCAACCTATTATAAAGAAATTAGAACTTTTTCTATCGATTATTATGGATAGATCGGGCAAAAAATTAGGTTTTTAGTATGTCCCACAGTTTATATCGCGATTTCTACATAATTGAAAAAAAAATTGCTCGTACGATAATTCATCTGTATTTAGATTTTTAAATGATTTAATTTTACATATATATTTGTCAATTTTTAATATAAAAATATTTTGAAATATTGTGCAAAAATAATAATATGGAAAATTACGTAATATATTCACAAATATTTTAAAAAGTTAGAAAAAAAATATATTCATATATGGAAATAATAATTAAATTTCACGCTAATTATGAAACTCTGGTGATTCAATAGAAATATGAAAGAAAGAAAAAAAAATATCAACTGTTAAAATTTACAGCGCAAAAATGTAAATTTTAAATTTTCATAATGACCATAATTTTTCAGCTTTTATGAAATAATAAAAGAATATATACCATTTTCATACACATTTTTTTTAATATTATTTAATCAATTCGTTGACGCACGAGATCGTCGTCGTTGCATTTTATAATTTATGAGAATTAATTTTTCATTCAAATCCGATATTCATAAATTCAGCAGAATAAGAAATAGTCTCGAGATATTTTTTGCAAAACTTTAACAATTTTATTTTTATTTTATTTTTTAGATAAAAAGTATTATTTTTATTCCTACAAAAGTGTCTAATATGAGGTAATATATATATATATATATATATATATATATATATATATATATATATATATATATATATATATATATATATATATATATATATATATATTTTTTTTAATTCAATGCTAAATAACTAAATGAAACTTCTAAAAATTTTTCAGATTTTTTTCAATATATTTTTTTTGATTACGAGATGAACTACATTACTGATATATTATATATTAGTAATATATTTACAATGATTATAAAATTAATCAAATTGGTTTAAAATATTTTTTATATTTATAATTGCACTAAAAAATGATTTGACGTCATTTAACATTATTCAATTATTTAGTCGCACGTTGACCTCTTATCATGAAAATATATATATATATATAAAAAACGACCGTCCAGATAAACTACATAAACATGGCAAAGATAAATTTTAAAACATTCTGCAATACCAATCGAATATGACATCATACAGAAACTAGATAATGGTAAAGATCAATTTCTTTATATGTCAATCGATTTAATTTCTGTTTTTTTTTAATTCAATATTTTATTCAAAATATAATTTAGCATAAAATCATAAACTAAAACTGTTGTACTGCAATATTGAGGAATTGGGTGTACTTAAATTATATCTCAATGTTTTATCAAATAATTTCAGATTATTTCTGTATTATTTTAATAAGCCAAGTTGAGAAACAACGCTATGTAAATTCTATATGTTTTTTTTTATTATTATTATTTAATCAAAGTTTTCAGTCAAAGACGCAATTTCAGCTAAAAATCAATAATCTCGAACGAAAATGCCCTTGTCTAAATTGTGAAGGTATAATCGTCTGAAAATCGACGATTATTATTGTTTTGCACGAAACAAAAACTTACCTCAAAAAATAATATTAGATTATTATTATAATTTGTGCATTGTTAACTGTTTACAGCGACGTTTAAGAATTAAAAATAATAAACAAATACGACAAATTAAGATTGATTTAAGATATAATAGAAAAAAAAGATTTTATCTTTCTATCTCTCGTTATCAGGAAAAAATATTGTTCACGTTGAAAAACATTGAAATTTCATACGACCGATTGAAAATAAAAACGTGTTCACAAGATGTGATGAAATATGCAAATATTTTAATCTATAATTATTAACGAAATGTCGTTTTCGGAAACGCAACTCTTTTTTTAGACATATATAATAGTATGCTGCTCAGTGTTAAATGTATTACTAAATAGTATTACTAATATCAGACGCGTAACAGCTGTTATTTTTAAAAATTGATCTGTAAATTTGCATTAATAAATTTTACATTCGATAGCATGAAATATTGACGAACGATAAGTAAATTTAATTACGTTATGTGTCTACATATGGACGACGACACTCTCGATTTTAATGATGTAATAAGAAAGATATTCGGAGTAGAAAATTAAAAAAATAATAATTATATTTTAATGTCGACATTAATAGAATAAAATAGAGAATGCATTTTTATTTCAGACAGACTATAAAAGTTTTTTATGTTGATATCAACACTCTTTTTTTAATATTTTTATAAGATATTGTGATAAAAACATTATGATAGTAAATGTTTATTTTTTTTATGAATTAAAAAAAATAGAAAAGATTGAGAAACACTGACCAATGTCTGGTAACGAACTAACCAGAATGTCACCTTGCCGACAGCAAGTAGATATATTCCCCTTAAATGTAAATAGATATATATAAGTGGATTCCCTATATTCCCTTATAAAACAATATTTTATATTTTAAATTAAAATATATATATATATATATATTAAAGAAAAAATCATAATAATCTAATTAATGTTCGAAAAAATCTGAATAACTTATATAGAAAGACGATAAAATAATATTTTTATGAATTCGTTTATTATTAAATTTTCAATACTAATATAGCATAATATCATCATTTTAAATCTAATAATTATCAAATTATACATCGTTATATTTGAGATGTTAATGCATCAGCTTTTTGTTTTTTACTATTTTTTTGATAAATATATACCATATATATTTTCGTACATATTTTTCAATGATAATTTTAATAAACGTCGCAGAATTAATATAAATAATTAATCAATACCTGATTACTTTGTTTACGATTTCGTGAAGTATGCAAGATATAAATTTATTATGAATTTAAAAACAATTTAGTTTAATATCATAAAAACATCATGTTTATCTAGAAAATCATAGAAAACCAATTTTACTGATCTGAAGTAATTTATAAGACGTTTGAAAATATATTATATTTAATTTATGAATAAGGTTTTTTATATTGTTTTATAATTTTTAAATGCTTTCAAAATTATTTTTATCGTTGATGAAATATATTAAAAATTGATTCAATTTTATTATTTTATATATATATATATATATATATATATATATATATATATATATATATATATATATATATATATATAAAGTTAATTTTCAGATTCAAGAAACTAAGATGTTAAAATATATGTAAATTAAATTATTTCAAAACGATGTTGATTTAAATATGCGATGTAATATTAAATCAACTCGAATATAATTAGAACACATTGAAGCAGTGCTTGTAAAATATTTTTGAATAATAAATTATATAAATATTATAAAGTATAATAAAAATCTTTGTTTTTTTTAAACAAAAAAACAATAATAATATTTGAAATCGCCATTTTTTTATATATTTAATTAACATATTTGAGATGGAAATATAATAGTAGTGAATTTTTTAATGTAATATTTTTTATATATAAAAATTTAGATACATTTTCAAATACGAATATATATCATTGAAGCGAATATTTTTTATATAAATTCGCTTTGAAAATAACACATTCAATTTGTAAGCTCACTCAAGAGCTTTGAAATACATTCACATTATATATATATGCATATATATACAGAAATGCAAAATATTCAGATTAAAAAAAAAATGAGGAAAAAAAAAAAGAGAATATTAATTACGCAATTTATAAACAGCCTGTAGTTTTGATGGGTGCGGCGTCTACCGCGGCCCCCACCCGGTCATCAGCTGTGCTTGCTTACAAAACAACCACGTTTCAAAACATAACCTATGCGACGATTTGTTTACGTTTTGGACCGGAAGCGACTCGTCGAAAATTCGCCGCTCCGTTTCCGGTCGCGTTTCGAACGCGCGATTGATCGATACGCGGACGAAAAATCGCCGTTCGATAGCCGAATCTCGTCGCGCCAAACATGGCGACCGCCGGCCACGTGGTCGTTTATTTTTGTACCGGTTGGAAAAACGAACGCGGCCTACGTATTGTTCGTCAAAAATGCATATATATATATATATATATATATTTTTTTTTAATTTGCCTTTCAGAGAAAATGGTGAAAATTTTGAAAATATCGCCATTTTTGTTTTTCCATGTTTTTTTCTTCTGCGTACGTGCGCGTATATGCGCGCAGCGTATACGCTTTTTTTTTTAGGTTAGTTGTCAACAATGTATCGGGTTTAGATGGGGTGATTTTACGACGCATATCAATCTATGGTTCGCGTCGTCGTTTATATATCGAAAATAATAATAATAATAAATTCTTACGTAAATAAGTGCGCATATGTAAACTGATAATTGAATGATTGTAATAAACGAAAGTTTGTTTTGAACAATTTTTTTTGAATGTTTTGATATGATATGCAATTGAATGATGCGATTTTGTATATTTGTAATCGAACAACAAATTTCATAAAAGTAATTATTTTTTTATGCTTTATAAATTATGAGATTTTCATTTAAAAATCGTAATAAATTTAAAGGACCATAATATTAAATTAATGCATTTTTAATGAACGGTCACAAAAAAGTTTGTATATTATATAGATTATCAATTTAAATGATCTCGATATAATACTAAATACACGTAATGCAATTTAGGTTTTTTATATTATAAAAACGAAAAATTAGAGTATGAATTTAAAATAATACAGATTATATATATATATATATATATATATATATATATATATATATATACATACATACTATAAAGTAATACGAATTCGATTTATATCATTTGTTTTAATATAAAATTAATAGTTATTTCACTGTAACGCAATAATATGTCTTGAAGTTTTTATTCATTTTTTCTGAAATATGTATGGATTGAATTTTAAAATAATTTATAGTTTAAAAATAACATCGTATGATTTTTATAGTTATCATTAATAAAATTTATAGTTAGATTTTATATGCATGCACACACACATAATTAGTGTTCACAATAATAACGATTATTAGAAATGAATAAATCACCACTCTATAAGTATAATTTTACTAATCTAATTATGTTTTGTTTACGATGTAATAATAATAAACAATGCAAATGCGTATTTTGTTTTTGTATATTGATATGCGGTAATATGTGGGTGTGTTGTTTTCGCATTTAGTAGTAAATAAATATTATATATATATATATATATATATATATATATATATATATATATATATATATATATATATATATATATATTGATGCGCGCCGCAGTTTTAGAACGGCCTGTAAGCGTCGAGACGCTCGTATATATTATTGAACGGCTCTGTCGACTACGCAGTTGCCAGTCGTTGCCGGTCGTTGTTGCGTAGCGGTCGTCTAAGCTCGGTTTTTGCGGACTTCTCCCACCATTCGGAGTCAGCGGTCGTAAACATTTTTCTCTTCTTCGCATCGCCTTCTGCCTTCGAATTACGCAACCGACCGCGTGTTAGCGTTCGCTCGCATAGAAAAACAAAAAGACAAAACCGTCCTCGACTATCGACGATAATATTTTTTTTTTTTGAGCACGTTTTAGTGCTGTTAAAACTTTGTATATTAATTATTAAAAAGAAAAAGAACGAGAAATAGCGAAGCACTTTGCAATGTCAGCGTCGCCAATAGCAAGACAGGTCACTCAGAGCCAATCGATTCCTTCCAGGAGGATGTTGGTTACGGATCCGTCTCAGATGCCCGATGTGTACTCCAGCACTCCCGGAGGCACTCTCTACTCTACGACTCCCGGAGGTGAGTTTTAATAAATAAATATATAGCAATAAAAGAAAAAAAACATCACAATGTAAACATTGTCGGTATGCCGGCTTTCGATTTTATCGTCAATTAATGCTTATCTTGTGATTATTGTAAAGTGATTATATATTTATAACTGTGGTGTGTGTTTTTTAATACAGTTGTTTTAGAGATATTTATTTTTACATACACACACATATGTATTCTGTATCGTGACTAATTTGAAGAGTTATATATATATATATATATATATATATATATATATATATATATATATATATATATATATATATCGTCTAAAATTGGATTTTTTTTATAAAAATGCCGAAGGCGCAAAAGTAAAAGTACGTTATTAAGTAATATTATATGCGTTAACTATATTTTTTGTATTGTTATTGTTTTGTTGCTTTTTCTAGTATTCTGTCATTGAGATTCATAAAACTTTAACAAAAATACCAATTCTATTTTGACAAGATACACACACACATATATATATATATATATATATATATATATATATATATATATGCGTTCTGTTTATATTTATTATATCGAATTATAATAAGACATTAAAATTGCGTAATTATTTATATTGATAATTTGCAATTTTAAAGAAAGTATTAATGTGTTTATTTTGGTATTTTTTTGTGCAAAAATTCAATTAGACGCATTTATTACAATGTTCTCTGCTTGTGCTTTTTTTCTATTAATGCGGCGTTCAATTAATTAAATGAACGCTGTTCGCCAGTGTATTGTTTCTTGTTTTTTTTGTCATCGTCGAGCTTAATTCCCTTTCGTTTCTGTTTTTGTTTTGTTTTTTTCCTTCATTGTGTGTCAAGTTACGCGTCGTACGCACATATGCATCATTGGGAATACAAACCGGTAAACCGGTTAATTCAGTCCATCCTTGATTCGTCGAATATTTTTTTTTAAAGCTGCGTTGCCACTTTTCCCCTCACTCTTGGTTAAATATGTATGAATGTATTTATATATATATATATATATATTTTTTTTAATTCTAGTTTTATTTTTAAATAATATAAGAATACAATTTTGGTTTTCTATAATTACTTTCACTTTTCTTTCATTCAATTGTGATATATATATTCTTTATTGTAAACAACTATTATTTACCAAGGTCACATACCGTGAGGCTTTTAACCCGGCAAAAGAAAAACAATTGCTCTATGGAATATCGTCATTATAGTTGACCTACAATTTAGGATTATGTAAACGTGATTATGTTCATTTTTCTATCGTCATCGCATTTTTCGATGCAAATGAACGGTTCATATTGCTTATTAATTGTTGTTTATTATTGTTAGTGTTTAAACCGATTTTCATCGTAATTTGGTCTTGTTTACTTGGAATTCGGTTTTGTTTTTACAAAAAAAAAATATTTTGAGTTTATAATGGCTGTCGTAGGTCACGGTCGATTAATATTCAAGGTCGCATTGAGAGCGAATCCGAGAAAGTTATATTGTGTAATTAATTAATACTTTGAAAAAAATCTCAAAATTTAATAAATTAATATATTATTTGATATAATTACATTTTTTTTAGAATATAATCAGATTTTCTCAATATTTAGGCGGTATCTTCAAACGGTACAACGTACATTTAATAGGACGTTTTTTTGCCATTTATTTATTTTTTTTTTTTGTGAGTGCACAAAATTAGAAATGACAGAGTGAACGACCTTATCAGTCTAATTTAGCTATTGAGCCGGACTACGTGCTATTCTGCAACTCAGATTGCCTTCTGTCTTGTTTATTTACCTTGTCTTGAGTGTTTGCCATCGCTTTGGGGTCATTATGGTAATTGAAATAAATCCGAATTCTTTTCTTTTTTCTGTTTTCAGTTTTTTTTTCGTACGATTCGTTCAATAAAAACGCAAATTATGAATTTACAAATTTTTGATACTCATTTTTATAATTTTATCGCGAGAACGTCAAGCAAAAACGACTCTTTTTATTTATTTATTATCAAATGTATTCATTAACGCAAACGACATTTGAACCCTAGTTTCGTGTCTTTTGTTTATTTGCAACAGAATTGTTTTTCGTTTAATTCTTATTATATTCGATTACTATTTTTTTATATGTCTAATTATTAATTATTACCTAATTTGTTTCGTTAATAAGAATCGTCATGTATGTTTTATAATCTTTAAATTTGTCTATCAACTTAATATTTTTACAAATATATCAGGTTAAATGCATGTTTGGAGAGTCATTCGAGATAAATATGTATAAAAATTAGGAAATATTTATCGTTTATTTATATATATTTTTTTTGTAATAAATATGTAGTGATTTATTATTTTACAGTTAATGTAGTTAATTTATGTATTCGAAACATCGTATTACATATATAAGTTATATACATATTAGTATATTAAATATCAATTTTTTTCAAGGCGTTTCTTGTATGATAGAAGTAGGAAGAATGTCGAGGTAAATGAAAGATTCGTGTATTTAATTATCAAAATATATTATATTTTCACAACGTTAAATTTGTATACTATTAAACAATTTGAATTGACGTTGAAACATGCGTTCTATAGAACGTTAAATAAATTAAATCAAGAATGACTTTGTTAAAAAAAGAATAATCTGTACATTGTGATTTATATTATGTAGTCGGTTGGTAATTGTATATTCAACGTTTTGCTCTTTTTTCATTCTAATTTGTGTAAGTTATTGTAATCTGATTTATAATATGAATTCTCAAATATATGCATTCGTATTAAATAAAATTATGTCAATAATATATAAATAAAAAACTGTATCAACTATGTTTCTATAATAAGTATATTTTTATGTTAATTATAAAAAAAAATTTTACTTTATTCTATTTTTATATTTATCTTATTAATTTTTAAAATAATAATATTTTATACTAAAATATATCCTTTTGTTGCTATTTAACATTTTTTCCATAATTTTATATTCACCTGTTGACTGTTTTCCAGCGACGCCACGTTTCCATCGACTTCAAGATAACCGCAAAAATAGAATTATATTTACGCGTTTCTCATCAAAAGGCAATCGCATTCGAACATTTTATAAAGAAATAATAATAATACGCCTTTATGCACCTATTATACAATATAAATATATTATTAATAATGTATATGGTGTTGTTGCAATTTGTATGCAAGGTTCAATTTGTGCGAAACGTGCGTGTCTCGAGTCACGTTCATTAATTTCATTTTTATTCTGGCACGTTGTCTTCCATTTTTATCTTTTTATTTATTTTTATTTTGTCGAATAATCGACCATCGATAAGGATATATTTATTACTATAGTAATATTAAATAAAAAACAACTATGGCCAATTTGTTATCCAATTTATATATAAGATTAAGGATTTTGTGTGTCGCGGTAGTTTCAATTTTATTTACAATTTTAAGATATTGTTTGACATCCATGGCTATAACTGCTTTATATCGTAAGTTTTTTTTTCTAATGAGAAATTATTACTAATATAATTTTAATATTTATTTTTTATCAGTTTACCAAATGGTGTGATTCAAATAATTTTTATATATTTATCTGAAATAATTCAGTACTAACGAACGTTTCTCTTAATGTGGGTTGAAACTGGTTCTTAATGTTTGTCCATTTGAAGAAACCGGTCGAATCTCAATTTGTGTAATTGCGAAATAGGAAATGTGATATGCGGCTATGAGAGCACATAAGGAATATGTGCATAAATTTTGGATTCAAAATATTGACTAATATTTTATTACTAAACCTTTTCCTTCATTGTTTGCGAATAATATATTTAAATACAATGTAAATTATTTTATATCGCTTGAATCGTTAGGTAATTTAATGAAAATGTATTTTGTAAGAATTTCAATAATATATATTAGAGTTAATCGAGTCAATTATAAATAATATTACCAGATTGTTGTTTTCAAAATCATATCTGTGTACAATGTTTATTTTTAATCAGACCTTGTAATAAATATATTGTGAAGTGGCAATGCATGCGATAAGATTTTTATTTATAAGTAGAATTAATGGATTATTTTATTGATATGGTTGAAATTTGTTTTCAGGTACTCGTATCGTATACGAGAGGGCGTTCATGATGAACCTTCGAAATTCTCCAATATCGCAAACACCACCACGGTGTACGTTACCACCTAGTCTTTTAAGAGGAGCACCGTCGTCTCTGCCTTCGGTTACCGCTCCAACACCAGCAGTTGTAACAAATAATTCTGTAGTTGACGATTCACACCTCGATGAACAGTTTGACATGGAGCTTTAAGTAATATCTCCTAAAATTCACACTTCATATGTTGGATAAAATACACTGTTATTTACTATTCTATTATATATGCTTTTATTGAAATGCTCTCAATCGTTCGTCAAGTTCATATTATATTATGTCATTATTGAAAAAAAAAATGACTTCATTATAATTTCATTAAAATCTGAATTTGTTAAATTTTACTTTTTTTGACATTGTGATTTAAATGATATTTTTTTTGTATTAATTGTATATTTGAGAATGATTGATGCGATTGTGCAATGAGTAGAATTTACAATTATTTCTTATATTGATCTAATTCTCAAAACACCATTCCGCGGTTATTATTTTGTAAATGTATAAATCAGAAGTAAATTTAAAACATCACACATATTTAAAAATTAAGATTAAATATTAATCATGAATTACAATGAAAAAAATCACATTTTAGTATACGCGTGACTATTTGTTTTAGAGCAAATTGACTAAATGTTTCTTAATATCTCGTATTATATATTTGTAATTATATCTGTAATTTAATAATACGATATTCAACGTTGCAAATCCATTGTTAATATGATAAAGATAATATTATTATCCAATATTCATTGTTTTATAGTTAGAATTACAAATCTCCAATTTTATAATGCATTAGTGTTTTTTATCTTAAATTTATTTGAATCATAAAAATTAAAATATTTTATATACCATAAAATATATCACCATTGCACGTGATTCAATATTTTATGCAATGTTTGAATGAGTTCAAATATCGATGACATGAAAACGCTTCTTGCACATATAATAGATATTTTTAAGAAGTATTCAAGATGAAAATGAATACTAGAAATGTTGTAGAGTTGGAGCAGTAGTTTTGATTGACAATGAAATAAGCGCCTCATTATTTTTTCTTTAATATTCAAACAATTACTTTATTGAAATAATTTTTATCAAATTTCTATATATACTCCAATTGCAAAATGATATTTTTCTTTCAACTTTTTTGTCTCCATGCATTTGTTTCTTTCATATTAACACGTTATAATTCCATTTACATTAATGTAAAATAATATTTATATACAAAATTGTATAGTTAATATACAATGCTGTATCCTGAGATTTTTTTAATTAATATTGAATATAACACATTTTTTTTTTGTGTTTCTGAAATGTTAGTAAATTGAGTCATTTATAAAATTATTACAAACTCATAAATATTACAATCAAGTATGAGATTTGCAAATGTATGAGAGTATAAGTGACGTTTTATTGTTGTAAATATATAGTAAGAATTTTTGCATTTATTCACTGTAATTTCAATTCTAAGTTTGTTATAATTACACAAATATTTTCTTTTTCAATATTTTTTTTTTATATTATGTTTTAATGGAATATTTGTGGAAATATTAACGACGCTTAAATATTTTAACTGTTAAAGTGTACAAGACTAGTCCTTTTTAATTTTGCATAACGTATTTGATGTCTTATATATTTTTAAAATCAAGTAATATTTACCATTCGTATTAGGTATATGAATAAAACTGTATATGTTTCTATATCATATTATAGTCATGTTTAAATATTGTGTAAATGATAGCTGTACATTTTTTTAATCAAATTTTTTCCATATTACAATACAAAAAAACACTATTAATTTGGATTGTGAATTTTTAAAATTCTGTGTAAAAACGTTTGAAATTTTTGAGAGCAAATCGATTGATCGATCTTTAACTGACAACTTGAATTTTGTGATAAATATATGTATATAAAGTAAGTATTCTAAGATTATAAGCTTTGTTAGGTTAAGTGGTGAATGTTATTTTCAAGAAAAAGAAAAAAATGAAAAATAAAATGGGAATCGTTGATTGTGCGATCCCGTTAAAAATTATTGTATTTAGTATCTTTCACAATTCCAATACAATTTTGATTGCTGGTACTTTTTATGTTCGATTTGGAGAATTAAACCTTATTCTATAAAATTGCAATAATCTGTAAATTATTTATGAATTGGTGCCAATAAAATAAAATATTACAATCTTTATTTTTGTTTTCTTTATTGTATTATTGTATTATTAACTGTCAAAATGATTAGTGTTATAAATAAATATAATGTATTATTATTTAAATCATAAAATATAGAGATATATGACAGATATATAGAATGTTCTGGGAAAAATAAGATAATAAAAAATAAATAATAAGAATTTAAAATTTAATTATCTTATGCGAAACCCTATTTGTTATATATTTAATTTTGAAGTTATTACTTTATCATTATAACATTTGCTTTCAAAACAACTTTTTGTTTAGAAAACATTAAAAAAAAGTACATACTCATGTGCGTTTCATTGTGATCAAAGTATTTAAAAGAAGTATTGCTTCTATGTGTTGTAAATGAAATTGTTTTAATAGTGATACTTTTATACATTTAATTTTGAAATTAAAAAAAAAAATAGTGAAAGTTTAATTTTTCATTTAAAATTGGTTGCATTTTATAATGTTTCAAAATATACGAGTAAATATAACATTACAACTATGTTTTGTTTGTTTAAAAGTATTTTAAATAATATAATAAATATTAACAATTATTCCACATTTAATTATTATATAGATTTGTAAAATTGTATTGGCTGTCGAATAAAGATAATACTTTTTCCCTTTAGGTTCACATCATTTTTTTTTCCGGATTTGTTAAATATATTTTTTAGCTGTTATGGCCAAATACAATGACAGCTAAGCGAGCGGTTTTATTCAATCGTTGTCAAGAAGGATGTAAAATAAACTATATAATAGTAAACACACTGCAAAATTGAAAATGAGCACGTTTGGGGGATTAGTATTAGAAATACCCGGTATATCGGTGGATAAATTTGATGGGAAAAATGTCAATTCTAAAGCTTATTTCTTATCTCATTGTCACACAGATCATATGCGTGGTTTGCGTGATCTTCATCATCATTTAAATGGCGATGAATTCATTTATATGTCTAAAATAAGTAGCGTTATTATTAAAAATTTATTTCCCCGTTTATCTAATTGTATTAGAGCGCTGGATGTTGAAGGTATTTTATTTTTTATTCAGATTTATAATTATTTTGCACATTTATTTACATAACGTTTTCTCTCATATTATTAATATTTATTAAAATCAACTCAATAAAAAATGTTATTTTCGAATACGAATTTTATTTTTTTAACGTATTATATATTTATTTCTTTCAGAACATCATTTAATCGGAATTCCCGATGATGGAAATTTATGTAGGTTTATAGACGTTGTGTTGTTGCCTGCCGGTCATTGTCCCGGTTCAGTTATGTTTTTGTTTAGAAATTCTGATGATAAGACAATATTATATACTGGTGATTTTAGAACTAATTTGAAGTCTTTACGAGAAATTAAACATTTACATAATGCCGATGGTACTCCTAGAATTATTCATAAAATGTATTTTGATTCAACCTTTTGGGACGAGAATTATACAGATTTTCCTACGCGACGCGAGTGTTTTAAGTCTTTATCTAGTATAATTGAAGAATGGATATCTAAAGGAAACGATTATTTAATATCGTTAAGTATTCCTGCTTGGTATGGATCAGAATTTTTGTATAGAAAAATTTTTGATAAGCTAAGATCACCTATTCATATTGGAACGACTTCATATCGCGTTTATAGGTTTGATTTTTTTATATTTCAATTTTGTGTTTCGATTAGTTTTTCTTTAATTTGGATTTATTTATTTTAGTCAAATAAAAGATATAGGCATTGCTGTAACGAGTGATTCACAAAGTACTCAAATTCATAGCTGTTCTGATAAACTCGATTGTTTAGAACGTCCAGTAATTTGTAGACGAGTGGATGAATCGAAAATTCGTTATATCCGTCCTAGTGCTTATTGTTGGAAAGGTTGGAAGAAAAACGACGTTCTCTATAAAGAAGATGCAGAAAAAAATTTTTTCAACGTGTGTTATTCTTGTCATTGTAGTTATAATGAATTAAAAGAATTTTTATTATATTTAAAACCAAAAGCGATCACACCGTGTGTTGTGCCAAAATATAATAAATATAATTTTTTTAAAACTCTTGCCGATTTTACAAATGAATTTGTCGATGAATGTGTATCTGTCGATGAGCACGTTGAAGAAGCCGAAGATAAGGAATCGAGTATATCGTTTGATCATAGTGAGGATGTTTTCCAAAGTTTACTTTCTGACGACGAAGAGGAAATATTAACAGTCAAAAAATCAAATATTTTCAAAAATTTTGATTTAGAAGACAAAAAGAAGTCTAATATACATGTAAAGAAAAAAATAAAGCTATTCTAGTCTACATTTGATTGTTAAGCTGATTTTATGCATAAATATTTCTAATATTTTCATATTTTTTTATTTGTTTTATTAAATTGTTATATATGACTTCATATTTGAATAATATATTAAGTGAAATAAATAAAATTGTTAAATTTTATATTTGCAAATTCCTATTATCAATTTTATTGCATTTTTAAATGAAATGTATAAATATTGTATTTATTTAACAATAAATATTGTTTTTATTTAATGTTTTTTTTTCTCAAATTCCTCTAAAACTTTTTTCGATATCTTTTCAGATTCATCTTCTATTTGTTCTACCCCTAAAACTTCCGGTACATAGAATTGCAACATATTTTGAACCTAAAAAAAAGAAGAAAAAAATATTAATCTATTGTTTAACACTAAATGTGCGTTATATATTTATTATATATTTTATAATAAAAGTAGTATATTAATATCTTACGCCATTTTTTAATGTAACTATAGAGCTCGGACAGGAACTGCAAGAGCCTTGCATCTTAAGTCGAACGATTCCATCTTTGAAATCCACAAAAAGTACATCGCCTCCATCTTCTTGTACAGTTGGTCTAATTCTGGTATCAAGTAGCTCTTTGATCATTTGCACAATTTCATCGTCGTCCTCGTTAATTTCTATAATACATAATGGTAATATATTTTGTTCCATTTTTTTTAAATTTATTATCAACAATTTAATTTACGAGTATCTCCAGAAGGTTGAGCATCAGTAAGGATAGGCAGACCACTGGCGAAAAAATCCATAATAGTGGCAAATATTTCTGGCTTGAGTAATCGCCATTCGACATCTTCATCTTGTTTTGTCACTGTTACAAAGTCTGGACCAAAAAATACAGATTTTACACCCTCAATTCTAAATAACATTTTGCCTATAATAAACACAAAATTTTAAATTACAATCACAATAATAATTAACGGTAGTTGATGTCATTTATTTATATACCTAAAGGACTGCAATATGCCGCCGCAAGATTTGGAAAATCCATAGTTTGTCCTGGTTCTAAGACTTTAACTCCGGGTAGAAATTTTAAGCTATTTGGATTGGGTGTATCTTGAGTTTGAATAAACATAGTGCGTTTTTGTAAAGCATTTTGAAGTGTTGCGGAAGGTATTTTTTTGGATAAAATTGGAAAATTAGATTGGCACCTACAATGTTGATTATTATATCTGAAATGCATTTAATTATAAATTAAATTAAATTAAAAATTTTGGTTCAGATTTGGATTGAAATAGAATATGAATGTTATGCGGAAGTACGAAATGCTATAAATAACATGGAAATTTTAATATAGTAGTATATAATATAAACAACGTAATTTCTTCTTTAATACTTTGAAAATATAAAGAAAACAATTGAATATTAACACTAAATGTATAACGTTACGATTTTTTTAAAAGTCTGTTTCTAATTAATTTTTAATTGACTTAAAATTATATAAGATTTGAAAATAAACGATTTATAAAATTAATGTGTATAAAAAGTAAGAAGACTTATATTTATATAATTAAATAAAACATCAAATATGTGTTTAAAATTTACCTAAGAATTCTATTTGTTAAAACTGAGAGTTGTCTAATATTTTTTAACATATTAATTTATAAACAAATATACTACGTCGATAGAAACGTCAAAACTAAAATATTCATTTGATAAAAAGCAACACATATTCGACCATAATTATTTCAAAAAAAAAGAGTGGTGAAAATGCGATTGCTAAATGAAAATAAATATACCGGAGGTTTATATAATTTAAAATTACATAGAATTTTAAAAATATGATTTTTTATGTAAGAAAATAATCACTATTTTTAATATATTTTTTGATCTTTAAATTAAAATAAATATAAATTATTGAGTTGAAAATTGCTATATAAATTAGAAATTTATTAGTATATCAAAGTAATTTATATATTAAAGTAATTTATATGATACCGTTATATAAATAAAACAAGGAATATATTTTTATATGATAGATTTTTTAAATTAATTAGATTGAGGAATTAAGATATTTAACTATTTTTCAATTTTTTGCAAGTTTCATTGGAAAAAATATAGAAATCGCTTCATTATATTCTTTTTGTATTAGAATTTAATGGAAAAAACTATACTTTAATTAGATATATTGACAGATAAACATATATAATATCAACTTGTAGGTTTATTATCAGTTAGGCATTTATTAACTTTTCTGAGAAAAATATTATTTTAAATTTTAATATTGGATCGCTTCTTGTTTTTTTTTTATTTCTGTGAATATTATTTATATATAATATTTATTTATAAAAATATTTATACTTACCTACTTAATCATGTTATTTAACTTTGAAAAATAAAAAAGAAAAATAACACACAAAACAATATATAAGATAAAATAAAATCTTAGCTTGCATGTGAGAATAATTATTTTTTTCATATTTAATTTGTAAAAGAAATTATAATCAAAATTTATATTGTTTATATCTCTTTTGTGATTCATTTCATTGATTTTAAAATAAATATTATATATAATATATTGCTTACATCAATGTAAATATATATGTATATTCATTTTCAATTGAATTTGAAAGGTATTGTAACTATTATATTTGTTTTTTTTTATATAAATTAATTAAGTAATGATTAAATGTTTCATAAATTTATTTTTAAACTCGGCATATAGCAATAAATTGTTATTGTAGGGTGTTTTAATATTATGATATTAATTATTATATATGTTATTTAAATTTCAGTATTTATAATGATATTGAAAATATTTAATAAATATTTTATGTTATATTTCTGAAGTTGGTTTAGTATAAATTAGACGGAATAAATCGTTTTAAATAGTATTTAAGACTTTTTATTTTTTATTTGAAATGTATTACGTGGTAAAACATTATATCAACGGTTTCCAATATGTTTTTCATTAGTGTGTCCATTTACTTGATTTTTTCCTTATTGTGTACCCCACTATTCACGGGTAATTAATTTAGTGTACTGTATTTTTAATTAATAATATATTTTTTTTATACCTTCCGCTATAATAACTTTTTTTTGCGTACCCCTAAATAACTACATTAAAATATATCATACTTACTATATTGGAACCAAACTACACATTAATTAAATATGTATCTTTATTTATTTATGATGGCAATTGATTTTTACTATGCTAAAATAATATAACTAGATACAAATACAATACAGTGAACTAAATACTCAAAACAGATAATGAAATTTTGAATTTTATTAAACAAATACTAATTAAATTGTTCATGTATACATTTTAACAATACATTATAGTCAATATTGAGATTATAATACATATTCTGATTTCTTTTTTTTTTAATAGTGATTCATTTAATTGTTACAAAAATTGTATTTGTTTTAATTTTATTAACGAAAAAGAATATTGTCAGGGTTTGAAATCTAATTTTAAAGTTTCTCTTACATGTGTACTAAATTACAGGAGATCATAATTGTATGTATATGAATACAATATGAGCATTAGGATCTACATTTCACAAATAAAATTAAGTACTAATTACTTTCATTACATTAATATTAAAATTTATGACAATATTCGAATGGTAACATTTGTTTTGGACGACACGTATGATAATTACTTCGTATAAATTATTATAATGATAATTCATTATGTAGTAAATTTTTATTAAAAATATACAGTGACCTATTGCAGAATTTGCTTTATACAATTTTATGTATTTTTGCAATACGATATGAAAAATAAAAATTATTGCTGACATGTCATAATTTATACAAATTTTATATTACTTGGTAATAGCATAATAAATAAATATTTTCTTTAATGATATACATTTAAAAGGATTCATTTCGTTAAAATTGTAATCTAAAAATTAAAATATATTACTTGACAAAGTCAGAGCTATATAAAATTATATATTTATATTATAAAATAATGATAACATTTATTCTAATAGGCAGTGACTGAATTTTCACTATACACTAATCATATATCGTAAATTTAATTAAATATATAAAAAAATACTACAAAAAAAAAAAAACAAAAATTACAAGGATAAAGCAATTCGTCCGTTCGATAATTGATAAGTTCGTCCAACGATCATGTTTTTTTTTTTAATTTAAATAATTATTTTACTTGAAGTGACCGCACATGATATATACGGTTACTTTGAACAAATTAATCGGATCATAATGATTACAATAGCGCTCATCGATTTAAGGAAAACACCGACAGACACAACAGGATGGAAAGAGGAACCAATCCATGAATATTCCTGCACAATCCTTGTCCGGATCGTATGCAAGTAAACGGTGCCATTTGTATTTTTGTTCACAACCACAATCGCCGGCGCATCGATTCGTTTGCGTTTTTCTGAAAGTATAATTATTTTCACATTAGACATTGAAAATTTATTATTGTTTCATACAAATCGTTCAGAAAATAAATCGAATTAATTATATAAATATATGTTGTTAGTTAGTCATAATATGCTCAGACTTGTTTTTTTTTTTTATATAAAAAAATGTGGGTTTTTATTTATTGAAAAAAAAAAATCATGTTTGTCCAAGACACAGATTGTAAATATGATCATAAAAGGAGTTTCCAAAATCAATCGACCAAAATAGTAGTGTGAAATGTTTTGCAAGAGGTTAATTTTTATTTTAATGATCAATATTAGTTTTTTAAAAAACTGATCCAAAGATTGAAAGTACATCATGTCTATATAAGGGATTGATATTTATTATACAAAATATTAGTATATTGAAATTTATATAAAGTTAAAATTAGTATATATTGTACCATACTATACATCAAATATTAGTATATTATATGATATTTTATTTTAGATAATCCAAATTGTTAATACTAATATTTCGTGAGTTTCTATTGTGCGAATTTTTTTTTTTTATATATAAAAAATAACAAGAGATGATATATATTTTTCCTGATTCTCAATTTAGTGAATACATACATATATACTGAAAGGAACATGTTTATTTTACCATCATTAAACAGTATGAGTATATTTAGAATGTGATGTAGTTGTGTATACACAATTATCTCATATATGAGTAAACATATATTATAAAATATACGTACGAGCAAACTTCTTGATGTATTGCTTGTTCAAAATGCATGGTGTTGACGACCGCTCTTATTTTACCCGCTGAATTCAAAGCCCAATAAGGTGTTATAATTTCCATTTTGGATTCACAAGCGTCGATTCTGAAATAAAATGGTCGATATAAATATATATATATATATATATATATATATATATATATATATATATATATATATATATATATATATATATATATATATATTATAGTAGGAATAACTTGATTTGATTCATATTAAAATACACTGGGATTTCTAGGAAATCAAACGGATTTAGGTTTTTTCTTGCGGAAAGGTATGATTTCCAACATTTAAGTATATTCAATAATGATTCTTAAGAATCGATATTTTAGTGATTGTAATTGTTTATATGACGACATAGCGTTTTTCAGAGGTAATCAACTGAACGACCTTTGTGAACCATAAATGTCAGAGACTAAAAGGTAAATTGTTTATATTATATATATATATATATTTTTTTTTTTAACTGGGCATGATTATTGCAAGTGTAATAACTATATATTATTAATAAATTTTATCACGTTTCAACCACGTTATGCCATTTCTAATAATTATTTTATAAACCTGATATATAAATTAAATTATATGAAATTTGTTTCCATGTAAACATTATATAAATACAACAATACTAATTTTAATATATATGTGAAAAAAATTAACAATTACGCATCACGTAAATATGGTCCAATTATTATATTGTTTCATAAATTATATTTTTATTTAAAATTAAATCATCGTATATATTTTTACCTGCCGGTCGAGTTAATTTTGTCGGTGTTGATAAATGGCGGATTAGGTGCTGTGCTCGATGGTTGAGGTCTGCCAAAACTGTTAGCTTGGCGTCCTTTCCTCTTCTTCACTCCGATTCCAAGTTCCGGATCTTCGAAGAAATCGGGAACTCCCGGAGCTCGTCGTTTATTTCTCAAACCACCGGGGTTGTCCGATGGCAGACCGTATTCGGTGTACACCGCGAAATCTCCATACATGCGTTTCATAAGTGCTTTATTTTCATCTATGAAAAACTCTATGCGATCTCTGAAAACGTATTGAATAACATTATTCATTTATATTTGTATTGTATTTGATTGGATATTATATATAATTAAATTTATTTACAGCGGATATGTACTGCCAGCGGTAGGGCAAAATAATTGGTGGAAACGTTTTACGCATGGAACTCCTCTAATTATTTGTCCACGAACTTCTACACCCAAAGCTACAGACAACGCGCTCCATAATATCTGGAAAATGAGAAAATTCATTATTATTATTATTTTTTCGATTCAGAATAATTTTTTTTTTAAATCTATATATAACTATATTTACCCATCTGTATATAGTGATCCGATACATTTTTATTTTTAGATCTGATAAAAACATGAAATATAATTTCAATATGATTATTTGAATTTTATATTATAGAAAATATTTTTCTTATGTAATAATAAATTTCGTTGATTTTGAAGAGTTAATTATTTTTAAAGATGAAAAATATGATTTAAAAAAAAAAATCATAAATTCGACTACAAAAATTAAAATTTATCAAAAGAAAAGATATTATTTTCAAGAATTCATTATGTATATACATATATTAATGTTACATTTATAAAATAAGTATTTTTCGAAAAAATAAAATTAAAGTTAATATATGCTAAAATAATTCGTAACTGTGATGAAATGTCGTGAGGCGAGACATGCGTTTATTTTTTTGCGGATATTTTTGTAAAATAAAAACAAAAAAATATCAACCTAGACATAAAACTATATATATATATATATATATATATATATATATATATATATATATATATATATATATATATATATATATATATATATATATAATTAATATAAGGGTTCATATTGATCTCTTTAAGAACTAGTTATGTATGAAAAATTTCTAAAATTTTATTGTAACAATATATATATATATATATATATATATATATATATATATATATATACAAATATATATCGTTAAACTTGTGCTATTTTGATGATTTTAATTTATTCTTAAAGAATTTGATCTGTCCAAATAGCGGATTGGCCTTGGGATTTTTACGAGCACAAGATGCGGCTCCCACAAATTGCACACATATTCAGACATTTATCTGTTACGACTTGGTCTATCATGGTCTGAGGAGCTACCGACCGAAACAAGAGAAAAAAAAATATCAAACACAGACAATATATAATAGATCGCCGTTTGAAATGAACACTTTCGTCTATTTCTATTTTCTACTTTTTTTTTTCTTTTTAAAAAAAAAATGGAATGTAAGCATCGTCGGTCCGAGTTTAAATCCCGATTATGTAAAATTCGTCGTACGTGAACGTTTTTAAGCGAGTGTCGCTAATTGTAAATTTATATTCTGTTACAAAACGTTTGGGTTTTGCGCTTTCCCGCTCGTTCGTGTCACTTTTCGGTTTTCGCGGAAAATCGACTATTTTTACATACAATTAAAATAAATAAATACATAATAAACGCGCGAATAGATAAATGTAAAAAAATAAACTATCGAAAAAATATTCGATCGAAAACCTTGACATTTATATTAAAAATATAGTTCACACGGTTAAATCGATACTTTTATAAACTATTAGTAGAAATATGTAACAATAATATATATTATATATATATAATATATATACACTTTATTATATTGATTATTTATGTAACATTAATAATTATAAATACTAATAATGAGTACAAATTAAAAAAAAAAACATATTAATACATTCGCGCTGAAATATATCATAATAAATAATGCAAAACAAAAACTCTAATACAAAATGTAACAATTACAATGTATATATGAATAATCGTGAATGATTTTAACATCTATATACACCCGTCAAAAAACCTATTATTATGATTATTATCATAATTATCACGTTATGCAGTATTTGAAAAACGACTCGATTGGCGCCAATTTTCATCCGTTTAAACCTCTGAACTTTTATGTCGCGCTATTATTTATTTATCGTTCGTCGCGAATATTGTTTACATTGCAAAACGGTAATAATCGGTTCTTTCACTTTGAAAATGAAAAAAAGAATAAAAATAAAAAAAAAACAATTTTAATAAATATGAATGAAGAGTGAAACGTTAAATAATATATGATGATGAACACACGCACAGGAAGATACGTCTTATCGAAAACGAACGGTATCGTCGAATGGTTCGCACTATTGAGGAATATAATACTTCACCGTGACGATTTTTGATGGCAAATGAACAGTTTTGCAGAGGTGTTGGATGAGGTCGCCGTGGCCGAGAACAAATATCGAATATCACACAATAATAATACCATATATATATATATATATATATATATATATATATATATATATATATATATGTCGGTTTCAGAGCGGTTTTTTTTCTTTTCTATTTCACCTTTTCATTGACGCAAATCGTCGATGCGAAATGTGCAATAAAACTATGCACGAGGATTGCACCGTATAAGGAAAACTAGTTCAGGTTTAACCGCAGCTAGTTTTGATCCGAAACCATATATATATATATATATATATATATATATATATATATATATATATATATATATATATATATATATATATAAGATCAGTTAGTCGTTGTGATATAGAATCGATTTATTGTCGATGAATGATCAATTGGGAATTTTTTACACATTTATTATATATATATATATATATATATATATTTTCTTTATGTGAAAATTTTCGTTAACGTATTTATTTCAGGGGGAAATTCCCATTGCCCACACAAATCATATAAATCCGGATATGTAAATCGATAAAACAATAGCTGTAAAATTAACGTCGTTCATTATTATTGCATGATATAAATTAACATGTAATAAAGGAGATGCAAAATGAGAAGATAACAAATAAAATTTAATATACGTATTGTATTATATATATATATATATATATATATATATATATATATATATATATATATATATATATATATATGTACACATATGTAGCGAAAAGAGTGTTAAGGAAGTATATTATTCAATATTAATTCAATATTTTTAGTATATATATTGAAGAAACGATGTTACAATTTATATATTTTTTATGACTTTTTTTATATTATTCATGTAATATAAACCAATTTTTAAATTATTTAATAAGATTCATTCATTATAAATTTTAATCGTAATTTTTTATCGATATTTTTATAGAAAGAAATTTAATTCAAAATTTTGATTTGAATATATCTGATATTTGGGTAACAATAAAATTCACATAAATAATATTATTGTGGACAATAAGAATATATGTGATTAAATAATTTATATAATTAAATATTTTTAAATTAAAAATATTATTTTGAAATTTAAAATACCAATTTTTAGATACAGAAATATTGATTCCTTTTTTATTACGCGTTAAACCTAACAATTTATATATGAATATTAATGAAAATAATTTTATAATGAAATTTACAATCTCTATCGTCACTGTGTGAAATTAAAATATTATTTTAATTAAAATAAAATATTATTTTTTACGAATGCTGTAACCTCTTGTGTTATTCGCACGGAAAAATAACCGATAGTATTCCGATGGGGAGGTGTAATTTTCATTTAAATTCGATCACAGACGGAAGTTTGAACAAACACACACACACACATGTCATCACTTTTTAAAAATGAAATCGTCATTAAAAGCGATAAAATGAAAATAATGATCGACCGAATGCTTATGTCGTAATCCGAATCCGAGAATCGAACCGATCGGTCATTGCCATTTTTTTTACGTCGGTCGTTTAAAAAATTTATTTTATAATTATTTTATTATTGTCGTTTTTTTTTCAATAATATAATATAATATATATATAATAAAGAGATTAAAGATGTTCGCCAATTCCGGGATTACGATTTACTTTTAACAGGCTGTGTTCTCGTAATTTTATAATTCCGCATGATGCATTAGTATTATATGAATAAAACTCCGGTTCTGATAATTTTTTATTTTTTTTTATTTTTAGCGGATCTATATACTTTTGACATCCTGCTGTAAATTTATTATCATTTTTTTATATATAAATATATATACATATATTGACAAATTACGTTATGTTCTGTACGAGGTTTCGATACGTTTCTTGAATGAATATAATTGACGATTAGCAGTCGTCTCCGCTTTATATATATATATATATATATATATATATATATATATATATATATATATATATATATATATATATATATATATATATATAAATCGGTATATAAAAATAAACCAAGTGCGCAAATTACACATCATATTTGATTTTGGTGATGTTTGAAAAAAAATCTGGTTTGAAGATGACGTGTTATGACGTCGACGTCGTCACCAACTAATCAGTGACTCAATATTATGATGTTGGATTACGTCATTTGACGGCAATGAGGATGGATTCGGATTGAATGTTGAAAAAAAAGTTCATCGTGACAAAGAAAATTTCTCTAGAAATAAATATTATATATACCTAATATATCTGATATGTAATGATAAATTAATCAATGACATAATAATATATATATTTAATTATTTGATTTTAATAATATTTATGAGGAGGAATGTTCCACGAGTTTTTAACGTATTATTAAAATATTTATTGTAAAAGAAAATGACTGATGTTTGCGGTATATGGTATATAAAAAATCACTAAGGTGAATATGGATGTAAAAATAATGAAAAAATCATCTAAAATTGTAATTAATATCAAAATTAGACTACAATTTTCAATGTTTATAATATATATATTTTTTTATTTATTGATTAATAAAAATAACATGCTTCACAAATAAGACTACTTTTAAAAAATATATTATATTTTATTCACCATTGATCGATTTTTTTTTATTATTATTTGTATTATACGAATGAAATTTATAAATGTGTAAAATGTGCGAAACGGGCGAAACGTAATAAATTATTATATAAATCTTGCGCATTATCGGCGTTCAAAATAACGATAAATCTATGAACTTTATTGTTATCATATTATAATAAATGGCATATTGTTATGTGTTGTGATGAATGAATTCATGAGTTCAAATGCTAAAACGGTGGGTTAAATAGAAGTTTCAGAAGGCGTATTGGCGCCCAATATTGTGGGTGGAATGTCTTTCTGATGCATACATTATATGTATATATATATATATATATATATATATATATATATATATATATATATATATATATTATAAATACATAATATATTTCATATGTGGTTAAATACACGACGCAGACGATGACCATTATGGATTTTTTTTCGAATATTATATACAATAATAAGAAAAAAAAATGATTTACGTGGTTATATCGGCGAAAATATCGTTTAAATTTTTCAACACCTTCGCTGCTATTTGTATTTAAATGTGGCGGCTTTTCAATTATTACGAAGTGCAAATATGGTATAATCCGCTATTTATAACAGTTGTATGCGATTTTACATTGTACTTATTTAATATATATATATATATATATATATATATTAGTGCTTTATGAAACAGGCATTTTTATTGGATAGTGTTTATAACCTTCAGATTTTTCCCTGAAGAAAATAAGTATATTGTACTTTAATATATATTATATTATTTAACTTTTAGCTATTTATTTGTAATAAAATAATTTATAGAATAAAATACTTCCGGAAGATCTATATAATAATAAATTAAAAATTAAAATATATTATGAGCAGTATCTATTTTCATTTTTAATAATTAATACAAATATAATTTAAAATGATTTGATACAATTTTTCAAGTATTGAGTATAATTTGCTATAATGAGGGAATCTGTGAGATAATTTATTATTTTTACAGTAATATTAACATTTTAATTATTGAATTTTGTTTTAAAATTAATATAATATAGAATATATTATATTTAATACCATCTATGTATAAATTATACAAGTTTAGAAAAAAATTATCAGCTACATATTAGAATTCATAGATGACATACTTTTGCTTTAATGTTAAAAAAAAACATTATTTTATCGCATAAAACCAAAAAAATAAAATAAAACCAAAACGAGCATCGTATATAATTGATTTTTTTTCTAAATAAACGGATACAAAAATTCTATATATATAAAAAAAAACCGATCGAATCAAAATTAGCAAAAATTTTTAACCGACCTTCACATCGTGAACGAGAGAAAGAAAATTGTAATGGAGAAAAAAAAAACTTCGCGGTGATTTAATCGAATCGAAATTTCACAATATTGCCCCCCTCATAAATGGTAAAAAAAATGATAATAAAATGTAATCGAATGTCGATCGATAAGGAGAACGTCGATTGCAAAACAAGTTGTAAATAATTTTTAAATACATTAATTTATGATCATCGCACGTTTTATGAGATTAAAAGATTTTGAGTGAAGAAATTGGTACAAATATAATGTTTTAATGTTAAGATTAGATAATATTTAAAATAATATATAAATATGAAAACGATTAATATCTTATAATATGTTATAAGGTTACATTTAATTTTTATGATGATATATATCAATTTATAGCACTTTTGATAAAAATAATAAAATTATATTTTTTTTATAAATCATAATTATACATGTTAAAATTTATTTTTAATATATATTTATATTTATTTCATACTATTAATATATAAATATTACACTGCAATTATATTACAGTTAGCGAAATAAATCAATATTCTTCAGAACAACTTTCAATATAAAAAGTTGTTCAGAAGAATTTCGAAAAAATAAAAAAAAATTGAAAACAAGTTCACTTTCATCGGTTGAAATCGAGGTTAATATAAATAAAATAAACCTGAAGAATTTAAAACTTAAAAGTATTTCCTGATAAAAATGTATGATAATATTCTGAAAATTTTATTACATATCAAATAATCAGATTAAATCGTAATCTTATATACCATATATGATAAATAAAAAAAAAACTGTACTATATATGTATTTTTAAAAATATTTCCAATATAAATCGTTAATTTATTATAATCGTTGGATATAATATTAAAATATAAAGTACATAAATTGTCGTATAAAAATATTCGATTTTTTTTTATTATAAGAAAAAAATCTCATTAATAGATTCACACTTTCACTGTTTTAGAAAATTTTATATTTAGATAAAAAAAAGGTATATAAGAATAGAAATCGTTTAACTGAAAATATTAAGCGATATATTATTCTTGTGACATTTCAGTCCTATTCAAAATAAAACACGCGAAAATCGTGCGATAAATATTATAAATTAGAATTGCATATATTATAAATATCATATATTAATATTAATATTAATATTATAAAATGCTAACATATCGAATAACATACGAGTGTATCGAAATTTGATCTTGAAGTATCACTGGTTGAATTTTTTTTTCATTATACAGATGTTCCAAAAATTATACACATTAATAATTTTGTGATGATGAATATTCTATATCATATATTAATTGATATGAATTAAGAAATATTTTATTTTATATTTTTTGTCTAAAATTTAAATACTTTAATAAATAAATTTGACAATATTAAAATTTTCCGATAAACAAATATTTACAATATTTTCAAATCAAAATCAATTATTTATCAGTTAAATTATATATATTAAATTATAATTGTATAGATTACAAATATTCAACATTTATTCGTAATTTAGTACAAAATCTAATTAAAAATATACATTAAATTGAGATATTATTTTTTTTTTTACAATAAATATGAACTATTTTAGAATAATATAATTTTAATTATTTTATTTTTTTATAGAACAAAATAAAAAATTTTGAATGAGAAAAAAAAATAATATGTTATAGAACGATGAGATTAATCGTTGTCGCGCCTCCTTTTATAAATATGATTGATTATCGAATATTTTTTTTTTTTTAATCGAACACGAGGCCCTGGTTCAGAGGATAACGGGTCGACTTTGACCTTTGCATAACAGAATATGAGACCAGTCAGTCAGGAAAATGTCAGAATGCCAAAACTGGAATAACTCGGCGCCCACGTCGAGGTCTCGAGTTCAAAACCCGTGTTACATACTATTAAATCGGTATAACGTCGGTTGCTATTCGCATTCTTTTTTAATTGTTCACACTTTGGTATTTATTTTTAAATATATATATATATATATATATATATATATATATATATATATATATATATATATATATTTATACGAAATATCGGTTTAATAATTTTTATTAAATATTGACTATCTCTTTCTCTGTGTTTTTTTTCTTTTATAATTCAGTGCTGTCACTGATAATGATTATTTGTTTACGTTAGATAATGTTGTGAACGATATTAGATTGTCGATGATAACTAATGTTATTCAAAATGCCCGAGTAATTGTTAATAAATCATTGGATTAATACGCATTTTTAGTATATAAATTATTTTTATATTAGTCATGAATTAGAAAGTTATGAATTAAAAAAAAAAGAAATCTTGTTGACGCTAGGAAGAATTTAAAATGTCTAATTTTTTTACAGTTTTTATATCATATTTCATTTTAATTAAATGTATATAAATTATTTTGAATTACCAATCAAATTTTCAGTACTTCAACAAAAATTCATTTTAATTTTATAATTTAATAAATGATATTAAAAAAAAATTTAAGTCAAATAAAATATAAAAAAAATCGTATATCAAAATATTCATAATATGGTTTATTTTTTTTATCTAGTATAAAAATAATATACGATAGTTAAACATATTATAGAATCTATAAGATTCAATAATCTTATATTTATAAGGCTCGAAGTGTCGTTGATTTATATATTATTTTTGTATATAAAAAAGTTGATACAATATTAATTCACAGTATAATATATGTTAACTTTACATAATAATAAATTATAATACCGTGATAAAATACGAGTATTGATGGAAATAACATTTTTAATTATTCAAAACAAACATATCGACGTTGTACTTTGATTATAATAAAACATATTTTCAATGAAAAAAATATTTTTATCTATTTAAAATAAAATCATAAACACGAATTGTAAAGATAACCGATCTCAAATCAAACTAGTTAAACATGAAAGTATTCGGATAGTGGATTACATTAATTAATAAGCGTTGTTAATTTATTGTTACATTTCGAACAAAGGTTTATCACATTTGTGTGTAAGTTTATAAAAAGATTATATTTATTAAGTCATTTCGGTTTATTTTTTTACTTTAGCGAAGGTTGTATAGAATATATATATATATATATATATATATATATATATATATATATATAACAAAAATTAACGACTAGTTTATATCGTTCGATTATACGACTGTTTGCCGTAATTTACGTCTAGAAAGAACATGGAAACAATAAAACATGTCGCCGTTTACGGTATACGACATAGGTTTGTTATATATATATATATATATATATATATATATATATATATATATATATATATATATATATATTTTCTCTCTACAATCATTGAAGGTAATTAATGATTAATTATTGTCGCGGTTAATTGACGAAGTGCAGAGTCGATAATTATCGGTAATTAATTCCAGAGCGGTTAACGAGTCGATCTCACGTGTACTAGTTAAATGCTATTGTTATGTTATGTTTATTTTTTTAATTTTATTTTATACTGTGTATTTATATTAAATAAATATTGTTGTTAAACGATGGAAATTCTGATTTTTTAATTATTCCTATAATTAGTTAAGATATATGTAATATGATTGCACAATGAGTAGTTGTATATATATATATATATATATATATATATATATATATATATATATATATATATATATATATATTATTTTAATATTAATATTGATTTATCATATATGATTGTCAGTCTATATATCTAGTATTATAATATAAAATAAATCATTAAAGATCTGAACGTTTATAACACAATTGTTTATACGACGAATGAATAATAGTTAATATTTTCAGAGGTAACGAACTTTCAACGGTTGCTGCGCCGCTGATTAATTTATTAATTAGCGAGAAAAATATTTTCCACAGATTCGAAACGCTTTAAAAAAAAAAGAAAGGCACGATCTTCCGCTGTGTTTACTTTTATAATTTTAATTATTTATATGTTGATGTGTCGAATAAAAATCTGGCAATAATAAGAATGTCAAGGCAATTCCTCATGGGACAAGTATGCCGGCACGCACGAGAATCGATTAACCAAAAGCCAAAGAATTATATATATATATATATATATATATATATATATATATATATATATATATATATATATAACGAGGAAACACCCCGAAGGTTACGTTTAATATTATCATCTTAGTGTAGGAAACACTGGCTAGTGGCTATTTTTCAAAAGTGTGCAATTCAATGATCCATTGAAAGTTTTAAGTGTATATTAATAATTACCATGTATTTTGTTTATATGAAAGATAAATATGTGTCCATTCATATTTGGCGACTATACATAATAGAAAATACATTAAAAAAAATTATATATATATATATATATATATATATATATATATATATATATATATATATAACTATTATATAAATATTGATGTTATAAATAAATAAAATTCAACAATAAAAATATGATGAATACTGATATTGCGCAAGATTATAAAATAGAAATTTGCTAGAAAATAGCGCAAAATAAATAGAAGCGAAATACTATTTGTCGTTTTCCAAAAACAATGTATGTATTTAGCAAGTGAAAGTGTTCACTCGGAAAAATAACACAAGCTTCTCTTATTTATGTATGTAAACAAGATAGTTGTATTCTTTTTCATTTATATATATATATATATATATATATATATATATATATATATATATATATATATATATATATATACATACATATGCCATTTTGGCATGTATTTATTTACTATTATTGAAACCAGTTTATTCTATATATTCGATTATTTTAATGCCGTTATAAACACATCGAAAAAAAATATGTTTTATCATAAAAAAAAATCTTATATTTGTATTAATAATATTTTATACGATGATTAAATCTGTGCGTTTATTAAAATGTTCCTTAGACGATTGATTCGCATTTTTTCGATATAGAATCATTAATTGTTCGAATTTAGATTTAATTCAAAATATGAAGTATAATTGAAAATAGAAATTGTGCAATAGTCGATACACATTGTGTTTGTTTTATAGAAAATAATTTGTGAATCAGCGTTTTATATATATATATATATCTCAATATTGTATCAAGATAATGATTATAATTTCCTGAGTATTATCAGATAAAAATCTGATATATTTCATATATCGAATTAATGAAAAAATCTATTAATATATATATAAATAATATTTTTTTTATTTTTGCAAATAAAAATTAATAATATATTATTTTTTATATAAAATCATATTGTATTCGGTTGATTGCAAAAATGCATAGTATTAAATGTTTGTAAATATGTAAAAAAAATGTATGTAAAAGATGAAATATTGTGTATATTCAATGTACGATAATCGATATTTACAAGCGATTTTAAGAATGTATAATATAGATATTTCATTCAATTTCAACCTTCCATATATGAAAATTCATGTTTTTTGTTACATTTTGAACTCAACCATTTACCTGTTGAATATATATTTCGTATTAAAATATTTATACAATAATAATATTGTATTATATAAAGATGAATTGATATAAAAAATTATATATAATTAATTATATAGAAAATGGCTATTAAGAAATTATTGATGTAATTTTAAGAATAAAACGGTATATATTATTGATAATTAAATTAAGCAACGAGAACGTGATCATAATATGAATTATTATATATATTTTATATACAAATTTTTATTATTGAAAAATAATAAAAAAAATATTTTATTTATATATATAAAACGTGATATAATAAATAAATCTTCAAAATATAAATATATATAAAAAAAAGTTTGACAAAATAAATTATGAGATAATTCAATTAAATATATATTTATTTTATTCATAATCGTTTATTTTGTGGCATCGATATCGAGTATGGCTTTTATTGCTACTATATGGAAGTTTCCTTTCTCTTCGCCTTCAAAATCGTCGTTTTCATATGGAATTCGATTCTTCTGGTATTCTTCAACGTCTGTCTTCAAAAACGACAAATTTTATTATTCATTCGGATCACAAACACCGACATTTATATATATATATATATATATATATATATATATATATAAATATATTTTACATTTCGAGCAGATTCGTATTCATCGTCGAATATTCGCATACTTAGTATGACATTTATATATTATTCATATAAATTCGCGGCTACCTTTTGTTCCGAATATCTATTTAGATTTGTCGTGGATATTTGTCACGGCGCCCGTATATGCTGACTTCTCGTTTATATACAGCTATAGGTCGAAAGTACGCGTACACGGGAATACATTAAAAATATTGTCATTTATGATGAACGATTATTATTATATATTTTTTAATTGTGACGATTTTATAAGACTTTCTTCATATATATATATATATATATATATATATATATATATATATATATATATATATATATATATATATATATTAAAAAAATATGAGAATTAATATTTGAAGGTCTAAATAAAGATTTGACGTATAGAATCTTAACTGTCGATATTGAATCAAATTTTAAACTAATATAAATATTTAAATATATAAATTTAGATACATTGCTATATAGTGTTTACGTTTTTTTTTCTATAATATAATATAATATGTATTTTGTTAGGTGTTTAGTATTTTTTTTTCTTCCTATTCTATTATTTCGTTTCGATAATGTCGGTGTTTCGATTGGTCACAGCCTTGACGAAAGTGTAACTAACAAGCATCTTCTTCGAGAAAGAAGAGCCTTATATATGTATCTATATATATATATATATATATACATAAATATTTGTGTGTGTGTGTGTGTGTGTGTGTGTATGAAATAATTGGGAAATCGAGCGGAAATGTACCACAAAGAAGGTCAAACGCCCACGCTGAACATTTGCCGTTCGTCGTCGAAAGTGAGAGTCATAATCAGCGTGGTCGTCCTCTTCAATCGGGCCGTTAAAATTTACAATGAACACACACACACAAATTTATATATAATATAAAAAAAGGTGTCGAATAAGTGTATTTGTATTGTCGGAATTATACTGTCGTATTATAATATGAAAGTTATCGAGCGTAGAAATTCAGAAGGTCTAATTTTTTTATCTATTCTCTTCACGATGATATTGAATCATACAAATATATATTCTATATAAACTATCTCATTAGAAAATATTTTGAAGGAAAAATTTTATTGCAAAAAAAAAAAATAAAAAAAATAATTTCGATTATATAATTATAATATAAAATGTACAAATTATTTAAATTAACGATGAAAAACACGTATTTTATGTATTTGACCGAATTTATATCGATTTGCATTTTACAAGTCAATTACTCAACGTCTAGAAAACGGGATGAATTTTCACTTTTAATGCACGATTTCGTATATTTCCGGTGAAAAAAAAAAATTAACGCCATTAATAAAATCAATAAATGTACAAATTTTAAAATTATACATGTGTACATTTTTTTTATTAATTTAATTTAATTTTTTTTTTTTTTGATTATTAACCAACTACGTTGTCGCGTCTCATTCGATTACACAACTGTTTAACATGTGCCCCCTTGTGAAATATTATTAATTAATAATAATAATATTTATAATACTAATATTATGCCGCGTACATTAAATATAATAATATTAAACGATATGTTTTTTTTTCTTGCTCGTATCAAAGAACGTTTGCCGACGATCGTTAATGAAAAAAAAATTGACCAATCGTCAAAACAGCCTCAATATTGCATGAAATAAGCATTTATCGTATATATTTAATATATATATATATATATATATATATATATATATATATATATATATATATATATATATATATATATATTATAAAGTATTTCTACACGAGATTGTGTAAGTTCAATTTGATATATTAAAAATTGAAAATAAACGCAATTTTAGTAATGATATTTAAATTATCAAAAATTGAATGATCTAAAGTCGATATTTTTTATAATAATACGTGTAATTTTTTTTTTTAAAAACGTAATTTTATACACTTAAATTTATTTTTTATTTTACAAAAAATTTGAAAGACCATTACAATAGTTTAAGTTAGTAGCAAAAACTTGTTTGACTCTCAACAGGTTCCGAGTTCGATTTGCGGAATATCACTTTCATTTTCGTTTAAGAGAGTAAAATCATCTAAAAAGACACAATTAATATATATATATATATATATCTCAAAAATTTCAATAAAAAGTATAAATATTTAAACGGTCAAACATATAATTGATTGTTTATATAAAAATATGGAACAATTTAAAAATTATGAAAAAAAAAATAACGGCAAATAATGTAATGAAAATTATTTAAATGAACAAATATTTGAAATGTCAATTTATTGATTTTTATAAAAATGTCGATTTTTAAGTTGAAGGCGAAAAATATAATAATTTAACATTCTGAAAATATCATTAACCCAGATTCAACAGGAGTTATTATACAATATATTGTTTTTGTTGTTGTTGTTGTTTATACTTGTCATATTTTGAATGTCATTTATGAACAAATAGCACAATATTATATTAAATAAGTTCGATTGAACTGTAATTAACTTGAATTTTAATTATATACGATCATTTCAATAATGTTTATTGAAAAGATTGCACAATATTCACACGTCAATCAATTTTGAAAACTCGTTAATTTTACTATTGAAAGTCATATTGGAGAAATATAATGCATAGTATTACATTAGAATAACTAGTATTATGAAGATTTCGCATTAGTTTTATCTGGTTTGAGGTTTCTGTGCGTGTTCTAAGACACGTGCACATTGAATGCACAGTAAATAGAAATAGCACTTTCGAAGGACAAAAAAAAATCACGTAAGAAATTCGCAGTCGACAAATTAATATGTAGAATTTCCGCTCTATAAGTTTATTGGTCGTTTACTGGGTCATGGTTATAAATTATAATGTCTATTAATGGAATAATGCGAATCTATTTAGAAAAATGTGTGTGTGTGTGTGTGTGTGAAAGTTGATCATTTCAGCCAGTTATTTCAATACATAATATTAGTTGTAACCACATGATTATAATGTAATATTTTTTTTTCAATTTTAAAAGCGAATTATATATAAATTGATCTAACCTTATCATATCTGGTACTATTTTAAAATAATATATTATATATATATACTTTTTTATAATTAAAAATTAATTATTTTTATGTTTAGAAACTAATTGTTTTACATTTCGAATTGATTAAAATGAATAATATTTTTTGATATTTTGTCATATTTTATGATGAAATATATTTTATCATACAATCATTATATAGATAAATTTTAAACATTTATATAGATATTAAAATATTTTTATTAACAATCTAAATTAAAATCAACGCAGCGTTGCAACACATTTGATAATATCAAGAATTTTGAAGTACAATATCATTTTATAAACTGATTATCGACAAAAGAAAAATACATATTTTCTTATATGAGATTTAAGATATTTGCTCTTTTGTCATAATGATTGATGAAATAAGTTATGATACAAATAAATGTTTACTTTTATCAATAGTCCATAATAACATCATTATTTCACACATATATAATGAACTAAATTATATATATATATATAATGAAAATCTCTTATCATTTGAATAGCCTTGGAAAGAGAATGGCATTATCAACAATCATTGCCGAATTGCTATATGATAATTTTTGAAATCTTTTTTCATACATTATGAGTATTATACTTCTTTATTTTTAATCAGAGTTCATTAAATTTAAAGTAGACGTCTACGAAAGCTTAGATTATCTAGAGATATGTTGTTTTTTTTATTATTAAATTTAGGGTCAATGATTTGACTTTTCAAATGTTAAAAAATCAATGGTAATATAGATCATAAATTTTATACAAAAAAAAATACTCGTTAGATCAATACACTTTTTATTTGTATTATTAAAATGTAATCAATAATAGATTGTGGATTTTATTTCAATATAGCCTTTCAAATTTTAATTTGAAAAAAAATGATAATTATATTAAAAATGATAATATTTGATGGATATAACAAATTTATTTTTTACATTTCCGTTGTTAAAATCATATATTTTGTATATAAATGATCAGATAGTTAATATACGAATTTATTATATTATTAACATATATGAATATTAATTTGAAATATATTAACATAATAAAAAATATTTAATTTTTTTAATTAAGAATTTTATACGAAAGTCGAAAGTGAAATTGATATTCTATTTATTTAATATATAATTATTAAATTATTAAATTTATTATATAAATGCATTTATAATAAATACGCTATTTCTTTACTGATATAATTTTTAATATGTAGACAGTATAAAAAAAATCTATAATTTAATATTTAAATGCAAATTGTGCGGTTTTTGCGTAAAGGGGTAAGAAAACGGTTCTGGTCACGAACAGCCTCAGGTTTATATCGCAATTAACTATACATTCATTTCGTAATAATATAAACGCAAATAGTCCATTTTAATAATAGAAACGTTTCACGCACGTGAGATATACAATATACTTTCGTGCGATTTCCGCAATTGGAATTTTCCGCGTTCGACGTCACGCGGAAAATTCCGGACGTAACGGAAAAATTGACGACGGATTTTTCTCAATATATCATTTCAAATATGTAATTATATTTTTGAGTTTAAGAATGTCGATTTATTAATAATTATTATTTATATACAAATTTTTAATATATTTAAAATGAAAATCCTATCTAAACGATATCACGGATTTTGATTTTCATTACACTTAAATAATAATAAAAAACGAATAATTATTATAAATATTAAAATAATGTAAATGGTTATATTATAATATATGTGTATTTTATTATATATACGTATGTGTATTAATTTTTAGGTATTAAATAAAAATAATTAGCACTAATTGCACTTTAATGAAAAATTTTCAAATCCGCTTCTATATTAATATTAATAAAATTATCTAAATAGGTAGCAACATTTTATTATTTTAATTAAGCTTGTCATGATGTAAAAGGATAAAAATTATATTTGGCATTGTATGTAAAATACATGCGTGATGTTATCATTTTTTATCAATCCTTCTAAACATTTTTCGTAATATATATATTTATTAATTATCAAAGTATAATTGAACTGTTTTAAATTTTTATCATATAGTCTATATATATTTGATTTAAGATTATCAGACGATTTATTTTAAGATTTATTTATTAGAATTAGAAAAAATATATATTATTAAAATATATAAATATAAAACAACTCACCGGTATTTGTATGAAAGTTCCATTGCTTATAACCGGATATGAATAAAGAGGAACAACCGGAACGCTTCCGTTTTTCAAATAAATCGGTCCTTGAATCGGAGTTGCCGCCTGACGACCGCCATTTTGTTCGCCTGAAAAATCGAAAACAAACAAATAAACAAAATAATAATAATAATAATACAACTACTACTATTATTATGACTTAAATCGATTTACGACTGACTCTATATAAATATTTAACGTATAAATTCGATATCGAGGAATTCGTTCGAAATATTGTTAAACGAGAACGAATCGAATTGCGACAAACGTTAATCGTTAATCGCATTTATATTTATAATATTTATTAAAATTACGATTACTTTTTTGCAAATTTTATTCAGATGCGAATTGTTCGTTTTGTTTGCGCGTTCTCAACTTGCGCAATTTTCATTTGTGAATGTCCAAAGTAAAATTATGTCGATATTACAATTTATACTTTTACCGGTAATTTATCGCTTTTCGATATATATATATATATATATATATATAAATATAATTTGTGCAAATAGGTGTTACCGCACAATGTTAATTAAGTAAATCAACCGTTTTTGAAATTTTTGTAAATTTTCATATACTGATTTATTTTCATATCTCAAGTTAAAATATATGTTAAAAATTAAAATTAATTAATTAATATCTGAAAAAAAAGATGAAAAATTTATAGAGATGTGTGTCATGTCGTAGTTTATCTTTATGTAAAGTACTCTTGTTTATTTAGAATCAAAATGCTTTTAATGTAACTCGGTAATTAGTTTAATCTAATCTTATTACATGTTTTTGTCGAAAGAACGTTCATGTTTTTAATGATAAGTTGATATGAATGTGCATTTTTATATATTGCACAGTAAAACATTATTATATATTATATATAATAACTTAAAAAAAGGAAATTTATTTTAAATATTGATGTTTAATCATGAATATTTTATAAAAAATAAAATAAATTATCATACTGTATTATATAATTAATTGTGATAATTACTATTATCATAATAATTATAATGATAAATATATTTTATATTATTGTGGGAGTGATCTTGAACGTCGAAACATTATTTTTCTCTACGCAAACAATGCACGATATATAACAAAAATAAACAAACAAACAAAACAAACCGATTGACAATTGTCGTTACACATATACGCCCACAATTTTTAGATACCTTCGATGCCATATTGTGATACGATCTAAGCTGTCTTCGAACGATTTACTACAACAACTCGAAAATAAAAAAAGACCTATATATAATATATATATATATATATATATATATATATACATATAAATAAAAATATAATTTTTATTTTATTTTTTTGTATCGTTGGGTGTGGCAAAACCGGGAAATCGATAGGAAATAATTAAAACACGGTTCACGTGTTCGGTTTTTGATATGTTGATTTATTCGAGCGGCCGACCGATCGACCGGCTTGTAAAGATTGAACGCCTACACGTTAAACGCTTATTTATTCGTTTGTTTGTTTGTTTGTTTGTTTGTTTGTCGTGTGTCTCAACTTGAAACTGTATCAAAAGGTTATTTTTTGAATTAAAATTTAAAATAAAACAATTTCGCACTTTTTTTTCATATATATATATATATATATATATATATATATATATATATATATATATATATATATATATATAACATATTATTATATATATAAGCTGGATGACGGTTTTGTCGTGCATTATCGTTGTGTTGAATTTTGAAATGAAAAATCTGTATCGTTATCGGACTGTATTGGAAATGAATGTCAACTGTGACTAATAATGTGGAAATATAAATTATTTATTTATTTTGTAAAATAAAAAAAGCGGTAACATTGAACGATATTGAAAGGTTAGTTTTGAATTAATCGCGTATAGATAAATATTGTTCAGTTTCTATTGTCGATAGATATGAACAAAAAATATATATATTATTAGAAAAAGTCAAAAATATTGTCAAAGAAGTGTTAAATATAATATATATGTTTCGAATGAAAAAAAAATGAAGAATTAATAATTTTTATCGGATACACAATGAGAAATCAGAATTTTAACGATTTGCATAAGATTTTGCACATCGGTCTACTTGTATATAAATAGAATCTTTAAATTAATTAAAAATAGAATAAAAATGATGACATTCTAAATTCTTTTCTTAATGTTGACGAATTAATTTGAAAATTTTAATAAATTATTTTATATAAATAAATAACACAGTATATTTTAATTATTATAAAATTGAAATATATACGATAATTGTAATTTATCTAATAATATATGTAACAATAAAAAAAAAATGTTACCAATAAATACGTTGTATATTAACGACTATATCGACACCTGATATTTCAAAAATATTCATATCAAAAAGTTTACGAGCGCTTAAAAAACGTTTTTATCATATTTAATTAAGACGAAATTAAAATATAAAATAAAATTCACACATTTCTCACACAACAACGGTTCAAATACAACGAATACATTAAATGTGATTTATTTATTATCCGAGTTAATTTCAATTATGGATTCGCCGTCGAATTCTTCAATGAGACCGTTTTTATTTTCATTCGGCATACTTTTATAATTGATTTAATTATATATTCAAAAAAAAATTAATAATAATAATTAAGCAATTCAGTCCTTGAATCGCATTGCTGCAAGTCTTCTGCGTCTGTCGCAGAATATACGTCTAATAAATCAACGACGTCTCCTCTTATCTATCGTAGAAAAATATTTTAATTGATCGCGAATTATCGTCGCCGATGACTTGATGGAATGAAAAAAAATTAATAATAATATAAAAAAAAAATTAGCAAAAACAACTAATAACGATGCAAAAATACAATTTCTTTTGAGCGTCGATGCTTGCTTCCTGATCGAAAATATTAGTGACGCAACTAACGTTCATTGATTATCGAATGAAAAATATTTATAATGTAATAATAATGGGGGGATAAAAAAAAATTCGATGGCGTTTGAAGATGTAGATAGAATGAGAAAAAAATCGGTTAAAAACGCACAAAATTAACAGAATGATCTCACCAAATTATATATATATATATATGTGTGTGTGTGTGTGTGTAATTTACGAATATTTTTAATCGGTCGTATAAAATTGATAATTTGAATCTTGTATAGCGGTTAGATCAGCGATGAATCGATCGCGGTTGTTTGAGGGTTAATCGGTACATTTTTTTTGGATTTAAAATATCTAATGAATTTTTTTTTTGTTATATATGGTATTATCAAATAATTATATAAAAATTGCAAAAAAAAATTATAGTTATTTATGATTTTTTTATACATTAATTTTTGGTCTATAAATAAAAAATGAAATTATAAAGAAAATAAATTAATCTATTGTAATATTCATATTTTGTGTCATTTATTCATAAAAATATGTTTCGTTTTTGAGCGAATTAAAGTAAAAAAATGTCGTTTTATATTATAAAATGATTACATTAAAAACAAAATATTTCATTACAATAAATTATTTGCATTAATATGCATTTTAAATAAATTATTATAATTTAGGTTATATAAAAATTTAAAATTACAAATGACTTTATTATATAATTGATGAAGTTTTTTTATTGAAATCAATAATAGGCTAATAGATATATAATTTTTTTTTTCTAAAAGAGATTGAATAATAGAAAAGAGAAAATAAAAGCATTGACATCGAGGCCTTGAAAGTAGAGAGCTGGAGGTCCAAAGTTAAGACGTATTGACCAGGTCAAGAATCACATGAAATTATTGTATCAAGAGAATATTTAAAAGAATTTTTATAAATTAAAAAAAATATACATAAAATATTATGAATCAATTAATTTTAATTTGTCAATAATAATCGTGTAAAACAGATATTTTAATATTACTTAATATATATATATATATATATATATATATATATATATATATATATATATATATTTGTGACACACGTTATAAATATTTTTATTATCTAATATAATAGGTTTAACAAAAGTTTTATTATGAAGAATCATACTTATTATTTTTATAATAAATAGAAATAAAAATATTGATTTTTCACGTAATATATTCGCATATTTTATTTCATTTAATCAGTCGTTAGTTCGCTTAAAAACCGTGGGAAGACGAAATAATGGAATATTTTGCAGAGTTGAAAATAATAAAATAAATAATAAACAGTGATATAAAATAAACGATCAATAAATAAAAATGATGAAAATTAAAAAGTGGATCAAAATGATTTATATTGAGAATTTTTATAAAATTTAATTAATTTATACGATATATTTATATAATTTGGAATGCGGAATATATTTTTTATATACTTTAACCTGATGATTGATTTAAAGCTAAGTCTATATCATTAGTATTAATATATATATTTTTTTAATAATTTATTGCATATTGAAAATATTTATAAGATATAATATACGGATGATTTTAACGCTTTTTAACGATTGATTAGTGGGAAATATGTTCTATTTTTTTTTTGAGTTATCTACTATTAAATTGGACTAATTTCAGTCGATTGTACCACAATAGACCAGTTTCGGTTTCAGAACAAGTCGAAGGCCAATGGCCTCAGGCTTTGAACATTCGAACCGATTGTAAAAGTTTTGCAATCAACGGCGACAGGTAATTAGTACTGAAAAAAAAATATATATTCTTACGCGACCGAGTGAAAAGGCGATTTTCTCATGTTTTATAATAAATACTCGGGCATGCGTTGTTATATTATTATGTAACAATTGCGCAGTTACATTTCAATGTTTTTCAATTTATTTTAAGCACGTTGAACAAAGAAAATCTCGACGATAATCGACATTTTACTTAACATTGTGATCAAAAAGTAAAGTGAATTTGTTTATAAAATGTAAATTTTTTATTTATTCTTCTAAATAAATTTCATCTCCTTCAAAATAATCTCCGTCCGATAAAACGCACTTTTGCCAACGCTTTTTCCGATATAGCCTTCAAGACCTTCTTCAATTCGGCTTTTATCTCCTTAATCGTGTCGAAACGGCGTCCCCGCGTTGGCCTTTTGAGTTTGTTGAATAGCCAGAAGTCGCACGGAGACAAATCAGGCGAATACGTTGGTTGCGGAACGATATGAGTCGAATTTTTGGCAAAAAAGTCGCAAAGAAACAATGCAGTATAACATGGTGCATTATCGCAATGAAGGAATCAAGAGTTGTAAAAATACGTGTAACTCGGAGATAATTAAACCTTTTGATAAACAGTAAATGTTGTAGCTTGGAAAATGTTATAGACAGTCCTACCAACCTAGGATAAAAATGCAATTTTATCCTGCCTCCCTAATGCCCGGGAGTTTTAAACGACAATTTCACCTTACTTTTTGATTACAGTAGTAAATAAATAAATTTCATTTTTGTACAAAAAAATTAAATAAATTCAACCGATTAAAAATTGATTTTTATAAATTGAAACTGAAAAATTAGATTTATGAAATAGCTTTTCTGTTAAGGCAAACGCTTCTCTTTTGGATTTTATAACCTCGATTTAATTTTTTTTTATCGAATCGAAATATTAATAATACGCCCAACTATTAGACATTTTACCTTATTGAAGAATTTAATAGATGTTTTATATTTCAATTGGAATCTTTTATAAACAAAAATTCATTTAGTTTTATACGAAATCAATGTTTTATATAAAGAATTTAATTTACATATAAAATTATTGAAATATAAAAAAAACGAATTCGATCAATTTAAAATAAAACTTTTGTGAATAGAATATTAAAAATTAACATATATTTTTTAATAATTAATATTAACATATAAATAAATAAATTAATTAATACGTAATATGTCAATCTTTATTTAAAAAATAATTACAACAAACATGTCAAATACAGCGAAATATGATGATTAAAAAAAGGCTAAACATATTAATATAAAAAAAGCTTATTTAATAATAATTTTTCAAATCAATAATCCTTATTTAATTTAAATAATTCATAGAATCGTTTATAAATAAAAATTCATATAAGGCGATATTTTTTTTATTTTAGTGAAATTTTCACAATTTAAAACATTAAATTAATCGTTATAAATTTACATGTAAAACATCGTTTTTTTTTCTACAAAACTATTAAATATATTCGAATGCATCCGGTTTACGCCCGAATATTATTTGAACGATGGTGAAAATTGACAAAATTCGCTATGGACTATAGTTTTAATATATATATATATATATATATATATATATATATATATATATATATATATATATATATATATATAATTGTTCACAAGAGAAAGCAAAATTTATATGAGAAATGTGAAATATATATTATATTAAATATAAGTATTTATTATATATTATATATGAGGTAAATCCATATAAGTCCGGGTGAAATTGAGATCGCAATCGTGGGTTTTGTTTGAGCGCGGGCGTTGTTCGAAATGGACATTGTATTTTATGAAGAAAATGTGTAAAATAAATTGTTGAATTTTAACCGGACGACCGACGAGTGTTTGGCCTTCCTCAGTGTCACCGAAATAATGTAATATATAAAAAAAAATAAATAACGAATAAAACCCGCAGCAGATGTGTTAAATTGATTAAGATTGTAAACGGTAGCGAAATTTTTGTAAAAGTTTTATTGGTGTTTATTAAAAATTTTGTTTTAAATTATTTTTTTTATTTATCTAATAAAATAAAATAGCGAATCGTCGATTTTATACCGCTGTAATGTGAATAAAAGGAAAACGCGTAATGTTTATCGAAATTTTTCTTTAAATATTTACATTGGTATGTTGCTGTAAATTTCAATTATTTTATGTTTACCATAGGATTTTGTATTTCAAAAGTTTTCGTGACATACTATCAAAATATTTTATAATTTTTAGCACATTTTCACATAAAAAAGTCTTGCGAAAAAAAAACGTTTTCAATATAATTAATCACAAGAAACGATTATTGATTTGGATATTTTTTCGATAATATGTAATATATTTTAAGCCTTATTATAATACGCTATTATATGTTTGTTAAAATAAAAAAAAAATAGATATCAATATAATTTATACGACGTTAAGTGTTTTGGTTAATTTTATACTCCGTTCAATTTTTGAGTTCCGGATTTGATCCGAGATCAAGATATTTAAAAGTTATCTATAGTATATCGCAATATATATATATATATATATATATATATATATATATATATAAATGACTGGTAATGCCGTTTTAACTACAATATAATACACATTAATAAAGAAGAAAAAATACAACCGTACATAATTATTATACTGTAATAATATATCGAAAATATGATTTATATTAGTAAAAGTCAATGAAGCGGTAAATTAAAATCAAGGCAAAATTTAATAATGAACAATATATTATACACCAGGCATGTCAAACACGAAGCTTGCGGACCGCATGCGGCACTTTAATACGAAAATTGCGGACCACCGAGATGTTGTGCTGTTTTGAGAATAAATATTTTTTTTTAATAATAAATTTGATTTTTTTAATTAGTATACTTCCGTTTAATAAAGTTATATTGTGCAGTTTAAATTATTTAAATGTGATATTTAGATAATCAAATTACTGTTTTTTAGATTGCGATCCGCAATATACTAAGAGTTTGACACGCCTGCCATGAAGAATTTATAGAGAAATATATCGTCGGATGCAAATCGACCAGATGAATCTAATACTGAAAACTAAAATGGATCTTGGTAACTAAAAATCATATTGAGACTATTATTTTCCCGATATTCTACGAGAGCGAACTTTCAAAATATCCAACCAAAATCTGTTAAGTAGACATGTTTAATTGTGTCTCGCCGATATATTTTGCTTTTTTTGATAATATATATATATATATATATATATATATATATATATATATATATAAAATTAATATTTAAAAGTAAATTTAGTTTTTATTTATTAGTATGTAGTTCTGTTTAATAAATTTGTAGTAAGTTAACTTGATATTCTAATTATCAAGCTTGTAACTTATTTTATAATTACATAAAAGCTAGTTTGAAACGCCTGTTATACACTAAATTTTTTTCTTTAGTTTTATTTGTGCACAATAGTATTAAAATGTATATAAATTATCATAAAATAATATAAATTTTTATTGTATTTTAATCAATATATTATATGAAATAGTTGCAAGTCACGTTTGACTTTGGAACTATGTTAAAATTATATAATATATTATTTGATAAATAATATTATAGATCGATTTCGCCTTAAAGTATATTATTTAATTGTAGAAAAATATTTTAATAACGCGTTCACGGATAAAAATACTCAGAAAAAAATATTTTTTATTACGCTATAAAATCACAATACGTCTATTTTAATTAAGAAAATCAATTAAGGACCGATTGAATAAATAAATAAATAAAACTGTATATTTGTTTAATGGTAAACGTTTATATTTAAATTTATCATATCTGACAAGACAATTTTCCGCATTGCTTTTCTTATTATGAAAGCACGAACACGTTTTACATTCTCATAATCTGGTAGTAATCAATATCTATATTGATTTTTTAATAATTTATTATATATGTGTAGTAAAAATATATATATATATATATATCAAAAGTCTTAATTAAAAAATACATATTATTTCATTTTAATTACATAGATAAGGTTGCACGATAGATTTATAGATGTTCTACCGCATTGTTATTGTGCTGAAAATTTAATTTATTATAATCGTGCAATTGCCGAATTAAAATTATTATTTAGTTAATAAATATCTAAATCGAAATATATAATTTATCGATGCGAATTTAGACAATGTTAGTTTGTTTTTTGTTTTCGATATAATTATTGTTATAAATTTATATTGCATTGATCTCAATGATCTACCTTGAAATCTGTTCGTTATATGTGATATAAAATATGACAAACGTCTTATATCCGAATAAGGCCAAGGAATTCGAAGTGTCGTTATAACGGAAATCGTAGGTTTAAGTTACGACTAAAGTGACTTTGGACGAGTGTGATGAATGAATTGTTCGAAGGAGACGAGATCAATATCGATAAGATTTCATTGAATATATTATATATAATTTTAAACAAATATAATTTTTTTTTTCGATTAATATTTGTATTTTATTTCAATTTAAACTATTAAATATTATAAATTAAATTTCATATCTATCTTGTATATAAATATACATTTTATGAATTAATCGAATTGAATAAAATCACGTATTGATATTTTGTAAATGGACTTATTTAAATTTTATATTGAAATAGTTCAAAATTTTGTAATAAAATTACGCCATGCATTCTATTAAATTAATAAAAAAATATTTAAGGAAATGATTCTTAATTTAAAGGTTGAAGGTCGCAGATCAAGAGAATGGATTAACACGAGGCAGACTGATACCATTAAAAATGAAATAGTTTTTGAGATTTTTTTTTTTGGTAGAAAATCCGAATACAGAATTTAAAATATTTAAAATAATTAAATAAGTCTTACCAGTATCTGTATTATCATCTGGTTCCTCTTCATAATAATCGTCATAATCGAGAACGGCATGAAGTTGTGTTTTACTTCCTTGACCACCTTGTCCACTTTGAACTTGAATGAAACCCGGAGGTCTTTCTGGATAATTTTGTTGTTGTTGTTGAGATTGTTGTTGTTTCGGCGGTGCGACTGTTTGTTGTCGCTGTCGTTGTTGTTGATTTTGTTGTTGTTGTTGTTGTGGTTGTTGTGGTTGTTGCTGCTGTTGAATAGGTTCCGCCTCGTCAAACGATCTACTATATTCAGGCGTTTTTCTCGGCGTGTCCTGAATCGTCCTGGTTCCAAAGTATTCCACGTTACCGTTAGTGGCTATTTTATCAATCGACTGCTTACTGACAATCTCTTGATTATACGCACTGTAATAACTGCCGGTTCTTTCATTAAATGACGACCTGTCGTTGTTTTCTCTATAGTTATCGGGCGGAAGATACGTCGGAGGATTGTAAGGAGTGCGCACCGTCGCCGGGACGAAAGGTGACGGCGCCTGATGTCCCAATTGGGTCACAGAACCGAATGGATTCTGCTGAAGATACGGAGCATTCGCTCCAAACGGGAGGCTATAGTTTGAGAGTGCCATCGCGACCTCACCGCACACGATGGCAATCAATAAGTGAGTTTTGAACAACAGGGTGCCCGTCGATCGAGTCATGGGGTCACGATTTAAATTTCACTATCATTTTAAACTAGAAAAAAAAAGATATAAAAAAAAACTATTTTTTTTGTATATAGGAACTGGGATTTTTTTTTTGCACACAAAAATTCACACTATCGATGCGTCATTTTTTTCTAATTTTTATGTATATGACACTGTACACTGGTCGATCGTGATTTGGCGATGTTTTTAACCGGCATCGCTCCGATTGAAGAACTGATTAATCTGAAACAAGACAACAAAAAAATATATATAATAATTAATATTGTAATGATTGCTACATTGAATCAACGAAAATCAAAGTTTTAATTATTTAAAATTTATTAAGCTACTCTGAATCGTTTAATCGGCGTTAAATGCGTACACGTTTTTCAAAATTTACACCGTCAAAGACGATTTTTTTTTATATAATGTAAATATAGTGTCGCGTCAATTTTAAATGATAAAAGTGATAATGTTATTATAAAAATTGATTGTTTTGTGCGTAGGAATTCCGGCTGGTGATAATAAACATTTGAACACGTAACCACATTCCGAACCGATCCGTATTCACGTCGTAAAAGTCGTAAAAGCGACGTAACCATATATGCAAATTATTTTTTCGCTTACGACGCCCGAACAACACGTTATTCGACGATACGTTTGAAAATCGCTGATTTTTCGAATTCGCGTTTTGAATTCGTCATTAAAATTATAATATATATATATATATATATATATATATATATATATATATATATATATATATATATATATAAATAGAATAAAATAGATAAAAGAAAAGTTTGTATTTATATATAATTTTATTATAGAATCGATTGAATTTTATATATATATATATATATATATATATATATATATATATATATATATATATATATATATATATATATATATTTAGTTAGAAACGTTGGAAACTCTTGATTTAATATTTGCAATTCAAATTCAACGATCTGTAAATTACATTTATACCGGTGTACTAATTATTTTTTCATTAATTATAAACGAAAACGTGTATATTAAAAGGTGTTTTTGTTCGTGAAGAATTTATAAATCATTTCGTAATAATATTTAGAATTATTCTTCAAAAAATAATATTAATATATAAATCAAGATTTAATTAAAATCGATTTTTTTTTTGTTTTGGATAATTGAAATGATTTCGTAAATTTTCCGATTGAAAACGATCGTCGAAAACGAGAACGACGATTAATTAATGAATGTCTGAAACTTTGCACTTTGCTATTCCATGGAAGAAAGTCAAGATACGAAGGCGCGTCCGACACGAGCTAAAACAACGTGTCGAATAAATAAATAAATTAATTAATTAATGGCGAACGATAATTTTTCACGTTTCATTTACGATGACTTAAGAAAATTTTCCCGGGTTTATTGCCTGGCGGTGCAAAGATTAATTCAAACATCCGTTTCGAGTTGTCGCATCCGTAATGTTGTTGCGAAATGTGTAAAAATTACGTATATTTTTTGAACTCTTCTCAACATTTCACGCCTTGCCTTGACACGGTAAATACAATAAAATTTCAATGGAATTTATATGAAAAAAAAAATATATCGAATATAAACAAAAATTGTTACTATTTTGACGTCACGAATGTGAAAACTTGTCTAACGAATGTCGTTATGTTTGATTCGCCTACGTTTCTCGATATGACATCTGTCAATAGTTTAACTATATAATATTAATAAATTTTTATATAATTAAAATTAACATTATCGATTTTTTATAAAGAATACTTTTTTAAGTTGCTAGAAAAAGTTAATATATTTTTTAAATCAAGTCAAAATGGTAACTTTTTTAATATGTAATAATAATGTTTTTTTTTTATTAAATTCATATGATGATCTGTTTATAATATTTGAAAGGGATGAAACAATATTTAGTTATATTTTTCGGTTGATAAATATGTACAATTATTGATATCATATTTTGTATTGTTTTAAAATTTTAAATGAATTGATAAAAAATAATTTACTTTTCTAAATAATAAAAATATTTCGAATTCATTAGTAGTTTTTAATTTTGTAAGTCATCTAAATTTTATTAAATTTTGATTCTTCCGATCTGCTCTGAGTAAATGTTTTTTATGTATTATGAAACATATTAATTTTATATTATTATATGTAAATCAAATGTTTATTGAATATAATAATATATTTTATATGATAAAACGAATCAACCATCTGGATATAAATGAAACGGAAGGAAGAACAATGCGGAACAAATTTTCCTATTTATGACTAATTCGACTATTAACAATCAATATTTTCTCAGAAAAAAAGTGCAGCACAAGTCGATAAATCAGAAAAAAATATAAATAAATAAATAAAAGTGTAAAATTGAACAGATTGCTAATTTTTCCATGGGCACGACGTTTCGAACAACGCCAACCGGATTTTACGATTCGAAACGTTCAACGCGAATAAATATCGATATAGCGCTTTAATTTGTATTCCGATAAAAAAAAAACAAAAATAAAAATAAATAAACAAACAAAACGACATTCGTGTTAATTCGGCTTACATATTACATTTATCCGGTAAATGTAACGAAAACGACGTTAAAAACGAAACCGTCTAATTTTTCCCGAGAGGTCAAGGATGAGAATGCAACGCTTTTCTCGTGCGGCGATCCGTAAAAAATCAAATAGAAAAAAAAACAAACACAATCGGATGAAAAAATAAATAAATAAATATAAGCGAATATAATAAATAATAATAATAAATCGTAAAATAAAAATTTGTAAACGTTAAAATGTCAAGATCAGATCGAAGATTAAAATTATTGTATGTGCGAATGGAGAGTGCGCCTGTAATTTTTATTCATTGTTCGACATTTTAAAAGTCAACAATTTCGAGTCACGCAAAACTCGGAATTCGAAATGTTATCGGCGAATGTTGACTATATTATATGACGGATTTTATGTAAATATTTCTGGAAAATTCCTTTCATATGTAAAAACTACTAAATGATGTTAAACATATAAGTATCGCAATTTATATATTTTAAACAAAAAAAAAAAATATATATATATATATATATAAATTTTGACTATATAAATATGTGATATAATAAATCAAAATTAAATCAACGATAAGATAGCTTTTTAAATATATGAAGCTTTATTATGATTTATAAAAAATATTTTTTTATCCGGTCAAGACTTTCATCGTCACATCAAATATTAACATATAGTTTAATTTGAATATATACCATATATTGTATATAATTTATAAAAAAAATATATCACAGAATTATCAAATATATAAAAATATTTCATTAATGAAAACTATAAGTGATTTTATTAATATTTAATTAATATACGGAAATGAAATATATTTTTGAATTAAATATAATTTTTATTAGATATATAAGGGAATTTTTTTCTATGTAAAAAAATATGAAAATTTATGTGTTGTTATAATATGTGAATAAATTTATTTATAAAATATTAGATATTTGTAAAATCGACACGAAGAAGGGTAAAGAGATTATTAATTCACAGCGAAGATGAAAATATTTACGACGTGTGATTTACGATCGATTTTAAAAGGTTGCGACGTATCTACGATGAAAACGTTGTTCTTCCATATGCGACGAAACGGATAATTGACGTAAAACAATTCACTCGATTAAATTAAAATAAAAATATATATATATATAAATTAGTTGGCAGAAATAAAAAAAAATTGAGTTTTTTTTTTGATTCGATCATGTATGGAATTCGCATGACATTTAAATTATGTGGTCGCTGGTCAACGACACGCGAATTATGTTAATTTGCACATTTACAGGATGTTCGTACATATAAAAACATTTCTTTTTATAAACGTTTAACACCGTAGATTTGTGACGATTTTTGTCGCAACATTTTTGCCGACGGTTCGCTTTTTTAACCGTACTCGTCAATCGTGATTTTGCGTATAAAAATCATATATCCAGGCCCGGCGTTACAATTGAAACGTCATTCTCTACCTATAATATTTATAATTAATTATGTTTAATTAAAAATATATATATATATATATATATATATATATATATATATATATATTTGTAAAAAAATCGTATCATTATCGCGCCAGCCTCGTCGGTTTATATTGTAATTAGAAACGGCGACATTCAGCCGTGAATACAAATGTCACTTGGTACGAATTATTTTCGATAAACGTGCGGTTTTATCTGAAAATTTCCAAGAATCCGACCTCAGCGAACGTCGAAGGTCTTCGAACGTGAATCGTTCGAAAATTTTACTAGAAAACGAAAACAAAAAAATAATAATTATAATACCTCATTATTATTTTTTTTCGTTTAATTAATAAAAGAAATTTTCTACAAATACTATTATTATTAATTACGTCGAAGATATACGTATATACGTGTCGCGTTTTTACGGCGTTGCTTAATATATTTTTTTTTACGTCACGTACTACGAAGGCTTTTTATTTGTCAATTTCTAATACTAAAAAGTGTGACATTAAAACGTCGTTTTCTACATCGGTGCTCGGTGAAAGCTTTCGTTTTCTACGTCGTTCGGAATATTTTATTTTGCGTTATTTTCGCGACGTAATTCGATATTTAATTTCGATCGTAAATCAGTTCACGTTGATGAAAAAAAAATTATTATATTAATTTTCTATGGTGATCAAGTTTTTAGCTTTACGTCCGATATTCAGATAAATTGTTTCTTTTTAATACTTTTTTTATATTAATTTGAATCATAGATATTGTGTTTGAGTTAATAATTATAATTATGATATTTTATGATATAGTATGCAATGAAAAGAAGGATTTGATCTTTAGTATTTTGAACATCTCAATGAAGGTAAGTGAATTTATTTTATTTTCTTTTGGAAATTAAATATAATATTATATTAATGAGATTTTTTTAGTAAAGTGATATTTTTCAGAAGTTTACATACAAATTTACTTATCAATAAAATAAATTAAAATATTAAATTCGACGGTTCATTATTTATATATAAAATATATTAAAGATTAAAGTACATACATGTAATTTGTAGGTTATTTAATTTGATTCCGAAAAAAAAATATAACTATTGACATTCTTAATAATATGAAAAGATAAATTATTTATTGGATAAAATACAATATAAATGATATTTTAATTATAGAAAAAAAAATAAAAATCAACTATAATGGTGGATATTTGTCAACATGATAAATGAATGTATAAAATTATTATTGATTTTTAAAGAAAGTTAAAAATTAATTATGCGTGAAATTAGTTAGAATTACGTCTCATTTACGAGCTGTTGAAGTTTATAATAACCTTTTATATTTAATTACATTCGATTAATACGCGTTGATTTACAACGAAAATAAACGTCGAAAGTTTCATATATGTCAAATAGCCGTAGTTAATCGTAATTATCAACGTAATTGCATATAATAAATATTATTATTTATAATTAATATATTGACATTAGCGAGTTGCGATCGAAAAACGATCGCATATTTTAACGAATTGTAAAATTTTCATTTTCGATTAATTATAATTCTAATTATCGTAATATAAATAAACTATACATAAAAAAAATAATTCTTTCACACGGTAATAAAAAAGTATTCGATAGTATATGCTTGTTTTTAATAAAAATCGTGAGAATGATCAATATTGAGATTTATTTTTTTTATATTAAATATTTTTTTAATCTATGAATATTAATAAAAAATATATAAATCAAAAATTGTGGATCGAAGAATCGTTAAACAATATATAAATTATCACATCTCGTTTAAATAATGATTAAAAAATCGAATTTGTCGTAAAATATGTAATTATTGATTAGTTTATAATTTATTTTTCCAAGTATTTTCTCTATTATATTTATATTAAAAAATATATAGTCATGAAATATGATTATATGCTGAGATATCATCTTTTAACATTTTCATACTGAACGAATAAATAATCGTAACGTTCCATATAAATTACATCTCGAAATAGTGTCGCAATGTCACGATCAGACTTACGACACAATAAATTTACGACAGAAGATACGTATAATAAAATAAAAATTTTAAGACGTCGTTATTCGTGAATTTATATAAAAAAAATCGAGAATTTGAATGGAAGGAAATTTTTTCTTAATAATTTAGGAAATAAGTTATATCGTTCAATATTTAAATATAATAAATCTTTTAGAAATATAATTATAAAATGTTTTTTTTATATATATTTTTAATATTAAAAATATTTATAATTATTTTCTAATAATTTTTAATTCATGTTTCAATTTAAAGTTTATATATAACGTTCATAACTAATTAACTATCAAAAAAAAAAAATGAAAATTTCCCTTAATAAGTTATTAAATGTTGATATATAAATTCAATAATATATACATTGTATATTATTAATAAATTTATTTTTAGTATATAATTGATAACTTAACATCATAATCTTGTAAAAAAATTGTAATATTTTTAAATGTATTTTTTTTAAGTTCATAATTGTTTATTATGGAAATTTCTAATGCTCATTATATTTTTTATATAAATATAATTTTAAATATTTGTACAGATGACACGTTTTAAAAGAGAGTGTTGAGTTTGTTTGATTTATTTTTATTTGAATAATAGCCGCAGTGAAAAATCGGAAAACGTCGATGACATCAAAAGACTATTATAAAATTTTCTGATTGTATTTATAAAAAATAATATTATAATAGTAATAAATAAGAAGCAAAATTCAGGTGATTGGCGTCGTCGTTGTCGACCTTCTTTTTCGATTTAAAACATTGTGACGCAATTGAATCGCTCTCTTCAACGACGCAAATAACAAATCGCAGTCGTTACTCGAATAAAAGGTAACACGTGAGGCAACGATACGTAAAAATGCCTTTACGTCGCTTATTATTATCATTATATATGTAATTTATTTATTAAACACTAAGACGATATTTGGATAATAGAATCGTTCTTTAGTAAGAATGCATTCAAAAATCGGTATTAAAAAAAAATGTTTTTATTTCAATTTAAACTTTTTCATTTCATTTATATGTATATGTAAGTGTGAAATATTTGGACATAATAAAAATGTTTTGAAAAGGATATATATAATTAATTATATATTAAAAATATATAATAAATTAATATTTTTATCAGTAATGCAGTTTATTAATCGTAGCTTATATAGCTTTTTCATATTTTAATTTTAAATATTGAAAAATGTAACAATATATTATATTATCGTTAAAAAATAATTTTGATAAAATAATGAACAATTTGTATTGTTAGTTATATATATTTTAAGAATAACTTGAAAAAAATGTATAAAATATAGTATATATATATATATATATATATATATATATATATTTGAGAAAAATTATTAAATTTTTATTTGATTTATTGAATAAAGCAGGTAGGTATTCAAAAAATTATATTATATAGAAAGTATATATTTATATTTTTTAATGCATTTAAACTATTTTTTTACTTTTTATCAAATGAAAAAATTCTTAAAAATACAAAAAAATCATATATAATAAATTAAATTGTTTCTCAAATTAAGCGGGTTTAAATTGTTTATAGTTGGACAAGTATTATTTTTACCAAAACTTATATTAGAAAAATAAATTAATTTAATCCATTATATATATATATATATATATATATATATATATATATATATATATATATATATATATGTGTGTGTATATATATATATATATATATATATATGTGTGTATATATATATATATGTGTGTGTGTGTGTGTGTGTGTGTGTAAAATAATCAATATCGGAATTTATAATTGTTTATAATTATTCATTTTAAAATAAATTTTGATTTTGTATTTCATATAATAATAATAGAAGTAATAATAATAATAATAATAATGTTTATTTTATTCGTATCAGGAGTCGAACCCAAAAGCGTGCGTGCGTTATTGCGATACAAACGCTTAGTACATTGCGTACACGCGATATATTTACCCGTTTAACGACATGAATTCAAATTAAATTTAAGCCTTTTTTTATATGGAATTAATGTGTTAACACTTTGCGACGAACTGATTTTCATTTATGTCATTTCGTCAAATTACTACACCGAGCGACAATTACGTTCATTATCTAATGGTGTCGTATTAACGAGGACAGACGTTTAAATTTTTTTTATATAAATTTTTGACAATTCTATCAAATCTAGATTAAAAATATAGATAATAATTTTCGTTTTTTTAAATGTGAATTTATATATAAATGATAAAATATTTAAGAAAAGTCAATAGGGTTATCATTTATTTTATAAATATGTTCGTGATATATCCGATTCGTGCAGAATCAACCTTTTCATATATTTAACGTATAAATTATGTACATATTAATATATAAATAAATATTTTGCACATATTTATAATAGACATAGAAATTGCTATTGTATTCAACGGCGCCAACGTCTAATATAAATGATTGTATTTGTTAAAATAATTCTTGGAAAAAAAATATTTAGTATATCGACTATTAATGTAATATATGAATAAGCATTATACTAAATAAAAAATAATGTATATATATTTTTTTTTCATTTTCATTTTATGTTTGTTTATTCAGTATTTATTTTTTTGTCAAAAATTTCCAATGAATTTTTATTTATTGAAAAAAATATTTAGAAAACGTTTACTTGTAAAAAGAATGATGTTTCCTCCAAAAAAAAAAAATATATTAAAATATAAATGGTTAAAATAACAATTATATAAGGACTAAAGCTTTTAATATTCAGTTATATGATGTTGATTATATTTATATATAGATGAAATCGTTAATTTTGTGTTCAACTATTAAATTTAGAATTTTTTATATTTTTAATAAATTTAAAATATAAATATATAATAAAATTATAATAATAATTAAATTATAATGATATACAATCGTAATATAAAATCTAAATATATATATATATATATATATATATATATATATATATATATATATATATAATAGAATTATATAGTTATAATATAAGGGTCATTTTAATATATTTATTTAACTATTCGAGTATAAAAACTAAAATTATCTGAAAATATATCAAATATATGAATATTACAAAAATAATAATTAAATTAGTGCAAGATTTATTCGGCGTTTTAAATCAATAAAAAAAGATTTCATTTTAAAATAGTTGAAGCGCCAACAATTTATATTTTTTATAACATATAGTCGTTAATTAATTTATTTTTAACACTTAGTCATTCATTAAATCCATTGTTTTTCAACATTCATATTAAATTTTTTAATAATAATATTTTTTCTCTAATAAGAATAATATTAAATTATTAAAAAAATTAATATTATGCATTTTTTTCCTAGGTTGGTAGAACTGTATAACATTTGCCAAGCTACTGTTTATCAAAAGGTTTAATTATCTCCGAGTTACATGTGTTTTTACAACTCTTGATTCCTTCATTGTGATAATGCATTATGTCATACTGAATTGGTTCTTCGCGACTTTTTTGACAAAAACTCGACTCATGTCGTTCCACAACCACCGTATTCGCCTGATTTGTCTCCGTGCGACTTCTGGCTATTCAACAAACTCAAAAGGCCAATGCGGGGACGCCGTTTCGACACGATTAAGGAGATAAAAGCCGAATTGAAGAAGGTCTTGAAGGCTATATCGGAAAAAGCGTTGGCAAAAGTGCGTTTTATCGGACGGAGATTATTTTGAAGGGGATGAAATTTATTTAGAAGAATAAATAAAAAATTTACATTTTATAAACAAATTCACTTTAGTTTTTGATCACAGTGTCATATATCGACATTTTTTCATACGGAAAATGCGGAAAAGCGTACCGTTCTAACAAAACGCACATACACACACACACACACACACACATAACATATTTTTTTTATAATATCGCATGCTATGACACTATAAAAATTAAATTCACACCGATCGCATATTGAAAGTGTTCAAAAAATTAAAATATCGTGCCGATCGAACATTAATATATAAATAAATAAAACAAGAAACTCAACCTCGAACAGTGATTTCATCGATAGCGTTCGACATTATAATAAATGTCGCAGATTATAAATCAATTGACGGGCTCGTCTAAAATGCGATTCGATTACGTCGTTTAATAAATATTTTTTTGGAAACTAAAATGTCTGTTTATATATATATATATATATATATATATATATATTTTTTTTTTTTTTTGGTTCTATAAAAAATATATGGATATTGAACTGAACGTCGTACGCCACTGTCAACTTTAGACGTCTTTGATAAATCGCAATGACCTTTTATGTGCGATGCGTTATATCGTTAAATTTTAATCGGTAAATCACAACGGTTCACCTTCTTTAGCGGTAATAAAATCGCGTGCAAATTTAGTGTCCAGTTAAATTTCGGACGTTCTCAACATTTTTCAATTTTATCATATTAAAATATTTATTTTGTTCGCTTAACCTTTTTGACACGTTGTAAAAATTGATATCGAATAATCGAGTAAAAAATTTGATCGTCGAACGTTCTAATCGAAGGTGGATAAGTAAATAAAAACGACAGTATTTTATTCGTAATAAACAATAATAATATGACGAATGTGCCATTGAAAATGACTCGGTTTTTTAATGAGAAAAATATTTTTATTATAAACGTATGCAAAATAGGCGTAAAAGTATTCCGGCATGATTCATATTAATTATAATATATAATATAATATGATTATAAATATTATAAAGCATAATATATCTTTAATTACTCTCTTATAGATGTTTATCAATTTTCATTGTAATACAAATTAATATTTTTTTATTGTAAAAAAATTATACATTCTTTATATAATGTCAAAACGAGGATGAAAAAATTTTATTCCGAAAAAATATTAATTATTAATATGAAATTATTTTTCATTTAATTAAATATAAAATAACAATTATAACAAAATAGTCATTTTATATTTAAAAATTAAACATTGTATTATATTTTAAGGTTGCAATTGAATATTTGAATATAAAACTGATATTTATCATATAATATAAGGTTTAAATAATTTTAGAATTTCACTGAATTAATGTTGAATATTTAATTGAAATATTTAAAGATAATTTTATTATAGTTATATGAAGTTTAAATTTTCGTGTTGATTTAAATTTATATTTTTGATAGTAGGTTGTGTATTTGCGGTATATTTATTTTAATTTAAAATAATAAATTTTACTTAAAAATAATATATTGTATTTTTTGATATAAAAAAGTGTATTAAATTTAATAATTTAGTCGATGACATAAAAAAAAGATTAAAATTAAAAAAAAAATATATATAAATATAAAATAATATTGCATTGTATTTTATTGCAAATTGAAATTTAACATAATAGTTATATCACGAAAAACGTGCGTGACCGTGTGCGTGCGTTATACAAATTTAATTAAAATCATATATATATATATATATATATATATATATATATATATATATATATATATATATATATATATATATATATATATTTAATCGATCGAAAATGTTCGTCCGTGAAAATTCGACGTCGCGCGCCCCGCGTTTTTCCTCTTTCTGCGAGCTCGTTATATCCGTGTAATTTAGAGCTCGCACTGAAAAAGAAGAGTGAGGCGACAAAAGAAAAAAAAAGTTTCCAAGGCCTCGTCGGGAAACGGCCTTATGCGAGGTTGATCGAGTCTTTTGTCGTTTGTTTTTCTATTTTTTTTTTTGTCGCGCTCGATAAATTTTCTCGGCTACGACAATTTCCGTATAACGAGCTCGTTATACGGAATATTAACTTCTATATATTAATAGATATATAATAAAACTGATTTCTGTATTGTGTATTGAAAATTTTAAATAATATTATTTAATTCTATAGTATTATATATATATATATATATATATATATATATATATATATATATATATATATTAAAATAGTAATAGATTCATATATAAAAAAGCGCGGCAAAATCGGTTAAATTCAAAAATCAAACACATTTTGACAAAAATACACACACACACACACACACACACATATATATATATATATATATATATATTTGTGTGTGTGTATGTGCAAAACATACGTGCGAAATTTAAAGTTTTTCATAATACGTGACGCAAAATTTAGGCTACATTTGCATACTTAATTTAAAAGCAGACGCGCTCGTATATAAATGTATATATATATATATATATATATATATATATATATATATATATATATATATATATATATATATATAATGCCGATTTCGTATTCAAAGTTACGCATTCTACAAGAAAATACAAAAAAAAATGAGAAAAAAATTAAAAATAAAATTAAAATAACGTGTTGCATTTTTTTTTCTGTTCAACGACGAGCGAATAAATCTTGGCAAAAATTAAATTCGCATATTATATATTATTATATATATTAACCGCTTAATATATTTTTAATATATTTCGCTACGATTTTTCAAATGTCAAAAAATTAAATTTATAAATTTGAGGCGAAAGCGACTTTATCGCGTCGTTCAAGGATGGATATCTAATTTCATTCTTTTTTTTTCCTTATCGTGCGTTATTATAATTTAGAATTTTGATCAACACGTAATGAACTTATATATAAATCCTTGAATGGTTCAAATTTCAGACAACGAGTCTCGCGATAAAAATATAATAAAGACGATTCTTCTATCGATTCTTCAAGGTGGGATAGAAATGATGCGGCGATCTAGCAAATTATTCTCGAATGCAAACGGCGAATTTTTCGTATGCAAAATCGGCATTGTTTGGTTTATTTTTGTGCAATAATAAATAAAAATAATGTATTTTAATGTCGCGCACATTTATAACTGGATTTCTATGAGTCACACGTCTCATTTAGATATTTAATAGAGTCGGAATTTGAAAAAAATCTCACTAAAAGTCAGAAATAAATATGATGAATCATTTGGCAGCGAGTTATTGACTTTTGAAAAATAGATAAATTGCGAATTGAAGCGTTACGTAACAATTTGTAATTATATTTTTTTTTGAATCGTGATGCTAATAATTTAGCACTCGATTTAATAATACTTTAAGTAATAATTTGATATATGGAAGTGCACAAATTTCATATTTTACTTGAATAACGGGCACTTGGACGGCTATAGCCGTCAATATATTGATGTCAAACATTTTTTAAGTAATATATTTCAGTCGATTTTTATTCTTGCTAAAAATATGATTGTAAAATGGATGAATGAAATTTGAAATGTTGAATACGATCGATAAAAAGTTTAATTTGAAGCAAAAATAATATATATTAAAATTAATCCAATATAAATAAATATTTCATATATATAAAACATATGTATTTTTAGTAGTTCATTATTAGTTAAATATTTACTTTGAATTTTAACCATTTTTAAATGCCAAAACGGTGTTTCAAAAAATTGTACTCACATATTGTATATCTATTAAAAAAAATTGTAATGGTATATAAATATAATCACATTTTCCCTACCCACACACACACGCACACACACACACACACACACATAAAATATGCACACGTACCGGAATAAGGTTGAACGGCAAGCATCAACAGAGAATGAAGATTAGACGAAAATGGGTGAAGGAAACACTTAAAGGTCATTGGCGTTGTGACACATGCAAGATACAAAAAACACCAAAAATAATATATATATATATATATATATATATATATATATCTATATATATATATATATATATATATATATATATATATACACGCGTATAAAATAAAATTTTATATTAAATTTATAAATTATGCAAAAAATGTGAATATATGCTAAATAACATTCGATATGTGCACAACGTCGTAGTCTTGGAAAAAATTAACTTTAATAATAATAATAAAAAAAAATGGACGTAAGAGCGAAAGTCTTTAAAAAAGATGAAAAAAATGACGAAATTTTTACACGCTCTAATGTCAGAATAAATATAAGATGATGATGATGATGGTCGTGAAAGCGGAATATTGAGCAATTTTTTTTTACTTCTACTGCATCGTCGTCGTCTTCTCCGTCAGATCTTCGTCGGATTCCGTTTTTTTTTTAAATTTTTTCTATCTAATTTTTTTTTAACACGTTGCGTGTGCCCCATTATGCGGTCTTATTGTGCCGTAATTCGCGGCACAATAACAATAATAATAACAACAATGCGGTTACTGTCATAATATACGTAATAGATTTTTTATTATTTTTTTTTCAGAAGCGAATTTAAAATTGTAATAGAACAGTGTTCATTTGATAATGATCTTAATTGGATCGAATTAATAGTCGGTTACGTATATCGATTTAATTAAAAATAATTTATATTTCCATACAAAAGTATGTATGATGAGTTTTAATCGATTATATGTTGTTATGATACAAGTTTATTTTTTTTTGAATGAAGTATTTTTTTTTAATTGTAGAAGTTTATATATTATTTTATTATTATATTTTAAGAATATAGAACATCAAAAAAATTGTTATATATGCATGTAAAAATTTTGAGTTTTCATATATTTTTAACATAATGAATATATTAAAAAATTTAAATAAAAATCTTCAATATTAAAAATTTTTATATATGTAAGGATTAAACTTTCATTTGAAATATTAAAAAAAATAAAAAATGTAATTAAATTGAAATAATAGTTTTCATCGTGATAACGACAAATCATTTGAAAGAATTCACAATATTTCAAGAACAAATATTATTATAACGAAAAAAAAATATCATTTTAGAATATTTTCGATTACAATAACCGATAATATATGTGAAATACGTGTGAGAAAGTGAAATCGTAAATTGATTAACAGATCCTCATAGCAGATTCTCTTACCAGATCCAAATGAATTTTCCGACGTTACTTTGAACTGTTCACCTATATTTAATATATAAATACAATTTCTTTTTTTATTTCAATATATATTCGATTTAAATAATACACTGATTATATTAAAAATTGCGTTATTTTTTATATTATATATATATATATATATATATATATATATATATATATATATATTTATATTGTAAATATAATTTCGTCCCCGAGTTTCGTAACCGTTAACGAAAAACGAGTGTTCGCTCTATTCGCGCGGGACGAGCAAACCGCGGCTCCGTCGAACGCGAACTGGTCTTTCCTCCTTGATGTTTCTTGTGTAGTTGCCGATGATGACTGTTTAATGGAGACATGTGAACGATGACGATGGTGGTGGTTACAGACTTGGTCTCCTTCCAGACGCGTGCGAATCCGGCACCGGTTTCCGCAACCGTTTTCCGTATTTGACTTTCGCACCGGTGTTTTCCGAAATCGTTCAATTTGTATGATATATATATATATATATATATATATATATATATATATATATATATATATATATATATATATATATATATATCATATATATCATATATATATCATATAATTATAATTTTTATTAATACTTTCAGGATTTGATAAGTCATTTAATTTACTTTATAATATTACTTAGAATATTTCATGAATATTTTATTACAAAAAAAATATTCAATATGTTAGACTTATAAAAAAATATATATAATATTATTAATTTAAAAAAAAACAAAAAAATTTAGGGTTTGGAGAATAATAATAATTGATAAAAGTAAAGAAGTGGATGTAAAGATAATTAGTAAGGTCAGAAATATAAATAAAATTAAATTTAGAAAAAAAATAGTTTATTTAATATAGTAATTTTGAAGATTACTAATGTATAATTGATGTTGACTTATTGAATGTTTAAATAATTTAAACATTCATATAAAGAATATTTGTTTTAATTCTATGAATAATTATTAAAAAATATTTTTTTTAATAGTAAGAATTACTATTTTTATTACATATGTAATAATTGAATTAATATTTTGAAAGTTTATTAAAAATTATATTTTTTTATACACTTCAATATAATTTTCTATCACTTTTTTTATTCATTAATAATATTAAAATCTAAAGTTATTTAATAATTGATAAAATTATAAATTTTTAGGTAAAATATATAATATCTTTACAATATAATTCTAAAATTCCATTATTTATATATTTTTATTGAAATCAATAATTTTATTATATAAAATATTATAAATTTTTAATATACGAAGAATGTTATTTTTATATTGTATATTAATAAAGATGATACGAGTATGAAATTAAATATTTATACAAACATATTTTTTATAGGGAAAAAAAATCAATATCGAATAAAATTAACAATAATACGAATCATTATATCGCATTAAAATGATTAATAATAAAATTTCCTCTTATACGGAATAAATTGAACTGTCATTCTGAAAACGATCACGATCCACAGAGATGAGTATAGCAATAAATACCGATAGATAAACGTTCAAATTATTAAATTACGATAATTATTCCGCCTTAAAAAAAAAAGACCACGATTATAATCGTCGGATAATGTCGATTGTAATCATCGTTCCGTTTCCGCGCAAAATCTAAAATTATTATCATAGCACATATATATAATGTATTTATATATATATATATATATATATATATATATATATATATATATATATATATATATATATATATATATATATATATATATTAATTATAATTGTTAATTAATCGAGACAGCGGTTTAATGATGTCGTGCGTAATTACGACAAATTCATAAATAATCTGAATAAATTTTATAATGATCAAATCGTTGAATGTAAAACGAATTAATCGATATTATTGTACGATTTTACGTTTCATTAATTAGATTTATAAATATTATCAACTGAAATTTGTAATTGTTCAGAATTATTTTGCGTATTTAATTTTCATAAAATTTTATTAAAAATATTAAATTAAAGAATTCGGGGTTGTTTCAAAAAAAAAAAAGTGTGTATATTTTGTGAAAAAGAGAAACATTTAAATATGGAATGCGATATTTAAATATTTTTTTATGAAAATATAATTCTTAGAATTGCATGTCTCACATTTAAACGTTCGAAATTATCACTTTCAGCAACAATGCATTGATAAAGTGACGTATTATATATTATATGTTATTCTATAATTGCTATATTAAAATTCGAGGACAATGTTTTTAAGCAACGAACCGGATTAGGCTATATTTCGAAGTAGCGAAATTTTCATTAAATAATAGTCAATTTAACTAAATACACTTCCTTATAGTGTAAAATTTATTTTAGAAAATTTAACTATATATATATATATATATATATATATATATATATATATATATATATATATCGTCATTTTTTTTTCTTATATATTAACGTGATAAATTATGTTAAAACGGCGATTCATATTCGTCGTGCGGTTATATTGTCTGTCTAATATTAGGTGTAAATCGCTACGATTGCCCGTAACACATATACACGTGTATATATAACAAATTAAACGAGAACTAGATATCGCAACGAAGCAGTTTTAATTCGTAATACGGTCGATTATTTCAACAACAACAACAACAACAATTTAGTAAGGTCTAAAAGTGGTTAAGGAAAAAGCGCGCACACATTCAACTTTAAGGAACAATTGTCTCAAGGTTTCCTTTCTCGGTTGTGTTTGCTTAATTTTGCCGTTTCTATAAAACTTATATATATATATATATATATATATATATATATATATATATATATTATAATTATTGTTGTATTTTATATTTATTTGTATTATATATATATATATATATATATATATATATATATATATATATAAATTTTATATATTGAGAGAAATTAATTTTATTTAACTCGAAATTCTTTATTTTATTAATCAAAGTTTAATATTGATTATATTATTATTTTTTTAGATATAATTCGTGTATTGTATTATGAATACATATTGAGTTCAATTTTGTGTAATAAATTTTGAATGATTTATTTTTTAATTTAATCTTTAATTGGATATAATTAAAATTCTGAATATTCAATAAGAAAGTAATGAAGGAAAAATTTAATTATTTCATAAAATATTTTATAATCATTAATTAATCTTAAAAAATGAAATTTAGAATAGGAAATTAACACAATATATTGTAGTATATATTAACCATTATAATTAAAAAAGGTAGATTTTAATTTGAAATAATTAGGAAGGTTATAAATATTTTTTATTATACATAAAAAATATTTATTAATTAATATATTTATATATAAAAAAAAGGAAGAATTTATATTACAATTCACATATAGTAAAAAAATCTTGTTTTTTTATTTTTTTTTAATAAAATGAACCACTTTACTCATCAATCATAATGAAAAAAATATAATTATATATATATATATATATATATATATATATATATATATATATATATATATATAACCACTCACGTTATTCAATATATAACCATTGATAATTTCTAATCAAACAATTTGCAGCTTTAATATCCATTCAATGTATGCCTTCATTCAACGCTGACATTTACGATTAGCCAAGAAAACTAACAAAAACATTTAAAGAAAACACACACACATACACACATTTACAAACATCACTTGAACGATCCACAATTTTCCAGTGGCGTACCTATGAAAAAAAATCTCTTTTCTTGCCGCTCACGAGCACAACACTTTCCATTTCATTGACGAAAGCGAATTTTTAAATCGTGCCCAAAATGCTTACATCATTCATTATTATTATATGTAAGTACAAAATAATGTATGTACATGTGTGTGTGTGTGTGTACGCTCTAAAGAATTTCATGGTTCTTCTTCATCGTAGGATTAAGATTGTTTTTCATTTTTATCGACGACATGTTCAATTTCTATTATATTTAGAATGTTCGCCAATCGCGAAAAGTCCAAGGTTTTATTTTGATACAATCGGTTATACGATGTCGTATTTTTTTTAATGCCGCAAACGAATTTTTTTTTTTGAGTTATTTATTTTTTTAATTATCGTTTACCGCTCGTTTAACACGATTAATGCTAAGTAATATAGTCGAATATTAAAAACTCACAAAAAATTCTTCTGTTTTCACTTAAAAAAAATATCAATTTTTATACTCATTTTGCAAATAAAAATAAATTATATATATATATATATATATAAATTGTCAATAAAATATTTATAATATACTTTATCAAATATAAGAGGAAACGTACATGTACGGTCATGATACTTTTCATATGGTGTGTTTTGAACGTACATGTACGACGCTAGTATCAGACATGTTTCATACGATTTTTTTTATTGTAAAAAAATACGCATCGATTTCGGTTATTTACGCATCACGCTGTATATATATATATATATATATATATATATATATATACACGTGAAAAATTGCATACACCGTGTATATATATATATATATATATATATATATATATACACGGTGTATGCAATTTTTTGCGATGTTAGCAATTAGAGCTTTTTATGAGCTAAACAATGATTACGCTTATGTCACATGCCGGATTAAGAGAAGAAGATGTCTTCAAAATGGACGCACTCAAGGTCAGGTTTTTCCATCCAGATTCGAAATGCGTTTTTTGATCGTGACAAATGTCGGGATAAATCCACATTTTCCGCCTTTTGTCTATTATTAATACGATAAATATTCGTCGGATCGAAGCGTGTCCGTTGATACGGTGAATTTGATCGAAAACAACAATCTGTTTCGATTTTTTTCCAATTGTCATTATGACGGATATTTATTATTATTTATTTTTTCGAGGAAAAGGGATTCCCTTAATTTTGAATAACATTTTTTTTTTGACGGAAAAATGTAGATCTTAATGTACTATATAAATATATTTAAGTTAGAACATGAATTTTTAAGTTAGTAATTTTTATATATTATTATATAAATATTATATTTAATTAATATGTATATATATATATATATATATATATATATATATATATATATATATATATATATATATATATTTGCAATAATTATGTTTGAATATTATATATAAAGTTCAGAATGCGATCGAGTATTGACATTTTATTATATGAAAAAAAAAAGTTTTCATTATGATGAATAAAAATATGTCAACATTATTCACTTTATGATTGCAATTCTATATTTTATTCGATATATGATATTGTAAATAAAATATGGAAAATGTTAATTTTAAACAATAATAAGAAAAAAGTAGCAAATTCAGAAGTTCAAAAAAAAAAAAAGTTTTTAATCGTACATTTCGTTGACGTTTTATGTGTCAAATTCGTATTCAATGGAAATATAAAGATTTTAATAGATTTAGAAAATATAATTTCCCTTTTTATTTCTGTCATAGAATATTATGAAATATAAATATTGACTTCGATCTCGATTACATCCTTTTGGGAAATTCGTGGAATTTGTCATTGGCAGAAATTGGAAGATGATATTGTGAGCTCGACAGTGAGTCATTGTTGAACGCAGAACTATTTGAAAGGCGACCAACGTACGATAATAAATCAAAGGAAAACACTATATATGTCAAAATCAAATGTTATTACCATAAATTAAATATATTGGCTTTTGTGAGAGTCTCAAAATTGAAATATATTTATTGATATTCCAATGGCGTTCTCGGTAATGTATCACGGATGAGTGTACTTTGGATGATTCATCGAATAAAATTCACCTATTGTAAATAAATATAATAATTGAAATAGTAACATTTGTCGATTTTAAAATTGGATAAAAGCGACGATATTTTAAATTATAACTTGTTAATTTGTTAAATTAAAGCTATCGGTATTCTTAGATGCATAATTAAAAAGAGTTTTAGATGTGTGTTATGATATATAGATATATCATATATTTATTTCACTGTTATTTTTTATTGTAAGCGAATATTTTTTTTTTTTGCAAAAAAAAATACTATTAAAGTAAAATTATTTCATATTAAATCGATTAACGTCAAATTTAAATAATTTTTAAATTAGAAAACGATTTTAAAATTATCATTATATAATAATTGAAATCGTTGCACAGTCATTTTAGTTTCATTTCAAATTATGAAACCAGTTTTAAATCAGAAATAATAATAATATATATATATATATATATATATATATATATATATATATATATATTTTATTATTTTAATATTCTGTCTAATGATTCATAAGTGTTGAAAGGTTCAAATTTTTACTCGTTTTATATTAGAAAAAAAAATCTTTTTAATATAAAAAAATATTTCATTTACTATATATTAAAATAGAATTCAATATAATTTCCAGTAGCAGCAAGATTTTTTTTTCATTTTATAATATTGCGGTTTAAAACATTTAGAATTGTTCACAATAGTGGTTATTTATGCAAATCGATTTGCGCGATATGTACAAAATAAAAAAAAATATATAAATCAACGTTGGTTATAATACATTTTTTTTTATAATATAATAATTATTATTATTGAATTTATTTTTATCGGCCGGTTCAATTGTGCGGAAGGCTAATAATAATGTCGTTTATATCAATCGACAGAAAAAAGAAAAACGGATATTTATTTATTCTCGAAATAAATAGCGTATCGCTATTGTATTGTACTATTATTATATATTTTAAATAGGGAGGAAAAACGAATAGCAGGGCGTGTTTGAAACGGTATAATATCGATTTTCAAGTGGAAAATCGTCGTGTTATAATAATAATAAAATAAAATATATGTTTATATATATATATATGTGTGTGTGTGTGTGTCTTTACAAGGTCGACGAAATACGCGGCAAAGTCGCTAATGGTACGTGAATGTGTTCGCAATTCGAGTTACGACTATCATTTTATAAACGGTCACGAAGTGAAAGGTCACGGAGAACGAATGTGTCGATACTGACATATTGGTTTATTATTGAAAGTGAAAATAGATAGTTTTTGTCATTTTTTTTTCTTCATATTAATTATATGTGAGTTGCTGATATGAGGCGAATGTTAGAATTATTCGTCGTTGATATCGCCGAACGTTCACAATTTATTTAATTGTCATTATCAATTATTATAATATGGACGTCTTAAAGTTAAATTAATAATAATAATAATAATAATAATAATATGATTCAACGTGAAACGTATTACGAGATGAATCGAATGCTGAAATCGTAGAGATTTTTCAGTAAAGTTATGATTTTTTTAATAAATCGCGAATTTAAAAACGAAAACGGATATTTTGAATTGAAAATTGTAAAGTATATATAAATATTTTCTAAATTGCATTATAGTAGTTTTTCTTTGGTTTTCGGATTAAAATAAAATAAATATCATCGAACGTAATTTAATTCGGTTTTTTTTAATAATGTATTCTGCACGTGTTAATATTATTTTTAATGATTTAATTTCACCAAAATATCACAATCAAAATTCAACATCTAACACTATGGCTTTATATTGTAAAATAAATTAAAAATTAATATGATGTATTGTTTCCAAAAATCGTTGTCTTCCTTGCGGATGTTCAATTTAATATATATATATATATATATATATATATATATATATATATATATATATATATATATATGTAAAAGGAAAAACACTCGATTTTTATTTTCTTACGTGACTGCGTAGAGAAATGATTTATATTTATTTATTTATATTTTGGACCATAAGGGGTGATACCGTGACACATCGGGTACGAAAATATAAAACGACGTGACAAAAGTGTCAATTGAACGTTTCGCATCGATAATTTTCGTATAAAATAATGAAAAAAAAAATGATTTCGAGTAAATCCAAGTGTATTGAAGATTTTTTCGTCGATTTGATGAATGATAATGATGAAACCGAAGCTTTTTCCAAGTATTCCCACGACGTTTATTTATTTATTTATTCTGTATTCTTTCACGTTACGATTTTAAAATTTATTTTTTATGGAATATCTGGTATTATTTAGCTTTAGAAATGATTTATAAATAAAACGAAAATGATAGTTGAATACAAAATACATCATACTTTGCTTTTCAAGTTGTCTCATTATTTTTTAAATTTCAGTGTATGAATTAAAAATATACAATTTTTCAATGTTTCAAATTAATAATTTAAAAAATATAACATTTTATTGTTTTTATACTTAACACATTCGCGCTGGCGTGTACCATAAATGGGCGGCCCTGGTATGAACGTGTTGATTATACATAAAAAGCAATAATTTTAATTTTAAGAGATAAAAAAATTTTAACCCCAATTATCTATCATACGTTTTTTTTTATTTATATAAATTTGGTATTAGATGTACATATATTAAAAGTTATAAAATTTATTTTAACTACATAAAACATTGAAAAGTTTGTTTTTTATTTAAATTGTTATAAATAATTTAATGTGTTTAAATTTTATTGTCATTGAAGGTAAATATAGTCAGAAAATATCTTGGAATTTCGATTAAAATCAACTCAGAATGCTATGTAGCTGTACGTGAAAACAATTGAGGTGACTCATAATTGTAACGAGAGGGGAAAATAATGATACATACATACACTTTGTCACTAAATAAATTCGTATGAATCACAATACGTGTGGGTCTTGAATTTGTCTCTAGAGACATGACGATAAAAAGTCACGGGTCGTCAATTTATTCCCGTGACAAACTCGATCGAACGTTTGTGATTCGAATAAATATTAACGTTTTTTTTTCTATTTGACATAACTTAAAGACAAGTGTTGACACGAAAAAAAAAGCTGTACGAGTAAATATTTCTATGTATGTTATTTTTATTTTTCATTTATAACTTTCGATATATGTACAGTGAAATATTTACACAGATCGTTCGAATTTGTACGACGTTAAAACATTAAACATAACGATGAAAGTATTCGCGCACGCTGTATATGGTCGGAAAAGCGTGGGTTTCGAACGATTTTCCCCGCCATATTTAAATTAAAAGAAAAAGTCGTGAAAACTTCGAGACGAAAGTTGTACAAATATCCTTTTTTAGACCAGGATGCGTTCGTTCGGAAAACGCTTTCGACTTTTTTTTCCTATTGAATTACATGTAAATATTACGGTAATAAATGGTAGAAAGCGTCAATTTTTTTAACCCTTTAACGTTTCGAATTATTATTATTAATTAAAAAAAAAATATATATATAAATAAATTATTAAGAAAAATTGTACGGTTTAAAGTGCAACAAGTTTCGCCTTTGGAATTTCATTGCTTTCCGCCTGATTATGATCTGGATTGACCTCGTTGGTTTTGCCACAGACAAAGAGTGAACCATTTGTATTGTCGACAATTATTATTATAATGTGTCAGCCATTTTATATTTATATAGAGTTCGTATAAGAAACGAAATAACAGCCATTATTGACGTGGATAAAAATTTTAGTCATTTTTTCGGGGCCGTTCCCCCAGCAGGATATAATGTTCGATAATAATTGGATTTTTATGAGCCATTAAAAATTATTAGTGTATACGTATTTAAATATATATATATATATATATATATATATATATATATATAGATATATATATATATATATATATAATATGTGTTACTGTCACGGTGTTGTCGTTGTAGGAGTTTATCCTTTTTTTCACATACAATCTTATAATTATTTTATATTTATTTTATTTTAATCAATAGTTAATTAATCTTTACATAGCAGAATATTTTTAAATTATTATATGGCATATTGTATTCCATATTTAATTGTTTTTCTTATCGTATTTGGCGCTACATTTCTGGATGGACTTAAATGATTTTAATTATTTTAATGTTTAATTTTTTATTTTAATTTATGTAAAGTAAATGAAATTATTATTTTTTTAAATAATTAATCGCAAAGTTTACGATTATATTTCTAAATAATTTATTGTTATTACTGAAATATCATATATTTTTTAGTTGACAACAATAATATATTTGGAGAAAACTGATTGAAAATTTATTATAAAAAGAAATACAAAACATTTTATCATAAACACGTGTTTTATATATAATATTATATATAGAGATTCGTTAAACTGTAAAATAATAAATATTATCTAATTGCTCTATTGCTTAATTAGCTTTTTTAAATGTCACGGGACTCTTTTGAACTTATAAGATAGATAAATATAAAATATTTACGAGCGAATATATATAATAATATAATATAATATAATAGCTTAAAATGCGATTGGATCTTTATCGATTTTTCGATATACATATATATATATATATATATATATATATATATATATATATATATATATATATAAATAAATATTGTATATGTTTAATATACAATATATATTTTTTTTTTCGACATCGGGAATTGAACTGCAAATCTCCAACACGGCAAGGTCAACGTTTTTACCCGCCAAATTACTTTTGCGGCTTTACGTTTTATTATTTTATTGTTGACGACAAAAATGTTGTTTGTTTGTTCTTTTAGAATATTTTTCATACAGCCATAGATTGACTAAATGTTGGAATATCGTATAATATTAATATATCGACAAGTCTTTCGTCGTTATATCGTCGTATTTAGAGAGCCTTGAACGATAAATGATTTATAAGATTTTTTTTAATGCATAACGATTACGAAATTGAATGGTGAATATGTAAATTTATTTATTGTTCACAATTGCGATTATAACATTATTACGTATATATATATATATTTTAAATTAATATACTATATAAACAAGTCTATATATCGATACTATTTATATTATTTAATATATATTAAAAAAAAATATTACTTGTGATACGTGAAAAATAATTATAATTTTTTTATATATACGGAAATTAATATAAATAATAACTGTAAAATTTAGTGATGAAAAAATACAATTAACGATATATATACAATATTACAGTAAATTATTATCGATTTTTTATTTCAATTTAAACCGTTCATCCATATACAAAATTTAGCATTATATTTTTTATCGATCAATTTTCATGATTTATATCAAAATTGTCGAAAAAAAAATCAGCACATAAAATGAAATATGTTTTTTTAATACAAAATAAAAATTATAAAATTTTATATTTATATTATAATCAAAAAAAAATTATTTGCGTTCGGTTTACGCGTTAAAATTCTACGAAATTATCAGTCGCCAATATAAATATTATAATTATCGATTAAATATTCAAGGGTAAAAAATAATCATACATCCTGTTATCATCAGTTTTTGATAATTGATTCCGCGTTTACTGATAAACATCTGATTTCATCGTAAACTGGACGTAATTAACGGACAAGTCGACCCGTTCTCCAAATATTAGATCTCTTATCAAAAGCTTTAATGTTTAAGTCAATGCGGATTACGATAATAACTCGTTAGATTGATATACGTTTAGTGTGTGTGTGTGTGTGTTTTTTTTTATTATTATTCTTAAAATATATTAAGTGACAATATGTCGTCTTATTTAAATAATAATAATAGTAATAATATAATCGTTATTTATTGCGAAACAATGTTGTTAATTGTGGAGCGAACGGATTAATATTAAGAAGCGGATTTAACGGTGAGCTTTAAGTTTCGCAAAATGACATTTGTGAACTTTTTTTTTCTAGATGATATCAAAATTGTTCTTACATGTAGTATTTTAATAATGTACGAGTTTATAATAGATTGTACAATTTTATAGTATAAGATTATATTAAATCAAATAATAGTAAATTAAAATGTTAATATATTATATATGATGAGAAATATCGTTTATATTATATGATTTTTTTTCCTATTATTAAAAAAAAGGGTAAATAAACGTATTTTATTCTAATCGTTGATTTTTTATTTTAAATAGTATTTAATATACTGTTTTAGAAGCAGACAATCGTTAATTGAAACTCATTGTAATATAGTTGTCACGATTTATATAAATAAAACATTTTTTTCTTAAAATAATAAAAAAAAATGTGGAACACTTTCAATCACATTTGATAAAATTTATTTATTTTATCCAAAAAAACTATATAAAATATAATTTATATATTTATCTTAATTTTTATGATGCTGCGACGGACGATGATCTGAATGAAAATTTGCATTCTAAAAGATAATATATAATACTTTTTATGCAAGATAATATATAATATTATTTCGATATGATAAATCGAAAAATATGTTAAATCAAATTTTAATCATCATAGAAACAAGCGTAGAAATAGTGAGAATGTTGCAGTTAGAGAGTGTTGTAAATTAACTAATAGTAATGAATTATCTAAATAGTGAAGGTGTTGTTTTACAACTTTACATGTTTACGAGCCTCGAATTGATCGTTACATCTTTTTGCCAACAATGTAATGGTTAAAGTGCGATTTTCTATTTTGAACGTCACGATTTTCATGTTGGAAAATGTTTTTCTTAATGTAACTGTTTTTTTTTTAGATATTATAATTTTATTTCCGATTTCAAATTCAATTATCTGGCGCTAAAGCGATGTGACTTTTAAAGAAATGTTCGAGCAATTACATTTAATATTTGTATGATACGATAATTAATATAAGAAAGTTAAAAATGATTAAATGAAGAAATCTATTTGAATCTTAGATAATGGAAAAAAAATCTTGTTTTTTAGAATCGATCATTAAAATTGTTATTCCGAAATGCAAATTTAAGAAAACATCCACAATTAAAATCTATTTAACACAAGAATTTGATCTACTATCGTTCTATTAAGTATAAAACAGTAATTTGTTTCATATAATATTTTATTAAAGTGATTCAAATTAAATATTTGTACGTATATATAAATAAATCTAAACAATTATTATACATTAATCATATCTCCAGAATTAATTAAATGTAATAAACAACCAAAATAATAAGTAGGACGTAGAATATGACTAGATTAATCAAAATGAACAATATATATTCATGTAATATTTATTTGGATTAAACAAAATTACGTACAAATTTCTAAGTTGATGGATGAATTTTGATGAAATATTTTTTTAAAAATAAGAATTAATTTTCATCCTTGACATTGTCCTGATTTTATAATTTTGTGATCATTGATTTTCAATGTTTCACTCTGTAATATAAGATTACATTTCATATTTAATAAATAATATAAAAAATAAAACCATGATTGCTTTGATAACAATTTCTTACAATTACGTATATAGAATATAAAAATAAAAATATAAAACCGGATTGTTTTTCTACGCGATTAATTGTTTTCTCAATTCACCCTTTCGCAATATTAATCCGATTATTTAACCATTAAATAAATCTTTGTTTAATAGACCGGTCAGTTGTTAATAATACAAGATTTAATCAGATTAAAGCTGCTACTATGCGAAAATAATTAATTTACAATCGCATAAACGAGAAAACTTTGAACACCGCTGGAATTTTTATATCGCCAATATATGAAAAATATATAAATAAAAATAAAAACTTACAATACACATTTCAATAGTAATAATCAATAATAAAACGATTTTTTTTTCGTTTATTTATTAAATAAGTATCGCAATTGACGTGTTGCGGACCTTATCTTGATATCGTAAAAACGAACGGCTTTTTTTCGCGACCGTGACAATTTTTTATTTATATAATTAATATAAAAAAATAATAATAATTTAAAATGCGTATATTTAAACATTAATATTTTATATGTGATATATTATTTGAACGGTCAACAGTTTATATCTGACGTTCGTATCTCGGGTTAATGGACGTTTGTTGTTTTCTCGATCGCAAGGAAAATCACTTTCATATATATATATATATATATATATATATATATATATATATATATATATATATATATATATATTACTTGATCACAACAAACGGCGAAAATTTAAATCGCATAGAAAATAATTTATCAAATTCACCTTTAAAAGATCGACCTTTATTCGTATAGACGTTTTTCGTCTTTCGACATTTTTCCGATCGATTTGAAAACGATTTGATAATTTATATTATTCGATTTTACGTTTAAAAAGTGAACGATTATAATAATGGTGTATGTTTTTTTGTTGTGATCGTTTTTTTTTGCGTTTTGGCGCGAAATTTGATACGCGCCGTTGAATATTATTGTTATTGTCGAATCCGTTCTGTTTATTTATTGTTTTATAATATTATATGTCATATATAAATATTATATATATATATATATATATATATATATATATATATATATATATATATATGTATATGTATATACAAAAAAAAACATTTTTTCGTCAGTCGCATTATGTCAAAAATTGATATGTTAATCGACGTCGTAAAGAAAATTTGATATTGTAATGAGAATTAATTCGACATTGGAAAAATATGTTGAACAAGAAAAAATTGACATTTTGATAATATTTTTTCTTTCGCGATACACTTTTTTAGATTTATCGAAGTATAAAAGTCCAATTTAATTTTTAAATGTTAGATTTTTTTTCAATGTATAATAATATTTAACTCAGAAGCGAGGTAAATGACTAAAAGCATGATTTTTAAAGTGTTAGTCCATAAATACAATAATTATCATATTTTTTTTGTTAAATAATAATATAAAATATTTATAATCGATAGGAAAGAAAGATGCTTCCGGTCTTCGATGTGAAAAAAAAATATTTATGCGATTTATAAATATTTTTCAATGAATTAATATTAAATATGTGTATTAAAAAATATATTAAATGGATCAGTTTTAGAATGCGGAAACAATGCAATATATGAAAATTATTAAAGATAATATTCTATATACGACTTCCAAGGTTTGTTTTTGTAACAATTAAAATGTATTAGTTTTTCTTTAATGATAATATTGTATGAATTTAAATATAAAAAATATCATTAGTAATCGCATTAAATTGAATGTCTCTGAAAAAAATAATATAATACGTCTAAATTAAACAGAATTTAAGCTACAATTTTAAGAATTTTGTTGTAAAAATTAGTCAAAAGTTATTTTTTTTATTTTATCTTTTAAAATTATCCGTTTTTGTTAATAGAAATCCTATCAATAAATTAAATTAAATATAGTATATGAATTAAATCGTATATTTTTAGGGAAAAAATGAAATGAAGATTTTTTCTTAATTTTTGATAGAAAATTAGTTATTTTCTATGACGTAAATAAAAAAATTTACGTATATAGTAAATTTCCAATATTGATCTTGAAATTGACGACTAACATTTATGAACTATTTACTAGACGCGAAATATATTTTTTTCCAACTTTATTATTATATATTTTAAGTTCGTGTTATAATTTAACGCCGCCTTGAAGTATAAATGAATTAAATATACGACAAGTTTATATATTTATCGTGTGGCGCGTCCGAAATATTGACTAACGTCATAGAAAATATTTGCATAATGGCAAAACTGTTTGAGAACGACCGATTTTTTTTTTTTTTAGTAATACGATCTAGATATATTTGAATAACACGATCATATAACATATAATATAAAGGCAACGTTATTTCGGCCAATTTACGAGACAGAACATTCATTTACCGATGAAAAATGCGCTGACAAAAATTCACAAAAACTGACGCATTTTTTTCCTAATTCGATGTTTATTTTCTCTCTCTCTCTATATATATATATATATATATATATATATATATATATATATGTATATATATATATATATATATATATATATACATATATATATATATATATAAATATATATATATATATATATATATATATATATATATATATAATTTTTTTTTGGTCTTGATAGCGAAAATTCTTTTCCAATTACTAAAGATTGCAATCATTTGGAAAAACCGAACGATTATTGTGAACACATTTTGGAATGTTTGTATAAATAAGGAGATATTGTCGAAACTCTGAATGCAAAACAGAACAAACAGTTCGTTGACGTCTTTTCGCTTGGACTAAATTTATTTTTAACCATATAAATCGATTTTTTTTACAATCGAATATGTCGATAATTTGATATTTAAGGATGTGATCGTATGAAAAAAAAAATAGAAAGTAAAAAAATGCACTATTATAGTAATATATATATATATATATATATATATATATATATATATATATATATATATATATATATATATATATATATATATTACGCCATTATTATGTGACACAATTTTACTGCATATTTTTATTATTAATTTATAATAAATTCATATAAATCGAAATCGTTGCATTTCGTTGTGATTTAAAAATAAAGTATTTTTATTATAGTTAGAATGATTGTTTTCAATGGTTTATATAAATTACAGTTCTAAGACGTTATATTACTTATTTGTGGTTTAAAAATATATGATTTTTATGTATATTTGTAATATTATGATATAATAATTTGAGTTTTTTTAATATACCCGATGAATTTCTTTTAGAAAATGCTTAGACAACGTTATTATAATATATGAAATAAATTTCAACTTACAAATTGTTAAATTTCCGAATAATATAATATATATTTATATGATAACATAAAATATATATTTAATGCAACACCGAGAAATACAGAGAAAATAATAATTTTCTTATCCAAAAAGAGCATTAAATTTGTTAAGGAATTCAATATCAAGGAAAAGATTCAACAATATAATTTTATATACGGAAAATGATCTAAAAAAATATTGCTAGTAACGATAATAACAATCGATAAAATATTACTAAAGAAATATCATATTTTTTCACTAAAGTTACGACCGTTAAAAATGTAAACATGCGAATTTTCCGAAAGAAAATATCGTAGATATGAAACGAATAAGATATAAATAAAAAACAATTTTATATTAAATTTCACATTGTATCAGTCGAATTTTTTTTTGTATCAAAAGTTTCAACTGTTTTTAAATTCGTATCTTTATAATTACATTTTTTATATATATATAAATTTAAAAACATTACTAATATATGTTGTTATAATTATCAATGTCAATATTATGATTAGAATATTTTAACTAATGGACAAAGGCAAGCTAAATAATATATTCGATCGCTAACCGGACATCGAGTGGACAAAGCAATATATATATATATATATATATATATATATATATATATATTTACCACTAATTATTCTTATATGCAAACGGAAGTCATAGTTCCAATGAATTAGATCAGTATTACTGATCTATGGCACACGCCCGACCAGATCAAGGTCCAAGAACTTGATCGATTTATCATAATCCCCATATTGTTGTTGTTGTATTGATTTTTTTTCTCCATTACATAGCATTGTGTCTGTATTCGAATATAATCTAGTATTATTTCTTGATTACAATTGACTAAGATAATTGAAATACGATTGGCATTAAAGATTTCAGTAATAATATGGATATACAATATTATAATAGAGCGTTTCTCAAACTTTTCTGACCGCGGTCCGAGATTTAATTTTTTTTGTCGAAAACCACCTTATTAAAAAAAAAACATTTATATACAAAAAAAAATGTATATATGTTTTAAATGAAAATCAAAATTCAAGTTATATGTTTGTTTATTTCGCACACAAAAGTTGTAAAATAATTATATAAAAAAAACGATGGCAAACGAAAAAGTTTCGAAAAATACTAAATTTAGAGCAAAATGTTATAGATTTTTTTGTGTTTTTACAATTTTTAACGTGACCCATCTGAATTTGACCGACACTTTGGAAAACGCTGTTATAATATATGTAGATTATTTATAATGACATTTTATTAATTGAATCAAAAGATTTGCACGTTCGAATCTCTTTTTATGTGAACGATCTGAAACTTTAATTAAAACAACACAACTGGATGCTGTTTTTATAATTCATAGAAAATAAAATAAACGATATATATTTTTATTACGTTTTTTTTTTAAGTTACATAATATAAATAAAATAATTATTAATAGAATCATTCGTTAGATACTTTCAATGAGATAACATTATCTATAATATAAAAAGCTGTTTATACATGAAATAGTTTAATTATATCAGAAATTAAGAAGATGAAATCATGATTTTTTTCAAAAATAAAAAGAATATTTTTAATGTCAGTATAAAGAATTTTTGAAATTCAGTATTTCTAAAATAATTAAAAAAATAGATGTCCTAATATTGTTATATAATATATATATATATATATATATATATATATATATATATATATATATATATATATATATATATATATATATATATTTAATTTAATTAAAAAGTTGGATAACTGTAACAATTTGTTTTAAAAATAATAATATCGATTTGTTTTATTTATCTGAAAGTCCAATCTGCAATTAAAAATAAATAAGTACATTAGATCTATAAGGAATAATTAATAAGTTTACAAATGTATTATTTAGTATGAAATTTGTGTTAATGATTTTTTAGCTATACTGCTTTTAAAAAATATTTTTGTATATTTTAAATGAGAAAAATGTTGCAAAAAATGGAATATCTATATTAAGTATATTTGTTAGTTTTATTCAATTATTATAAAGACATTTATAGAAAAACATAAATTATATTTTATAGAAATTTTATTGGTTTCTAAAGAAATATTATTTAATAAAATTACTATTCAAACGCTCCTCCAATTATACAATTTTATGATAAAAGTATTAATTCTGCCAACAATTGTTGAGATAAAAGAACATTCGATTAATGATTAAAAAAACATAATTTACAGTAAATTGGAAAAAAAATTAAATGTCGTAATATTATGAAATTATTTTATTATAAATTCAAGATAAATATTTAAATACAATTGTTTTTTTTTCAAATAATTCATACACTGAATGATTTTTTTTAATAATCTATCGCATTATGACACGAATAATACAGTAATTAATATAAAAATATTTTTATTATTAAATTACTTTATTATCATGAATAACGAAAGCAAATCACCAAATATATATATATTTAAACGATTTAGGCTATGTTTATAATGATAAGCTTAAAATCATTTTTTTTCAATTTTTATTATATATATATATATATATATATATATATATATATATATATATATATATATTACATGTGAGTGCGTGCTTTAGATATTATTCAAAAGGGACAGAAAAGGTAGTCGAAGACCTTCATTTCTAAGTCAACGTTCAGAATTCTTGTGCACATTCAAGTCTGTTAAATCAAACAACAGGAACGTATAAAATACAGGAGAGTTTAAAGCTATTATTATAAATTAATATTATTCGAATATATAAATAAATATTTACGATTTAAAAAAAAAACAATAAATAATTTTACAATGATGTTTCGGCTATAAAATTGATTTTGAGCATTCGCGAAACGTTTTCATTTTCGATTATATATAGGACCCGGTGCGCGGGCCGCACATTTAAAACGTCTGCCATATGTAGAGCGGTGACTTTTATCTGCGAATCGAAGGTTTCTTGTCTCCTTTCTATTCCATATCGTGACTACTATAGTTCACAATGCCCCGATTGTGTGTTTCTTCCCATTTTTTTTTATATTTCTATTATTATTATTTTTACTATTATAATTACGATTATATTTATTATGACGGTATAAAATTTTACAATGGTTCCAGAATATTTTACACGTCAATCATTTCGTTATTGAATGTTTTATTTTTAATACGCATTCCGACATTGGGTGGGTCAGTTCCGAGTCACGAATCAAAAATTGACCTTATATACGTATGTGTGTGTGTGTGTGTTAAAATTTTCTTAAAATTCGTCCTTTTTATCAATCGAATATTTTCAATACATTTATGATTTATATCGTGTAATATATGAATATTTCAGTTATGCAATCAAATATAGTCTATTGTGTAAAAAAAAAACAATATATATTTGATCGTGATTTATGATAATTATTTATCCAGAGAATCGAAAATTCATTTTATTCTTAGACAATAAATTATCATTTTATTTTAGATTTTTGAAGAAAGATAATGTAATGGAATGAAGTGAAACGTTACAAAAAATTCAATATAAAAATGATAACATTCGATATGATAATAATTAAATATATGATATGATAATAATTATATATATTTTTATTTATTGCAGATAAGTATGAATTTTAATCTTTGCAATCTTTTCTATGTAAAATATTTCGTAATAGATATTTTTTTAAAATACGATTCGTTTAATGAAAACATATTATTTTCAGTTTTCGTTTAAATAACGGTTTTTTCTTTCGAAAGCTAAATATGATCGCGTATATTAAATTGTAATATTTAAAACAGTGACATCTGTGCATATAAAAAAAATGTTTATTTATAAATTAAAATATTAATTTTAAATTTATATTTTTAAACTTAATATAATACTATAACATAATAAATTATTAAATGTAAGAAAAAAAAATTAATTGTAATTTTCGATAAATGTTAAAAATATAATATGAATGATTATAAAAATGATCAAAAGATGTCATTAAATATTTAAAGAAAATTACATATTTAAAGAAAAAAAAATATAAATTATTAATATTGAATATAATTTAAATGAAAATTAATGAAACATTATATAAATTTAAAATTAAAAATAATTATCAATATTTTAATAAACGATAGACATATATGAATATAATATTTTTTTTTATCACATTCAAGGGTTCCAATTAACTGCCAATAAAGTAATTTATCTATATTATATATTTTGCGAAATAATTCAATTATAGCAACTGTAATCAGCAATACAATGACTTATATTAAATATATTTATTATTTAAATTTATACGATATGATATAAAAATATGTTATTGAATTTTTTCCGTTAAATATGATAAACTTTATTGAGTTATCATAATAAAAAAAAATTGAAATCAATTTTAAAATGCAATAAAAATGTAAAATTGATCAATAGACAAAATGATAAATAATTGTATATTTAATAGTACTAAATATCTATTGATTATTGCGATATTTATTATTAGTTCTCATACTATTGATTATGAACAAGGTGACCAACTTTTTTTTACAATAAAAAGGAGGATCGTATGTTTAAAATATATAAATATATTGAAAAATAAGAATTGTCCTTCGAAAACGAGGACTATTTGTCACTTTATTATAATAAATAAATATCATATCTATTTCATTATATTAATATAACAGATATTTGTACTTTGTTGACATATCGTCATACGAAATAATCTATTGTGTGGATGAAAAGAATAAATACGATATTTTTTATTTCATTAATTTTTAGATTATTACGCTAGTTAATTAGAATTTGAAATATAGCGAAAAATATGTGAATCACCGTAAAATATGAAGCGTTATTGAAATGTTTATCAGATAGCGAAAAAATCAAGATATAATAATAAAATAAACGATGAGTATTTTCCTATTTTTAAATATTTTTTAAATATATATGGGCGACTTAATAATAAATTACGTTCAATTTGCAAATTTAAAGTGATTATTGTTAAATTATTGCGATTAAAAGAAACATTTTATGCAAAATTTACCGATTAATAATTTATATAATTCAGAATTATAAATGTCAGAATTGGTATGAGGAATAATAGAAAAAAAAAAGATTAAATATAATCGATTGAATTTTAAGCGATAAGTATCATAATTAGCAAAAGTAAAATATTTATATGAAAATTGAAAAGTTTTTATCATTATTTCGCTTTCTTTAAAATAAATTCGACATGTTTAAATAATAATATTTAAAATATTAGATTAATAAATTCATTATTAGAATGTTCATTATAGTAATTTTTATTGCACTTCTGAGTCATTAAATTTCCGCGTAATTAGATATTTTTTGTTTGTTAAATTTTTATAGTTTTATAAGATAATAATATAAAATGATGTGTCATTAACAATATTGAATCATCATTTTTTTTAAATTCATTTTATATAGATAAATTTAGCGTTATTGAAAATTTTAGCTGTCATAATTTTATCATTTCATAATTCTAATGACCCTTTGTACTCGAGAGGTGTCATTTGATCACCACGTGGATTAATGCAAAAAACTTTATGACTATTTATGTTAATTTTTTGTAACGAATTTTCACACTCTTTATATATAATATAATGAAGTATAAAATGATACTTTTTATTAAATAGAAATAGGATTTTTTTTAATCTCAAATTATTTTTCTACCATATAAACATAAATCGAACTGCAATTTTAGCATATAAATTTTGATTTTTTTTATGGTTCAAATTTGACATTCATGCCAGAAGTATTATTAAAGTAAAAAAAAATAATCTTAATAAACATGAAATGATTTAACAATATACTGTTTTTTTTTTAAAGAAAATTTCTGAATTGGTGGAGAAAACGGTTTTTCTTTTAGATTTGGAATATTTTTTCAATAAACCCATATATTGTACACAAAACCACTAAACAGCATGAGTATATAAAATGTTAAAATATAAAAGCTTTAATTAATAAGTAATAATTTTAAAGTAGCATGAGGTAGAAAAAATTGTCAACAACGCTGCGAAACATATTGAATGCAAATTTTTAAACATAAACTATTCAATAAATGAAATCCACGAACTTTTCCAATATTGCGTTTTCCTTGCGTCGCTTTTCCTTTTATTTTCTTTTGTTCGTTCAACACTAGCTGCGATAACATATAAAATTATACGCATAATAGTATATATAACTAAGCCGGTAAACAAGCAAGTCAATGAATTTATTTCCCTTATCGAGTTCATCGAACTTGACAAATAAAAATAACGAAATCGAATACGCGTCACTGGGTCATCATTTTGTAGCGATTGCGCACCAGAGGAACAACATCCGGGAAGAAGAGGAGGAAGTAGAAGTACAAAAAAAAAAACCAGGCAAATTTATAAGGGTGTGAGGTGATTTCATATATAGCTTCCATAGTTGGTTACTATGACGATGAGGGGTCGCGACATTCTGGCGCCGATACCCCCTTACTACGTCAAATTGCTTCCCTTGGGAATTATCCCAAGGTGGTTGTTCTGTAATGGTAGCCAAGATTCGAATTACTCTATATATATATGTAAATATATATAAATTATTATATTTTATTTTATTTATAACATATAGTCCGATTAACAAATAGAATTAAATATATAGAAAATTGATATTTAACACTGTGATCAAAAAGTAAGATGAATTTATTTATAAAATGTAAATTCTTTATTTATTTTTTCAAATCAATTTCATCCATTTCAAAATATTCCCTGTCCAATAAAACGTACTTTTGCTTTTTCCAGTTCTCGAAATAGTCAGAATAGTCTTTTTCCGGTATAGCCTTCAAACCGATAGCCTTCGATTCGGTTTTTATCTCCTCAATCGTGTCAAAACAACATCCGCGCATTGGCCTTTTGCGTTTGATGAATAGCCAGAAGTCACACGGAGCCAAATCAGGCGAATACGATGGTTGATGATGAAAAAAGTCGCGAAGAACCAATGTAGTATGATGTGGTGCAATATCGTGATGAAGAAACCGAAGTTGTAAAAACACATGTTATTCGGAAATAATTAAACCTTTCGAAAAACAGACGCTTGGCAAATGTTTTAGATAGTCCTACCAACCTAGGAAAAATATTAACAGATTAAATTTTTTCCTAATGTCTAGGAGTTTTAAATGATAATTTCTACTATTTCTCTCTCAAAATTTATACTAATCAGAAAAAATGATATATAACACATTTAGATTAATATTTTTTAATATGCTAATAATAATTGAAACAACTTATTTTATTTTTTTACAACATATTTGATATAGAAATCTAGTATTTAATTTTATATATATATATATATATATATATATATATATATATATTTCTAAAAAAAAGAATATCTATATTTTATGAATTATTGTTGTAGAATTTAAGTAATTGTAAATGTTTATGCGTTTATTAAAACAATTTATTAATTTAGATTAGTAACTAAACGCAAGATTAGTGAAAGACAATCAAAATTATATTTATCCGTTTATCGTTCCATTATTTATTATTAATGGTTTAATACGATAGCTTTCTTCGCGATTAAGTTTTATTATGGAATTTTCATCGTAAAATTATGAAATATCGATGTCGTTTGATATTGTAAACATAATACAAAAAAAATCCATATGGTAAGAAAAAAATATTTTATATAAAAATTTGATATATAAAATGTGTTTAAATTAATGAAAATTTTCGATTTGAATCTTTATTCGAGTTAAAAAATATTTTTTTACTGAAATTTAACATTTTTATTCGTTTTATTGCAATCAATCTAAATTCATTCGTAATAAACAAAGGATTTTCAATGACAACATATTTTTAAATTTATTCTAGAAAATATTTTTCAATTTATATATATATATATATATATATATATATATATATATATATATATATATATATATATATATATAATCTTTTATAAAATTGATAAAAGTGGAATTATTTTAACAGCGATATTATCACAGAAAGTACAAAAATTTCTGATAACTAATATAAATTACTGAATGAAATAATTCCCTAATGCGTTATCGATTAAATTTATTCTTTATAAAATATATATGTTTCTGTAGTAACGAATCTATTTTTTTTGCTATATTTATTTATAATTAAATAGATAGCATAAAATTATGATCTTTAAAATTATTGTGATTAAAACTGTAGGTTCGAAGAAATTGTTGATTGCATTGAAATTATTATCGAAAAATATTGTTTTAAAATCAAATATGATAATTATTTTCTTAATCGTCATCATATCTTAATCTTGGTAAAGAATGAGTCTAGAATTATTCATTGTTTTCAAATAGTAATATTTATATGGTTATTTGTTATTATTAAAAGAAATAAATAAATAGAAAAGTTTTTTTAATGATCAAAAAACAATCGGATATTGTGTTCATTTTGGAACGAGTTTATTAACGTTAAAAGTTTTAAAAACGCTTTGAAATAAGATTAAATATAAGATCCTAAAGTTATTTTTGTAATAATATATTATCATAAAATTTATTTAAAAATAAATATAAAAGTAAATAAATCTTAAATTAAAAGCTAAATTGAGAAAAATAGAGTGGAGAATGAGTTTTTTTTAATCAATATAAGTGTAATAATTTCAATAAATAATTTAGCTATAATATAATAAATTTATAAATAATCAGTAAATATTTTAATTTAAATTAAAATATGTCTAATTCATTAGTCTAAATCTACGAATATTAATGAACTTTTTATGAAAATAGTTTATATAATCGCCATATGTTTAATATAATTTTTCATGTTATATTTTTTAAAATAATATTTAAAATAGAATTGAAAATACGTTGTTAAGGCAATTGAAAAATAATATTTATATAATATTTTTTTTCATATATTATTTTTTTGCAACGTTCATCTAAAGACAATTAAAATAAATTTATTTTCCGATAAGCACACAAAAGATAAGAGAGATAAATACGTTATCAATTTTTCAGATATAACAAAACATGAATTATATTCTAGTAAATCAACACTACCGTTTAATTCTATAAAAAAAAAAATGCTAATAAAACTATGATTCGAATCACGGAACTTATTCAAAAATTATAGATATATCATAGTTTTAATGATTTTAATATGATGAAATATGAAAAAAAAAATACTATTTTTTTTATTATTTAAACGCGAATCAAAAACGCTAATATGATTACGTTAATAATATTTAGTTAAAAATTACGTGATAATATTTAAAGAGCGTTGATTTATTGGTAAACTGTAATAAGATATTGAAGACTTATAAATGTCGATAATTCTGAAAAACAAACCCAATAATCTGAGCGCCTTGAACTTTATTAGTAAATGCGACGAATTTTTTTTGTCTATTTTTACTGTTAAAATAATATTTATGCTTAAGATTTTATTATTTATTTTTAGTATTAAAAAAAATTTTTTTTTTCATAATAATTTATATTTGTAAAAAAAAATATTTAAATTATCCATATAAAAATCGGTTCTTATATTGTGAAGAAAAAAATTGGAAAAATATGTTGGAAATTTATTTAGTTAATTACTATCAAATAATAGGACAACATAGGCATATTAAATCAATTTATCATTTGGTAAATTTATAATTCAATGTTAAAATCAGAAGCGTTAAAAAACAGTAATATATAAAATAACTATTTTTCATAGATTTATTTTCAAAAAAAATGTGTCTAAAATAGAGAACATATTGTTAATTGAGTAATGTTTATTTTATTGAAAATTTTATATAGGGTTTTAAATATTTTTTCTGGTCTAAATATGAAAAAAAATATTTTTATAAATTCATCATAAAAAGCTTATATAATTTATAATCATTACGAATTCGATAAAAAAAAATACACTCGTAATAAATACAAGTTTCGTTGTTGCAAAATTTCTATTGTCGGTTATAAAAAATTAAATTGATCAATAATCTCTACGATTGATTTATAAAACAATAATATATATATATATATATATATATATATATATATATATATATATATATATTACATAGATATTTTGATATTTTAATGGATAGTGATTTTTTTAAAAAATTAAATTATGTTTATTTAACACGCGTGTTATTGGCAAAAATAAATATAGGCGTAGTCGCTTCAATTAGTAAACGACGAGTGATGCAGTATTTATTCGGTCAAATTTTCATCTAATGACTTAAAATTCATTTATAATAGAAAATTAACTACATTTTTTATAGGCGAATCGTTAAAATTAATTAAAATATAACGCCGAATATCGACGAAGAAAAATAAAATAAAAGATAAATCTTAACGCTGCATTATGTCGTTCACAGTTTAAATGATATTTTTTTTTTTTTAGATAACTAAAATAAATTATGATGTTAGAGTTAAATTATTTATGATAAAACGTGTCGTATGATAGATTTGGATTATATAAAATAAAACTTTATTGTGATTCATTTACATAATATATTGGAATTTATACGAGTCGAATTGCTCTATGAAGGGTGCGAAGGGTGAATTGCATCCGTTTACTTGTGCAGTCACAATTAAATAGTTATTCTCAAATGTTTTAAAAATATTATTTAAAAATGTATATTATTATATAATATTATACAAAAAAAAAATACTTTTATAAATTGAAGTTTTTAAATTTCAATATTTTATACATCTCTGTTGTTTAGTTGTTTTATATAGAATATATATATATATATATATATATATATATATATATATATATATATATATATATATATATATATATAGATTTATTGAACAAATTTCTAAAAGAAAAATAGTTTTTGTCACCATTTTAGAAATTTTATATCGATCTACACAACCGAAAATACAGTTCGGTTTATGATTATGTGATTACGAAATTATTTAAGAAAAGAAAATCTAATTTCTATCTAAAAAAAGTATGATTTTATATTTCATAATATTATATAGAAAGAGTATGGAAATTCCTTACAAAGAAATTAACATAAATAGTTATCGTTGCACATCAAGTTTTCGCATTAATTTAAACGGCGATCAAATGATAACTATTGAGTACGACAATTAATCAAAAAAAAAAAAAAATTTTTTTAAATAACTAATATATAAATAACAAACTGTTGTTCAGTAACAAGTTGAATTTAAATTGAAGTTAAAATAACCTTTTAACAAAAATAAACATTAATATAAAACGATGTTCATCAAACGTACAAAATTATTGCGTGCGATTTTATTGGGAGAAAGTTTGAAAATCTCTACACACACACACACACACACACACAGAGGGTTGAATATTTGAGAAATGGCGCCAGTCCGACGGTCTCCTTTTATCTGCAGTGTTCCTCAGTCTCTCGTCCGAATTGGAACAGAAATCCTAGTGACGCACACACTTAAAAATTAAAAAGAAAAATCGGAAAAATCCTCATAAAATTCAATAGATCGAAAACCGTTAAAAATATATTTAAACGTTGCTAAATATCAAAACTAGTAAAAATTAAAATTAATCATATTTTATATACATATAATGAATCGATATAAAATATTTTAAATAATATATAATAATTTTTTTTTCACATATATAAAATGTTTGTAGATAACGCAATAGTTCAATTATCGTCATTAGCATTGTAAATATTCATATATAATATTTGTCGGCGTTCACTAAAAATTATTATAATGAGATTATTTCGTCGTTAATCTATCTATAACCAAACATTGTTGACGATATTTTAAACACGTATGCAATAAATATTATAAAACGTCTTTATTTTTTTCTCGCATATTATATACAACACACGATTACTTTTGATTCCAGGTAAAAATTGCGATTAAATTTAATTATCTATCGTATTATGTTTTTATTATTGTAAAAAAAGCATCTTTATATTTTTTTCAAATCGTTTATCGCGCGATAAGAAAATATAAAAGGGGAAATTTAAACATGAAAACTTTGATCGTTTATGCCGTCATCGCAGCCGCTTTTTTAATTCAATCATGTGAGTATTTATTTAATAAAATAATAATACAGTTGATTAGAAATTATCTTTATTTTTCCTTTTATTTTAATCTGGGGGGGAGAGCGGGGGTATTAATTTATATGGTGAAATGTCACCAACTTATCGATCGTGTTGACATTTTTGTTAAAGGCGCTTCCAGTAACCTTTACGATTGTTCTATTAAATTATTTTTAATTACTATATATATATATATATATATATATATATATATATATATATATATATATATATATATATAATAAAAATATAATACTATTTTTTTTATCGTCGATACGTGATATGAATCATTGGTATTTGTCGATAAGAAAAAGATATTTCGTCTATAGTACTTTTTTTCTATGACGAAATATAAAAAAATACAGATAAATATCAAAAAAATCATATATATTAATTAAAATCTTTTTTTTTTATTAATATCATTTTTAATATTTGGATTTTGGCATAGATCTTTGAATATATGTTGAGAAATATTATATTCGAATTTCGTACATAATATATTTAATATAATAAAGAGACGTAAATAAAGCAATTTATTGATATTTCGCGATTTATCAAATTTAAATTATTTATTATTAACAGTTATATTTTTAATATCAAATTGTATAAAAATAATGTCATCAAATTATTATTGTTCCTCAAAAAAAAAAACAGAAGAAAATATAAATATTAAAAAAAATGTTTATTGCTATTAATTAATTATCAATAAAATAAGTTAATTAATATTTATTCATTATACATATTAAAAATATTTTTATTACAAATTTATTTACGTCAAAGTGCAATAATTTCTTCTTATTATTATTATTATCAAAAATTGTGGATTATCAGAATTCCAATTATTGGTATATTTTATAAGTCATTCAAAAACAATTGTTATTTATGAATTATGATTTCATCGGAAAAAATATTTTATTGATATAATAATTATAATGTTGAAAAACATCCTCGTTATATTCTATACCAGCGGTTCCCAATTTTTTTTATTAGTGTACCCTTTTACCTTATTGTCTCCTTAGTGTGTACGCATACCACAGGTTGGGAACCGCTGTTCTATACTATAAGAAATATATTTTCTATTATAAAAAAATATTATAGGAATATTTTTATTCGAACACAGGTTTTGCCATAAGTTGCTACATATGCCAATCTCGTTCAAATCCATCATGTTCGGATCCCATTAAAATACACGCATTGGATCTAACGGTGAGTTGAAGTTTAATATTTTTTTATTTTTAATATGTTTAATAATAAATCGATATCGTTAATAATATAGGATTGCGATATCGAAATTTTGCAAAAATCCAGCGAAGAATTGGTTATGGGATTGAGGGGAATCACTGGACTTAGTAACAATGAAGCACTCCGTTTGATCGCAGGAGATCCCAGAAGTGATTCTGATCCTATGCGATGCCAAAAGATCAGTTATTATCGTAAGTATATATGTATTATTCAAATTTTAACTATATTATTTGAATGTTGTCTTTTTTTCTTCTTATTTACGCCGTCTTCATAAGAAGATTGGCAATTTACACGGTTAACGAAATTTTTGAAATAGTATATCTGTTGTTATTGTTGTTGCTTAGTTTTTTCTTATTTTGTATAAGACTTTCTTAATTGCTTCTTCGTCAATCCAAGATGCTCGTAATATTCTCCGGTAGCATCATAGTTTCTAGACTTTTTTTTGGTTCCAAGGTCCAGTGTCCAAGATACTTTAGTACCATATATTATAGAATAAAAATGATCAACATGTGGCGCTTGTAATTTAGAGGAAATGTATTTGAAAATAGATGTTTTATAAAACTGTTTTGTTTTATGAGATGACCTTTTCAATTTATAAATTAAAAATTCGAATGAATTTTCGTTTGAAAAAAAAAACAATTTTGTGCCACGTGGGAAACATTAGTGACATGCTTTTTTTGGGAAAGACTTTCAAAATAGCCATCCAAACTAAAAACTTATATATTTATAGTGCATTTAAATTTGAATGGAAACAAAATGTTGGCCATTTTGATATAGAAGAAAGAACAAGAAAGACAAAACATTTAATTATGCATCTTGAAACCATAACTTAATTAAGTTACGATTTTGATTTTTTTTTTTTTTTTGCAGTTGGCGATGAACTTGTTGTGATAAGAGGATGTCAAGCGGTACCTGATAGATGGTCTGATACTCATACAAATATATGTCGTGTACTCGAAGATAAAGCCTATCGTCAACACGACATGTATTTAAATTATTGTAACAGTTGCACAGAATTGGGTTGCAATTCCTCACCGGGAAAATTCGAATTTAAAACGTGGATAATTGTAATCACGATCGCGTTTTCTTTCGTCACTATAATGCTGCGATAAGATTTTTATTTATATTAATTATTATTAATATTATTTTTTTTTTTTTCAATCGATTTATATGTGTATATTTATAATTATAAAATCGTTTTCATTTAAAGATATTTTAAAATATTGCATTTTTATTTTCTGTTTAGAAATGAAGCGTGTTTCAAACGTTTCTATATTGACGTCTAAAAGGAAATTATTTAATTAAAAACAACGTTATTCTATAACAGATAAAACAATTATTGAAATTATAGATTACTTATTTATTTTTAAATTCATTTTTTCCTTTTTAGAAAAAAAAACTCAATATTTATATTCACATAAATAACAGAAAATCATTATATTTTTAATGATATAAAAAGGATGCAATATTCTTATCACAAATATATTATCAAAAAAAAAAGGAAAAAAGGTTGTTTTTTAATTTCATTGAAACTTACAACTGAATGAATCACTCTGATACTCTTTAAAATATTATTAACTATCCAAAATTTTACATAATTTTGCAACTTTTTTTTACAATTAACCAAATTGTACTATTATAAAGGATCGCTTGTATACAAATTTTAAATTCAAAAAATTTCTATACTTTATTTTACTTTTGTGTGATTAAAGCCTGCAAACATGCGCATATATAAATATAAACGACATCGTTTATATTAGCAATAAAATTTTATTTGCTTTATTATCTTTTCTTTTGTGTTGTTAATACGTATTTTACAATTATATTTAAGACTGAAAGTGTGAATGATACGATCTACGGAATTTTTATGTGAAAAATAATGTTGCGAAATAAATACGTATTACGACATTATTTATTAAAATCATTTAAAATAAATAATTATGAATTATAAATATTATATATTGATAAAACTAAAACGAACATTTTTTTAAATTTATAAAATAAATAGGTGTAGTTTTTTGAAATCAGTGTTTCGATGTCAGTTTTTGCTTGTCGTTCTTTTTGTTTATATGTTAAATATTTATTATATAATACGTAGAATTTTTATTGATATGTAGAAAAGTAAACGCATCGATGATCATTGCTTGTTTATGAATATAGGGTGTTTCAAAAAACATAAATACGTGCAAATTTCATATTTTCACTAATAAAGTTTCTATGTAATATTCAAATACGCATTCTCGTATAACGTAATAATAGGTTTTAAAAATATTTTTTTTTTATTTACATTCTATAATATATTATAAAATATATATTATTTAATTTTTTACAATAGATTACTTTTATTGTATAATAGATTTAATTTAGAATAACACGATCATTTAATTTAGAATAACTCGGTTTATTTTCATATAATGAAATATTTGCGTTATACGAGGATTGCCAGTATTTCGTTAAATTGGAATACACATGTAGTTTTTCTATAATATATATTCGAATAATATTCTTAAAAATAGACAGAAAAAATACAACAAAATGTCGTTTCGATGCATGATATTTAATATTAAAAATATTTTATTATTATGATATATGTCCCAATTTATATATACATATAATATATAGCACTTAAGTATAATATTTAAAATTCGAAATATATTCTAGTTATTTATTTCGTTTTAAACGTAAATTAATATTTAAGTGATGAAAATGGTGTACCGTAGTGCATTCAATAACGATACTTTGAATATATTTATTGTAAATAAAATGTATAAAAAAACTTTTAATTAATATCTATTAAACGATACGTATTTGTATGTTTATCTTAAAAATAAAGTAACAATAATTTTTAATGATTTTTGTCTATTGTTAAAAAATTTACGTTTTTTTAATTGTTTGGGATTTGTAAAATTGTGAAAAAATTAAGAATTTGATAAAAATCTAAGGACAATTTCTCTTAAATATTTTCAGACTTTAGTTTTGCTATTTTTATTTATAAAAATTTATTTTTCCTATAAATTTACATTTGTCCGAGAACTCTCTTATTAAATATGAAATTTTAATATATCGAAATATTAAAAAAATAAATAAAATAAAATGACCTACGTTAAACTTGTTTAATCGTTGTTTTTTTTTAAAGTTTGATTATTTTAAATAAAAAAAATATTTTGTTGTGTTTAAATTATATACTAATTGTATGTCGTCGTCGTAATAACTAATATATATATATATATATATATATATATATATATATATATATATATATATATATATATAATATTAAAATATGCAAAAATCGTCATAATGATAATTTTAATAACATTATAATGTACTTTTTTTTGTATAGTGTGACGTTACATAAAATATATTAATATTAAATATTATTAATTAATATAAATGTATTGTAAGTCTATTGTATTATGCTTAATACTCGAATAAAATATATTCCGCTAAATATTCGTATTTTTATTTAGTTTAAATAATATATATTATTGATTTTAAAGACTTCTTACTCAAAAAAAAAAATAAAATAAAATAAAAAAATCATTGTATTTCGCAAGCGAAAAATTGAGATTGATTATAGTGACATTGTTAACGAGATTCTGTTTGAAATATTATTGTCAGTTTTCTTATCGTTGATGGTTTATCAAACGGAGAATTTAGATAAAAGATATAACTAAACTAAAATCAATAAATTGTGCCGTCTCTCGGATGAGAATTACAGTTGAGGTTGAAACTCGATTACATTAACAGTTTGTTGCGATTGTTCGGCATACGCTATTGTAATCAATTATCAACGATGGTTTCCAAATTGTGGACGTTGTCCGTCACTTTAGTGTTATTACTAACATTATCAGTTCATTTTGGTATGTACATTCATAGTGATCAATTTTTTTTTTCATATGTCATAAATTAAAATTTTATCGGTTTCCAGGCGAAAGTTTAAAATGTTACAAGTGTAAAACTGAAAGTTGCGATGAATTTGATGAGGAAACATGCGGCGGAGAAAGAGTCAAAATACCGTTTGCGCATTTGAGATTAAGAAGGGATATTAAAATTATACAAATGTATAAAGAAATGCCTGTCATAAATTCAGAATTATTTGATGATGATACAACTATATCAACTATAGTCACGGACCCTGAAACATCTCCAGAAACGGAACCCGATACGACACCGGATCCTAATACAACACAGGATCCCGGTACAACACTGGAACCTCCAACGGAAGATAATTATGTTTGCATTGTAGTAGAATATCTCGAAGGTAATTTTCATTTTTATGAGAAATTTTATCAAAATCGTTCCACAATCATCAATTCAATTGGAAATAATTAAAATATATATATTTTTTTCTCATTTTAGGCGATGATAACCAGCGAAAAATTCACAGAGGCTGCGCCGTATTCGAAGACGACGGAGGTCAAGATAAAAGAAATGAAATGTGTCAAGCGGAAGTCGGTCACGATGGGGATTTAGAAAAGTGCAACGTTTGCAACGATAAGGACTTGTGTAATCCAGCAGGAAGAGCCTCATCATCAGCTCTGCTTGCCGTCATCGTGCCCCTCGTAACATATGCACTTATGAAATTTTAAAATAAATCATCAATATTTGTTATATATGTAAATATGTCGCTAAGAGGATATTGTTAATTTAGTTTATATATATATATATATATATATATATATATATATATATATATATATCACACCGTTTTATTTTATTATATTATCATCATCACGTTGATTATGTGCGTGTTTTTTTTTATTTTATCTCTTTTTTTGTATATTAGTGTTTTTTCATTTTTTTTAATTAATAATTTTAACGAAAGCTTGTATATTTTCTTCTGTTTTTTTTTTATAGTAATTATTATTTATTCGTGTATTTTATTTATTTATTAAAATAAGTAATTAATCGAAAATATTTTTTTTATTATTATGAAAAAAAAACCACAATAACATTAACGTAAACAGAATTTCATATAATTTTATATTAAAAAATATTCGAAATCTTTATTTCGAATTTAACAAATTTTCTTTTTTAAATAATATTACAAAATAAAATATATATGAATTATTTCTTTGTTAAAAAACTTGATTTTTAATTTAAATAACCATAGATAAATTTTATATAAATATAAATGTAATTTATATAAATATTTTCATTTTGTTATTTAAATTTGATATTATATCGTAAGTCTGAATTCAATTTGAAAAGTTATGCAATGTGATTTTAGAACTTTTTTTTGGTCGATAATTTATTAAATAATGAAAAAAATAATAATTTTGACTATCATTGAAATACTTTCCATTAAATATCAAAAAATATATTAACGGTGAGTTTCCATGACATCATTTGTATGTTATCTATTTCGATTTACAATGAAAATATATATATTTTATAAGTTTAATTATATTTAAAATATAATTAAATATATACATAGATTTTATAAAATAATAAAAAAATTGAGTCTTTTAAGAAAATATCCAATATCCAAGTGTATAAGAGTGCGACTAAATTTAAAGTATTACAAAAATGTTAGAATGAAATGAAAAAAAAATATAAAATGTTCTATCATGTAATAAAATGTTATAAAAATATACGTAACTTTTATTTTCGTATTGTTTTAATATCACAGAAATCTTTTAATTAATAAATTAAAAAAAATCGTTATATATATAAATAAATAAATAAATATATATATATATATATATATATATATATATATATATATATATATATATATATACTTGAATAATGGTATCCATTGTTATTAAAAAATATGTGTATTTTTTTGGTATTTTATCTATATTCGAATCTCATCTAAATATAATAATATATTTCATGCCGTCATCACATTCAAGTTTCGACAACGTGATAAGATAATATCGTTAATTAGATGATTAAATTGAGCTTTAAAACAGGTGATAATTAGATTAATATTTCACGATGTGCAAAACGAACATGAAAAAAATATCTAGTTAATCATAATGCATAAGTTAAAAATTAAACGATCGATCTTTTTTGGATTAATACATATATACGAAAATAATATTACTGTCGAATAATATGAAAAATATATTTAAATTAACGGTAATGAGTTGAGTCGGTCTGATTGCTGGAAAAATGCTCAATTTTCCGTTTGAAAAACTATTGGAAAAATGTAATTAATATCAATTTTATAATAAATAAATATGTCATTTATCGGAAAAGATAAGCATTCAATTCAAGTCGTTGAAGTAGTGTGAAATAATTGCAATAATATATTTATAACTCTGAAAATAGATTTTTTTTCAGTTAACAATATAAAACATTGCTCTGATAGAAAATCTATTTGTCATATCAAAAAACTAATCTTTAGACGATATGAAATATAAGAGGACAATTTTCAGACGTTTTGCTAATTAATATCTGATGAAAAAGTGATTTTTTTTTTAATAACGATTTAAATGATCGATATATTTGTTGTATTTAGTTGTGACATATATATATATTTATGTTTTATTATATAAATTCATTTATATAACGTGGGTGACATTTTTCTAATAATATTATTGAAAAATATTGGATCTATTATAATAAAAAAAATATCTATTTATAATACGTCAATATAAATTTATAGGTTTTTAAAATTGAAAATATATTATAAATTGCTGAAATTCAATATGTATATTTATTAAATCAATCATGAATTAAATTTTATTTTTTATATTTTTTTTTAGAATAATAAATTATATGTGATATATAAAAAATTATATAAGTAGATTTAAAAAAAAAGTAAAAAATTGTTATAATTAATAACAAAATCATTTAAATTATTGAATAAAACTACGACATCTATAGAAAATTTAACAAATTAATATTGAATATCAGGGGAATTCACTGCATTCATACACATTGATTAATAGATGACATTTTAAATTGAAAATAGATAAAAAAAATATATTTATTTGTTTATAAAGAGTCGTTATAAGGACCAGTTTTTCAAGAACTATGCGAAAAATAATTTATTTTATGAATTTACTTTCACAGATATTCTGATAACTAAATGGTAATTTAATTATTAAGGACTGAAATTTAATAAGTTTACAAAAAGTAAGATTAATACAAATAGAATATAATTGTTTGTTTGTTTATTTAGCTAAAATGTTGTTCAAAAATAATTATCAACCTGAATTATACATTTTTGTCATCGATTCCGACAAAGTATACATATAAACTTTTCATTGTAATTTTTAACCAGAAAAACCGGTTTTCTTTTCATATTATATATATATATATATATATATATATATGGTATATATATATATATATATATATATATATATATATATATATATATATATGGTATATATATATATATATATATATATATATATATATATATATATATATATGCTGTATGTCTACTTTAGATTCAACATGTTTAAAATAACAGAAAATATTAATAACAATATTAAAAATTTCAGAAAAAAAGATCAAAAAAAAAATAAAAACACAAGTTGTGATTTAAAAAAATAATAAAAAGCCATTGAAAATTGATACAAATAATTATTTTGGCGCCAACAAACGTTTTGAGGAAGAGGAGAAGAATGAAGAAAGAGTGAGGGGGCGGGGAAAAAGAGGTGGAAATAAAACGCAAAAGTGCGGTCTAAAACCAAACAAGACATCATTTGAAGTCGGTTCACCGTCGATTTCGGTGTTGCCAGTTGTTTCACTGAGCGTTTTTTCTCTTTCATTTTCACCCCAACCTCCGGTCAAACATGAAAACTTTCGGTGTCGTCTTCTTTTTGATAGCCGTTTTTGCATCTACAGGTAAGCAAAACAAAAAAAAAAAGAGAGAAAAAGAAAAAAGAGAAAAGATAGAATTCTAAACGATGATGATGTCTGTCGTACATGATTTCGGAATATTTTCAATGTTGAAATTGAACGCAAAATATTTTTTTTTTTTTTGAGCGTTGATTTTATATACATTTGACAGTGAAAATTATTATTATTTTAATTTATAAAATGTTCAATTTTTATAATAAAACATTATTCATATTGCATTATTTTTTATCTAATATATTATATTGCTCATTTAATACATATATTTGATTAAAATGTAAACACAGATGAATTCTAATCGTTTCTTTATTAATTAAAAATATTTATTTCTTTTAATATAACTTATTCATTAGTTATGTTGAACATTTATATATATATATATATTTATTTTTTTACGGTATGCGTTTATTTGACGATACGTGTTAATTATTTTGTTTACTTTCAAAATATATGCGTTTAGATATCTTGGTACTTTTAAGAAAGAAAAAAAATATATTTAATCATTATTTTAAAAATAATTAATATAATCATTAATTAATACACGATATGCAGTTTTTTTTTGTTTATAATTAACGAATAATATTTCAATTTCTAGATATATATTTTAGATTATTTATTTTTAAAACCATACATTACATTGATAATTTTATACTAAGGGTACATATTTAAGTTTTATACTTTTTCTATCAATCGGCGTTATAAAAATAATATATATTTTAAATTTAAAACTTTGATAATATTCTTTGAACATATATGTTTTTATTAACTGTATTGAAGGAAATATATTTCTCAAAAATTATTAATATATATTTTATTTATTTAAAATTTATTGTAATTTAATAAACGAAGATTGAATTGAAAACGGATAACAAAATTTTATATATTAATTTGATTATACAATATTAATTAAAAACGTATATGATTCATAAATTAATGAGATTATTACTTAAGTGAAATTATATTAATATTTAAAGTATTTACATATTAAAATTATGACGTATTTTTAACGAAATCGAAAGTCGTTTAATAATTTTATTTCAATACAAATATGTTTAGAATTTTATATTGCAGATCACATTTTTATATTATTTTTATGTACATTTACAACAATTAATATTTATTTATTGACGCGTCTCTTCATCTAAATTTATTACATGCGATAAATAAATAAATCGTTCGATTATTCGAATTACTAGTTCGATCAATCAAAGCAGTTAGCCTTGTTCTATGCGATTATTATGGGAGAAAAATTGCAAAAAAATAAAAAATAAAACAACATTCGAATAAACACACCGGCAAATATTATATCTTTTAAGGGTTTACCAAACGTAATCGAATAGTTTAAATTAACTGAAAACGGTTACACTGGGACAACTTTCAAATAACCGTTGCATCATATTTATCGGATGCAACACTCTCGCATTTGAAGTCTATTCGTATAATAGTCGTATAAGAAGACGAAGGTCGTTATATTGTGCAATGTCCGCGTTTTCCGACAGTATATCGTTCCGTTTCGCCGATGTCGTTCATTATATGCTCTACGACAGAAACGGACCGCAATATGGTCGACGTGCGTGGAAAAAAAAAACGACAAATAAAGAGGACGCGTGAGATTGTAATTGATTTTTTTTTCGTGCTATACATATTGTACGTATTTAAAGAATGTTTAAATCAATATGAAAACAACATCAAATTGATATCAATATTCGTAAATGATAATTAGCTTACATTTTTATATATAAAATCTTTTGTCATTCGTATAAATATATAGAAATCAAAATTTTTTTCAATCATTTTATTCCATAAATATTTTATTATTACGTCAATCTTATAATAATTAAAATAAAAATCGTTCTATTTACAATTTTCACAATAAAAACATCGAAATTTATCGTATTATAATAAGAAAGAAAAAGAAAGCGACCGACAAATAAAACAAGAACGTGAACAAATAAATACGCGTCAATCTTTGATTTTCATTGACTGCAGCCTATAATAAGCGTTGTATTTTACGTTTAATGTAATGTATTTTATTTTTATTTTATATGTGTAATCGTAATGTATTTTATATGTGTGTGTGTGTGTGTGTGTGTGTGTGTGTCGTGTAAACTTAAACGCATTGAATCGGTTAAAACGGATTTTTTGACTGACGTTTCTTACACGCGCGTCTAGTTAAATTTAACCGATAAAGCGGCACGTGTAAAAATTTCGGTAATGCAATACGTTTGAAATTTTAGTTGTGTCCGTTGTGCATTTAAATTTGCCAGATGATTATTTATTAGAGGGAAATTTTTTAAAATATTTTATAATATAAAAATATAATATTTTTATATGCAAGAAAAATGACGTCACTTATATTATAATAAAAACATTAATTGGTCGATAATATTATTGATTTATGCTTACTTTTATATTGTCAGTTGTTGAATGAGTAATCATAGTCTATTAACTGCAATTTAATTGTTTTCAGAGTTTTCCAAGTTTTGTTTTCATAATTATAAAATAATAAATATAATGATAAAATAAAGAAGATTTTTTTTTACATTCTATAAATCAGTGGTATTTAGGTAGTATTCTGTCAAAATTTATATATATTATTTTTCTTTTTGAAATAATATTATAGACGTTAACAACCCTTGATCGAACTTAATAAATGCTTTTATATATCCTCATCCATGGCTTCTACTGTACTAATTTCATATTCCGTAGTCTATTGCTATGTTGTTTAAATTTAATAGTTAAGTTAACATTTATGTTGTCATTCATAATCTGTTTATACAGATGGATGGATGATTGTTCTCTAAAAATAAATCTATTTCTCTAGTGGGATCGCTACTTTAAAGCCTGAAGATCTGTTTGTTTAAATTTTGTGATTTTGATAAAACTAAAAATCATTTATAGAAAATAAATATAGGATAATTGATGATTTAAAAAAAAACATTATTTTTATAATTGAAAAGTAACAATTATTGATTAAAAATGTTATCTGTTCAGTTTATTTTTTAAAACATATGGTTGTTTTTAAACGACATTTGTTTATTCAGTTTCTCACCTTTATTATTACGTCGTCGTAATGACAAGTTGATAATTTAGATGCGTCATTATTCATTCTTATGATTGAAAAAAAAAATAATAAAGAAAATGCTTGTTGCATCCGTTTTGCATGCAAACGTTCAGACCGAGGACTCGTTTAGGAATGTACTTGAAAAATTCTAGTTCAACTCTTGCATAAATTTAACATCAATTATATAATATTAATACTGATAAATAATTGTGTTGTTTACGTATATTATTAATTGCGACATGCGATGCACGGTGATTATTTATTGTATATTCATACGAAGGAAATATTAAAATGTTGAATAGGGTACGAAATTATCTCAATTGTTACATAAAGGGCAGTTTCCTCATGAGGCAAATTATAATTTATTTTATGTCAAAATTATGTTATAAAAAAAAATATGTGTTATCTTTTTTATTTACGACGAAAATGGAACACAGTGGTGTTACTATTCAATATTTATCTATTTTAATTTATTATTTAACAATTTTAGATTTATTTTTTTGGATAACAAAATTTTTGTTTTATGGATATTTTCATATAATTTATGAATATATTTCATACGATTACACATAATTTCTTTTTTAATTTATTTTTAATCAAACATTTTTAAATAAAAATAACGAAGAAAACATTTATAATTATAAAAAAAAATGATTCATTAATAATTATTGAAATTTTACTATTTCAATAATTATTATTTATTAATTATTATTTCAATAATTATTTTGCACATTAATTATTGAAATTTTATCATTAAAACGTATGATCAAGTTTAAATATTAAATTTAGTGGAAAAATTGATCTGATCGCAAATATCAAAGTTTACATTATCACTAATAATATTATTTAATTTATATTTTAAACAAAATTTTTATTTTAAAAAATATAAAAATATTATATAAAGATAATAAATTATTGATATTTAATTTTGATCACAGTTGTAATTCAAAATTAAATCCATTGATTTAATTCAATAATATAAATAAATATTATTGTTATTTAGTAAACATATTTATGTATATGTAAATTTAGAATTCTTATTTAAACCATAAGTGCCTTTTGGGTAATTATAATTAAACAAACACGATAGTTGATCGCATATATATATGTAGCAATTATCGTCGAAATATATCGACGTAATTGAACAAAATTAGGGGGGTCGAGCAATCGAGAAATTGACAAAATTTCTATGCGTCGACAATTTTTTATTTCATTTTATTATTTTTTTTTCACAATTCAAAGAAAGAAAAAAAATATATATATTAATATATATATCGCTAGAACTGTAAAAATTCACGTCGATTTTATTGTTCGTCAATTTTGTTGTCGTACCGGTGAACGATGTGCCATTAGTGCCTGGCACCATTAACAATTCAGGATATATATTCAGACCAGGGCCTGTCAATCTGCACTTTAATCGATATTATTAATTCGATATTGGAATTTCGACGCGATAAAGGGTACACGAGGGGACGGGGGATGGGGCAGCGAATTCTTTTGAATTTTTTTTTAATAATAATATTTATCAATTGTCGACGGGGTCGCGTTTAAAAAAAAAAAGTACGCGTTAACCGTGTCATGAACGTTTTCGATAATTAAATTAAATTGTACGATTTATTCATATATATATATATATATATATATATATATATATATATATATATATATATATATATATATATATATATATATATATATATAGGGGTTACAAAGAAACCGAATTGTATGAAATATATATATATATATATATATATATATATATCTTGAGATGTTGGTGATAATATAGCCCTCATTTTTTAAAAAAATATGCCCCTATGTATTTTTTTAAATTAAAATGTTCTTTAAAAAAATAAATATTCTGAGTATACTCGAGTATGACTAAATAGATGAAATAGATAAAATTTATAATGTTGTGTTATGCTTATTTTTATGTGAGGGTACTCTCTTTTAAATGATAGCTAAATTGGATATTTTATAAAAAAAAATTAATTTGATCATGAATATATTGCATATTTTATATTGTAAGAAAATAATAAATTGTTTATTATAAATTTTACCTTCTTTTTTAAATCTAAGTATAAAAATTTTAGATTTTAATTTCTCTAACAACGAAAAGGTTAAAAATATATTTATTATATTATATGTTTAAAATCCAATCAGAAAATAATTAAATTTTTATTACGTGTTATATTTAGTTTTTAGATTTATTTTTTAATTTAAGAATATATCTATATTATTAAAAATCTACATAATTTTTTCTATCATTATTGTTTAATCATCATTTTATTTTAAAAATTTAAAAATTATTTTATCTACAATATACACTTTTTCCATTCTAATTGATTGTTTTCACCATCTTAACAGTTGTTTTTTTATTGTCACTGTTTTAACATCTTCAACTTCAAAATTGTCTCTAATTATCGACCCTTTTACTTCATCAATCTAAATTACCCCACCGATTGACCTCAATATTTTCATCCTGCAAACTTTCAAATTGTTTTGTAATTAAACAATTATTATTTATATTTCAAGATGTTAAATATTTTCAACTATATTTTTAAAAAATCGATAAAATAACGAAAAAAATACATAAAATTCAATCTATTTATTCGTCAACGACGTAGATCTAGGGCAACTTGTCAATGCTAAACAAATTGGAAAGAGGCGTGAAATACTCGTTAACGTCCAAAAAATATAAATAAACACACATATATATATATATATATATATATATATATATATATTATACACTTGATAATGATTAAGTTTGTCGTATTTAGGTCACCTAAGGGTAGTCATTCAAGTGCGCATTTCCCTAAACATCAAATGTCCATAGAAATTGACAGTTTGATCGATAAGATCGAAACTTCTTTGATATCACGACTCCATAAAACCTATGGATTAGTTTAAGGGACGTGTCACATAATACGTTATATAAATATATTCAAAAAAAAAATATATATATATATATACATATCAGATTCCGAAATACGTCGACAAAAATAAATAAATTAACGTTTATTCGACGTGTACAAGTAAACTAGTGGCAATTTTCTCCCTTATTTCATTTAACGTACTTTCACCAATTTTTTATATACATATATATATTTATATTATATATTTTCATATAATAATAATGTATATGTTATTCGTTACTTAGTAAATATATTTCTAATATCGTGCGGGTCGAATTTTTGTTTCGGCATCGTTTGTACGAAATTTTTCAAGTGGCTTATTATTATTTATTATAAAACTACTTTCGATTCACTTTCTCCGCGGCCGTTTAAGTGCATTGAAAAGAAGTGTTATATAATGAAATAAATGGAAAGAAAACGAAAAAGAAAATGGGACGTGCAAAAATTGTGTAAATTCGACGATCTCCTTGTATAATGATCGATATACGCGGAAATATATATATATATATATATATATATATATATATATATATATATATATATATATATATTTATATTTGTTTATATAAAATTTTAAAATAAATAATTTATTTGTACGTTCGATGGTTTTTAGGCAATAGAAAAATATCGATATATGTAATTATAATATAAAGTCGAAATAGTTATATTATTTAGATTGTATTATATAATGTTTAAAAATAATTTGTGTAATAAAAAAAAAGATTTAATAATAGCGCTACAAATATTTACGATAGTGTTTCTCAACTTATTTGATCGCGATTATTTTTAAAATAAATTTTCATATTTTTAAAATAAATAAAAATAATAAAGCCTACTGACCTATAAATATCTCGAAATATATATAATTGATTCTTTATTATTGTAAATAATAATTATTTTTTATTAATATATAATGATTTATTTTTTATAAATTTTTATGAATTTGAACTTTTGAACTAGTTAATCCACCTTCTGGGACACATTTTAAAAATTACCATTCATAATTTGAAAAGTGTAAATTTAAATATAAGCGAATAGTTAAAATGATAAATGAAACTTTTGCCCTGTCACATACAATATATTTATCATAAGAATATTTAATGTTTTTTTTCCTGTCTATTATATTATTTATATACGAGCAAAAAGAATTTACATACAAATTGCGCATTTGTAAATTTATAATAATTACCCGAACACTCTTTTTTTATATTCGTATTTCTGTTTAAACGACAATAACGGTGATAAAAATTGATTTAACAATTCGTCTGTGATTTAAAAATTGACATTTTAATACTGTTTTAACATATGTTCGCATTATTTATATAATTGGTATTTAAAATTTTATATCATTTAATCATTTTCTTTGTTTGTTGAAATTAAACGTTAAATATGCAGCGAAAATATGCGGGTCAGCGGCCGCGAAAGGGTTAAATTTATTTCGATAAAGGTAATTTGTAAATTCATTAGACAATATATACTGAATAATCATTTATATTCATGACTACGAACGTCATTTTCCTCATTTTTTAAATATTTATATTGAAGTATGTAGCGATTTTATTTCATTACTTATTTTTAAACGTATACATTTCATATTAAAAAAGAAAAATTTTATACTTAAAAATTGATAATAAATATTATCAATTTAAGCCCCGCCCCTTATTATAATTAAAGGCTTCTGTTAAGGAATAATCAGAAATATTTTGAATAATATATATAAAATAACTAAAGCGGTTCGAGCTATCTAAAAATTTGAACGCCTCTATCTAAAATAAAATCGTTCTTCGCGATTATCACATATATAGTGTAAATCAGGGGTAGTAAACTTTTTGCTTCTTTAATTTCAAATTCGGATAAGCCACACGTTGACTATCCCTGACGTAAAATGAATTGTGAATAATTTACATCAGTTTCAGACGATTTGATATGCGCAATAATGCAAATTTTATATATGTGTGAGCGCGTGTGTTTGTATCACGCTTGTTCATTATGTCGAGAAAGCGTATCTTTGACGAGCAACAGATTGAAACTATGAAATTGTTAATTATTACGATGAAGAATTCGCATTCGTTGTCAGATCGTTAAATTGAACGCTTCTATGAAAAACATAAAAAAAAATAGACAAACATTCTCAATTATCATTTAGCATTATAAAATAATGCGACCGATACGATCGCATATATATTATATTTTTTTTTATTTAATAAAAATAAAATATATTTTATCTATTTTTTTAAATACATTTTCACTGTGAATAGTAATCGTCGATTTGTATAATATAATTGAAAGTTGAGTTCATAACGTGGGTAATTGACTTTTGAAATTAACATGGTCGATATTGCTTATATAGTAAAGCACAGCGCATTCTTGTCGTGTGTCAGTGTTTCTCAAAAGATTATTGGAGAATATAAATAATAAAAGAAAGTGTTGTTGGACAATATGAAAATGTTGATAATAACGGAAAAAATAGATTCACTGTAATGAATATACATATAAGAATATATATTATTTAAAAATGTATATACTATAGAATATATTTTTATATTAAATTTATAATTTATGATTTTTAAATATTGTTACAAGGTTGATTGCTAAATATTATATATATATATGTCGTGAAAAATCGTCGGATATTTCTAAATTTATTTTGAAAACCTATGATTAATTTTTATGAAACTATTATAATAATAAATTATTGTGAATCATTTAATTAATAAAAATATACGATTTTATTTTTCATTTTTAGAATATTATTTTAATTGTTTTATAGAAAATGAAAAAAAAACATGAAAGTTAACACTAATTAATATAAATTAAATACATATTTGTATATTAGTAAGAATATAGCGATTCGAATATTTTTATCATGTAAAAATTATTTAAAATTAAATATTTTTAACATTAAATGCCATTTAATATTTTGTCAAAATTAATAACAATTCAACATATTGAAAAAAAAAATACTACCACATACATTTTATATATAACGTGAACACGTTTCTATTAAAATCAAAAACTATTGTCTGTTAAAAGCTCGTCAAAAATATCACAGTTTCTTAATAATTTCACTACAGTGACTTTGCAAAATAAATATTAATGCCGAACAAAATAATAATTTTAACATAATAAACTATCATCACGAATATTTTTATGAAAAAAAAAATTTATTCACGATTCGTTATATCATTTGAAACATATATTCAATTAAATAATATCAAACGGCAGATGTTGAAAGTACATTTAGAATTAAAAAAAAGTATATATTTGTTCCCAGTGAGAGTTAATTTGTTCGTTTGACACTTTGCCCCTGCGGGTTCTTAACTAACTATATTTGCTTTATCCCGTAGGAAACATTAAACGATACATTGATTTTTTTTTATTAACACATTCGAATTATAATTATGTGGGGTCGATAAGAGAATTACTAATTTAATTTTATATATATATATATATATATATTATTTTTTTGCGTATTAAAAAAATATATTGAACAATATTAATCGCTAGATTTCGAAACGTTATCTAGTTTTAAATTTAAAAAAAAATGTGTTAAATTAATTTATGATTCAAGTCTAAATAGATCGCAGTTTTATATAAAATTTGCAAAAAATAAATTTTTAATATAGTTAAGAAAAATGTGCGATGACTAATTACGATTGAGAAAACGTTAAAAAAACCAATTATTATAATAATAATAAAAAATAATATTGACGAAATTTATTTACATTTAATTTGTAAAAAAAATATACATATGCCGATAAATGTCCTAAATTAACTAATTCACTTTAGGACGTCTTAAAAGATCTAATTGACTTTTTAGATGTTAATATATTAAATAAACATAAAGCGGATGCGTTAGTTATATTAATACAAAATATTTCTATTTAAAAGTTCAAAATTACAAATTAACCTTGAATGCGTACTTTAATTGAACATATTACATGGTTATTTTTAATTTAATATTTAAAATAATTTACTATGTAAATATAAATGAAAGAAATTTTTAAATCGTATTTCTATTTTTGACAGTATAAAATCGAATTTAGAATATCGAATTTTCCAGAATACTTTTGATACTATGATTTTTGAGGTCTCTATTAGATTTAAAACACTTTTCGCGTGTGATTTATAACTTTTGATATTTATTTATAAATTCATTCATATTTGAATCGTGTCGACGAGTCCCGGTTAAAAGTTTCATCTGGATATTTTGGAACTTGAGCCGTTTGTACATTTTAAACATATTAAACCGACGTTTCTGGGTTCATCCGTGACTCAACAGTGATAATTAACCTTTGGCACCGTTCTTCCTGCATAGACGACGAATGATTTTCATTACATTTCAAGATTGGTCATCGTATATGACAAAAAAAATGGAATGCATCAATTCTATTATATCAATTTGATGGATCGATTAGAATCTAGCTAGCGTTTTAAAATAATAGTGTCAGCATTTTTTTTAAGGTCATATTCGGCACAAGAAATCGTGTTTTTTTTTAATTTCACCTATAAGATGGTAAATATCGTCATCGTCATCGGTCGTTAGTCATAGAACCTTCAAATGCGCAGTTATATATATATATATATATATATATATATATATATATATATATATATATATATAGAAAAAAATAAAAACTCCAAAAAATAATTGGCGATGAGGTAACACCATGAAGAGTTTGTAATATAATCGCATTTTAAATTGGCTATGTATTTTTATATATATGAATACATATTTTTTTAAGTATTTAAAGAATAATTTGACATTTTTTACTTAAAAATAATTGCATTGTTTTATTCGCATTTTTTTGCGCGTCGTAAAGCGAAATTTGGGTTAACCACGTTGAAGGTTTGCGACAAAAAAAAAGATTTTGTAATAAGTAAAATTCGTCAATAATGTTAATTTAATATATTTTTTTATATAAATACATTTTGAAACATATATATATATATATATATATATATATATATATATATATATATATATATATATATATATTATATATATATATAATATAAAAAAATATTAACGAGTATATATTTTATATTGTATCGCAAATATTCGTTAAATTTGACTGACGTGTTAAGAAATTTGGATACACGTTTAAATTAGTCGGTTTTTTTTGAATACTGATTAATGTGTATTTTTATAATTAAAATTAAAGCATAATATTATATTTAAAAAAAAAGTATAAAATTAAAATATGAACAAATTAGAAGTTCAAATTAAGCTTTAATTAGAAGGGAATATATTTCAAAATAAAATAAAATAAAAATAAATATTTTAAAAATTGATAATAATAATAATAATAATGTTTAAAAGTTATCATCATTGATTGTATAATTATGTAAAATTTGTATTTCAAAATTTAAAATTCGGTGTCATCTCAAGATATTCTTATCTTGTCTGTATTTTATTATGCAAATTATTTTTTTTCAAATATCAAAGAATATATTATAAAAATTTCGATCTTATAATTGTGAAAGCATTCGATTTTCTCATAAATAAATCTATAAAAAAATAAATTAAATTAAAATACAATATCGTAAAACTGTTAGAAATTATTATAAAGAAGAGTTCAATGAAATCGTATTGATGAAGCGTGAAATTATATTTTTTTTAATATTTATATTATTTTTACGTTGACATTGGAAATATATAATAATAATGTAAATAAGAATAATATCGAGGTTATCGCGAAGAAAAACTATTTTAAAAAAAACGTTCGCGAAATGACTAATTCCATTGTTTTGTCGTCATGTTATTGACATATTTGTGATAATGAAAACTTCAACATTATATTACAATATTTTTTCTATGATTTATTATTATAGTAAAAATATTAAAAATCTTTAACATAAAGCAAGGTTAAAAAATATTTTCACAATAGTTTGATTTAAAAAAAAAATATTGGAAATTCATATATAACTATATAATATACTAATTTAGAAATTTTCATTTATTAATACTATTTTGTTATGTTTTATCGAATATACTATACAATGCAGTTATATCTGTTGGTTCCTAAAGTTTTTTTTTTTTACACATAGTAAACATTGGAAGGCTGTGTTGAAAATAAATTGTGCCAAACCGCAATGACGTAACACTCGCCTACATTTAGACGGTTTTGAGAAACCGGTCGTGGAAAACTCGGCGATTCTCAAACTGTACATATTTTATTTATTTTTTACTAGTCGAATTAATAAGCCATCTCGTTTTTCTTTATAATCGATTTGAGAACATCATATATAAAATTCATAAATAAATTATATATTGAAACACATTATTATGTCATGTCATATATAAATATAAATATATATATATATATATAAAAGGATCATAAAACAATAGAGTATGAAAGCGAAGGTTAACCGAAGTAAATAAAATTAAACGTTCCGGTGGTTTATTTATTTACGATCGTCGTAACGATAAATATACGATTTTTCATCATAATAACTATGATTATTGCTGAAAAATAAAACGACCCGGTCGAAAGTTAAAAATAATAATTTGTTACGTCGATGTCGTCGTTATCGTAATACGGACAGTTTTATCGATGGAATGAAGAGTTGAAAATTATTAGCATATCGAAGGCGATTTTTTTTAAAACCTATATCGGTCTATATGGTTTGCTTTTTAAATACATATATATATATATATATATATATATATATATATATATATATATATATATATATATATATATATATATATATATATATATATATGCTTTTATTATTATTTTTCATATAACAACATATTTAACCTTGAAATAGCATGACGATGGTATCCATTGTGATGTGGGCAAACCTGTGTCTCCCACCAGGCTCGATTTTTGCGTCATGTATATAAAATTCATGGTTCGTTGCCCACAACAACGAACACTAATATTATACAATTCAATGTTTACACATATTCAAGATTTACTCGTGTTTTATATAATGTATATATATATATATATATATATATATATATATATATATATATATATATATATGTATATATGTATATGTATGTATGTATAATATGTACGTTTTTGACGTTTAATGGTCTATAAAATAATAATCGTATTTCAAGTATACAATGTATCTTTTTAGATGTAAGATTATATTGTCTAAAATGGTATGAAAGTCGAGTCGATGTTTTAAAATCTATTCTCTTTATATAAAATGTATAATAGAAATATATATATATATATATATATATATATATATATATATATATATATATATATATATATATATATATATATATATATTATACTTTAATTCAGTTTTCTCTATCATTTTTATAGAGTGCTTTAATAAACCTTTGATCTTATTATGCAAATGAAATTATATTACTTCAAATAGTCGATGAGTTATTGAGATTATCTTTGAACTTATATACTATTATTAATTATATAATTATAAAAAAAAAACAATCCCATGTTTCAAACAATATAATTTTAAAATATCATGTATTGATTTTTATAGATTTAACGATTTATTTTACACCATAATAGAAAATTTTGTTGTGTTATATTCATAAAAAATATATATATTTTTTTTATAAATAAAAAATATGTTAAAACTTATTGCGTTAATGTTCAACTCCCACGTTTTTTTTTCGATGGAAATCTTTTGTTATAAAAATTGCAAAACTACATATATATGTATTACTGCAACTCATTGTATCTTGTTAATTAATAATTATCGTTCGCATTATGCATATATAAAATACGATAATTATTTAACATGAAATGAAGAAAAAAAAATAACGAGGAAGTATTTCAAGACGGCGTCAGATTTGAAATATGTCATCAGATTATTTATATAATATATACTCGATCGACTCAATTTTAAAACTCTTACGAAGTACAATATATATATATATATATATATATATATATATATATATATATATATATATATATATATATGATATTTTTAATTATTTATAATATATTATTATACAACTCAAGGTTGATTATTGAATTTAACACGTCTGCATTTAGACGAGCAAACATTATTAGAAAAGAGATGTTTCATTGTCGATCAATTATCGAAACTAATTGAGTTAATTATTGTAAAACTGTTAAACAATATATACACATAAACGAACGATTCATCGCTTACTGTTTGTTCGAAACTGCGACATTTTATATTTATTTAAAAAAAAAACGACTTATTTGTACAATAATTTACGTATTTTTTTTTTCGTTTTTAATTTTTTTCGTATGTAAAATAAATAATATACAAATAATTGCTGCGACATTACCGGACTGCATGAAAAATTAAAAGATAATCGCACTCGATGTATGTAATATTCAACGAATAATATTTATGCTGTTTTTGTATAATAATTTCATATAAAATCTTCATTTATATGTGAGAATTAAAATAGTATAATTTAATTAATATCTTTTAAATGCTACCGTAGAAAAACGTATCTCACACACACAATAAAGATAATTGATTCCGTTGAAATATCATATTACATATAAAGATTTTCAATTGCATAATCATCAGTATCAGCTTGTAATCGATTGTAAATGAAGATATATATGTCTTTTAAACTATTAATTTCTTGAACATAAATATGTTTCAATATTTTTTATTTTATTAAGTATATAATAAAATATTTTTAATGTTACAAAATAAGATACATTCATAATATTTTTCAATTTATTGTTAAACATATACAATAATGAATTTAAAATATTGCTCGGTTGACTGCAAAAAAACAAGGGGGGAAAAAGTAAACTCAATTATAAGCATCCATTGTGTGTTTATAACGTTTATATGTAATTAAAAATCACATTTATTCTATTAAAAAGCAATGATAATATTTTTATTATGATAGATTTATTCCCATAAAAGCCAGGGTCGTATATAATTACGTGTACGTGAACGTGAACACGTTGAAATTGCACAGAAGATTGCTTTTTTTTAAAGTAAATATTTACTGATGATTACAGTAAATCGAATTCATTATAACAACAGATTTAAAAAAAATAGTTACTTATTAAAAATAGTTTCATTTTAGAAACTGTAATTTTTAAATCATTTATGCATTTATGATTATATCAAATAATCGTTATATATGAATATGAATTCAAAAATCCTATTTTATATAAAAATTTAATTTTGTATTTTTTTTTAAATATATGTATAATGTATAATAGAGTTTATTAGCTCGAAAAGGTGTTCAACTCTCACTGTCTGTTTGTTATTTTTTTTTTGTTTTGTTTTTGTCAAACGAGGGGCGAAAAAAATGGCGTTTGTAAAATATTACGCAACATGTTCGTTGTTCTCATTCGACGATTCTCAATCTATTAATGCGTAAATTGAATATTAAAAAAAAAATAGTTGAAAATTGGCGGAAAACCCAGATGGAACATCTATTAAAATGGCGGCGGTTCGTAATGTTTGATAGTCAATTTGTCAATTTCGGTCATAACATCATTAATTTTTACTATGTATGAAATTATAAAATTTGTTATATTTCACTTGAAAATCAACGTACGTTTGTTATAATATAATATATAATTTTAACTTGTAACTTCTTTTTCATGAAATTGAAGAATTTTTTTTTAATTTGTAATTATTTTATTCGTTTCATTTACGTAATAGAATCAAAAAGTAATTATATAATTTTTTATATTCGCTTTTGATACATATATATATATATATATATATATATATATATATATATATATATATATATATCAAAAAATTATATATTTGCATATATATATATATATATATATATATATATATATATATGCAAAAAATTATATATTTTTTATTTGAAAACGTGTTAAGTAATTAAAGTCGTTGTCCTTGAAACTTTCCCCTTGTGCTTTTGAACTTAGATTACCCCTTTTATTATATAAAAACATGATCATTTTATTGGCTTGCTTCTATAATTTTAAATATATTTATATAAAAATGCGATTAAATACGTAAACATGGTAAATGCACCAAGCAATTGATATTTATCGATTAAATGTTATTTTATAGTCTAATCGCGTTACACAGTTAGATCATGTTTTGCTTCATAATCAAACAATTTGTATTCAAATAAGATATAACGAACTTATCTTGAACTATTTACATAGTTTTAACCTTTAAGTCATTCTTACAAATATGATATTGTTGTCAACATGCATGTAATGTGTCATTGTTATTTTTATTCAGGTGATGCTATAAGATGCTGGACATGTTCATCCGATTTAGATCCAAGATGTGGAGATACTTTCAACACTACAGTCCCATATGGAACTCATGGATATTCCTTAACCGATTGTAACGCCCAATCTTCTGGAGGAAATTATCCATACATTTCTTCTGCTAGATCAGTTTGCAAGAAATCTAAGCAATATGGTAATATATTTAATTTGAAATTGCATATAATTTTTAAAATAGACATAAATGGAACGAAATTTTGAAAAATTTTATATATATATATATATATATATATATATACACATATGTTTTCTACTGAGTTTCAATAAAAATATTTATCTATGACACTTTTCATATTATACTAGTTTAAATGTATTATACTATTTAGATTTGCATAAAATATTGCGTTGTGTCACGTATATATGAAAAAAATATGCCAAATAACCGTATTAGAGAAACGCCTAAAGGCGGAGTCCCACTATACTTTTTTTGGTAATTGCATCACTGCTTGTGTCATTGACCAAGTCATCATAGGCGTTTATTCAAATAAGCGTTGATCACACGCACAAATATTTTGGTAAAAACGTAATAAATGTTAAAGATCATAATGAGTTTTTTACCGAAAATAAATTATATATATATTTTTTTTTTGGAAATTTAATATTTTTCTGTAATCTAATGTGAAATTCAATTTTATTCATTTTTAAGTTTTCTTTTTTGATTAGACCTACATTTTAGAAATGACTATTTTTAAATTATAGAACGATATAGTTAAACTATTTTCGAATATTCTCAGAGACGTTCTCCTGTCTCCGTTTTGGCACTTCGATGCGCTATAATAATCATCCAATAATAGTTCACCTAAAATATATCTTGAAAATTTCATGAAAAAAATCGTTCCGAGAATGCAAAAATCAAAAAATATTTTAAATACGTTTTTTTAATGATAATAACTGCAATATTCTAGAACTGGATGATGCACAATGATAATTGTTTACAAAGAACTTTTGTAAACCAATTGATACATTTGACAATGTTTTTAATTCGCCAGACGACATCCTGTCTTTTCAATGCCTTCATTTACTTATTGATTGAAATATAAAAATTAATGTACATATTTCAAACATTGTAATTTATTTTTAGAAAAAAATATTTCATACAAAAAAATAACGGTTAATATGATTACTATTATTAAAATGAAAATATATTTTATAACGCACAGGATATTGGAGATTATATGATAAGCAGAGTTAAATTTATACATATATTTCGAATTTGATTATTATATTTGAAATCAATATACTAATAGTTTGAATTTATAATTTATAACAATTATTGCATTAATTAATTTCAATTGAATCTAATCCGATTCCATTTGATCTAATCTAATTCCAATTGTCTCGTTCGTAAAGATTTTCATATATATTAATATCAATAAAATTTGATTTTTTATCTATAATTAGTATAAAGACTCGAGAAGGAGAAAGATTTTTTTAATTGTTTCATTTTTTTATATTAAATCAAAAATTAATATAATTTTGAACGTATTAATTTCCCAGATGAAATAGTGAATGGGCCCGCTAATTTTATATATTTTGATTTAGCAATGTTCGTCTTTTGAAATACAAGCTATTTAAAACAAACTCTATTAAGGGAAAGGAGTTTGAATTAAATAAAGCTTACTGGAATTTTTCGCAAAGTGTAGAAAATATTGCAACACGATTATGGTCGATATTGCAACTCGTTATGGTCGATATATATATGTGTTAACCCTTTCCTGGTTGAAATAAAAATTATTGGATAAAAAACTAAGTGAAATTTTTAGGTACATATAGAGTTTAAAAAAGAATATTCATATTTTTTTTCTATACATAAAAAATATAGAGGTGATGCCATATGGAATCATCAGACTGTTATAATAAGTATGTACCAACAGAAAATACTATAATAGTATGGGTGGATTATATTTTCAAATACGATGTTATATTTTTATCAACAATATTCGAATTACAAAACATTTATATATAAATATTCGTAATAATCATAATTGATACATACTTATTTCGCTATAATAAAATATGGCGCTCAAAACTCCGACGCGACAAATTTGAAGCGACGTAAATCACAAACAAATAGGATTCGGGTTATAAAAAAATTACTTTAAAGCAACGGAAGTAATCTTTTTTACTAACGAAAACAAATATATTAAAAAAAAAAAACATGATTCCATATGGTATCAATAGTCGGTAAAGGGTTATCAGATCTATTAACGTTCAAACGAATTTGAGAATATAACAATTTTTTTTTTGTTACAGTAAACGGCGACATGACCATCATCAGATCTTGCGCATGGCAAATGCAAGATCAACCGGTCGGCACTTGCACGACGACTCCATCATCGCCTCAGGTTCGCGTCGTATTTTGCGAAACTTGCGAAATCGACGGTTGCAACTCTGGACGCTCGCTCGATCCCGTTTCACTGTTGGCAACACTGTCGTTAACAACGATTCTCTATGCCATTACCAAATTCCTTTGAAGAAATATTTTAAAAATTTATTTATAATCAACAAAAAAAAAATGCTATTAAATTCGATCTTATATACATATTATTAAGAAGCGTTAATATTCGATAAGTTGATGTAAAATATAATTTTACTAAAGAATATTATTCACCGTTACCAATAAATAACTTGCATTTTATTTTTTTTTAACTAATATTTGTCGTGTGACATAAATCAGGAAAAATATATGTTAAAAATGTAATTTATAAAATGAAAATGTACAAATATTACTTAGAACAATGCCGTTACTTTAAGAAAAGATTTTTATGTGATTTTATTGAAGAAATTGTTTTAAAATAAGAATAACGAGTATGAATGATTTTTCAGAACATATTTTATTATATTTTTTTAATAGTGTACTTTTTATTTTTTCCTTTTGTGAATATTTGTAGAATTTTAATTTAATACAATTTTTTTACTATATAAAATTTAAAATTGTCCGTTGTGTCGATTAAATGAATATATAGGTGTATCAACAAGTGTAATATTTTTTTTGAATAATTTATATATATTTAAAACTTCTACTAACATTTTCCTTCAATTTCAATTAATATTACGCATGTAACTTTACTTGTCAGTATTCCGTCCATTGTAACGTAATTTAAAATAAAAATAAATAAACTGTACCATAATTAATACAAGTGACATTAATTGAATCACAATATGTACAGAAAGTTATGGATATAAAATACATTATTTTATACAAATTTTTAAAGTTATATATATTGTTACTTTGTAGAAAAGAAAAATATGTATTAATTGAATTCAAAGTTGTACAAAAAAAAAAAGAGTTTTACCTTTATACAAAAAATATTTGAAACGTAATTATTTTCAAAAAATTTTTTTTGTAAATATATGTTTATTTTCAACATTTATTTTAATTAAGGTAAACACTTTTTAGTAGATTTCACATTTAAGGGAGTTTGTATAAGAGTAAAATAAATTAGAATTAATAAAAATATTTCTTTTAAAAATCACTTGTTATATTTGTATGAAGAATTAGTGTACATGTATTTTCTTTCTTACTTTTCATGTTAAAATAATGTACATGATTATGTGCACAATAAGAAATTTATTTATCGGACACTTGTTAAGCACCATGTAAATTATTTTGTTAGAATCTTTTGCATCAATAAAAAATACTTAAAAGTTCTAAAGAATGGTTTTATTTAATGTTTTATATATGTTGTTAATAAAAAATATTTTATTGGAACAAATTATTAGATTTTTCAAAAGATTGAAAATATTACAACGACATCGTTCAGAATTTTTTTCGTTTATTTAATTCCGGGTTAAATTTTAATTAATATAAAATATTTAATTTCTTAAAAAAAATAAATTAAGGTTCGGGACATATATTTAACAAAAATTATAATAGGTACATGATTTAAATTCTGATCACCGTAATATTTTTTTTGTATTTATGCCCTGTTTTAAACAAATGAATATTTATTTTTATTTATGTACATCAATTTTAAATATTTTTTTTTATAATTTTATAAAATAATTTAATATAAATTTTATATAAATTTAAATATTTATGATGCTAATTAAATTTTTGATTTTATTTTACGGATAACTTTATTCGAAATATAAATTTTATTAAAAAAAATGGAAAACAAATTATGAATATTGTATATGGCGGTATATAAAAGATTTAAGATCGCAAAGAGGTTAAGTTGGCTACAGTGGGCGCTGTCTGTTTACGGTGTTTCCGTAAGCAGCGTCCTTTCGTTTTGGGTTGACGTTTGAATTAACAAAAATGTCATACGTGTGTCGGGGGATATTATTGTGCGCGATGGTTCTGATCCTCTTACCTCAAGGTTAGTTTGTGTCAATTTTCACGTCGCATATTTCACCGACAGCATCAGCCCCACCCAATTCCGCCACGCCCATCCTTCTGTCAACTGTCATACTCATTATATTGATTAGCACGTTTTTTTTTACAGATCGAACGTATTTTTATTTTTTTTATTTGCCTTTCTTAAGATTTCGCTTCGAGTTCATGTATTTATTTATGTGTATTTTTATCACCTTATTTGTTTGATAATTTTAAATTTAATCTTATGGCGAAAGACGAAAATCTTCTTTGGTAACAAAAATCGCCATTCCGTTTATTATATTTTAATATTGGTATTTTACAACGACTTATTTTAATATTTGGTAAAAATGTTTCTGCTTTAATTAAACCAACCCCGCCTCAGTTGTTGTAATAAAAAAAAAATGGAAATATACTGTGGTACTATAAAAATTTCATTTTTATACTATGAGCTATTAATTATTTATTATGCTTATAACAGACAAAATAAATAATATACTTAAAATATATTTGAAAGCAATTTTAATGTGTGGAAATCGTTTAAATCTGCACATTTTTCAGAGATAAAAGACCAATAAATTTTAGCATAACTGTTAAAAACAATCATAAAACTGCCAAAAACTAAAAGTTTTATGTTTGATATATAAAAATGTATTATTATTTTATAATTTTTTTCAGCATGGAGTATCAAATGCTGGGTTTGTAGATCTGACAATGATCCAAAATGTGCTGATCCCTTTGATAATAGTACTGTACCAATTACCGATTGTTCAAAAGAAAAACCATTGACACACTTACCTGGCGTTTATGCAACAATGTGTCGAAAAATTCGTCAAAAAGGTCAGTATATAATTTGTGCATGTGTGTTCTTTTATCTTATACCGTATTTTAATTTTTATATTTTTTTTTAGTAAATGGAGAATGGCGTTATATTCGGAGTTGCGCTTATATGGGGGAACCAGGTTTAGCTGGTGATGAACGATTTTGCCTAATGAGAACTGGTACATACAATATATTTTTAGAATATTGTACATGCAATAGTAAAGATGGTTGCAATTCTGGTTTTACATTTAAACCTAATAGTATATTATCAATTTCACTATTTTCATTACCATGTCTTGTAATTTATTTGTTTAACATATAATTTATTCTACCAGTCACATTTAATTATAGGTTTTTGCATTTTTATTCCGTTTTATTTTTTTAATGACACAAACAAATATTTGTAAGTGTTTGGATATAAAAAAAATATTTTTTTTTGTACCTTTTGTATACAGTACAAAATGTAAATATTACATATTTTCGACAGTTAAGAGATGTTTACTGCGATTTTAGTAATTCCATCAAGATATTATATTTCAAATAAATAAATAAATAATCATTATATTTTAAAATTGGTCAGTCCGTCCATTTTTTAAGAAACTTTTATATGTAGTTCAATTTTTATATACTTTCGAAATATTACATTTATATTTAATGTTAAATAGAAATCTCAAGATTTGATGCCTAAGATATTCATTTTTTTTTATTCTGAAGCAATATGATATTTGTGCCTTTTAATACACGCAATAAACTAAATGTTGTAAATGATCAACATTTTTAAGATGTATACTTTTATATTAATAATTAATGCATTATGTATTAGATAAGTAATGAGAATAATAGTGCTTCAAAATATATATTATAATTCCGTCCATTTTGAATATTGTGTGTAACGGCTTTTGTAGCACATATTGTGTATAATGGCTTTATAGCACTCTATAGCATTTATTTGATGCTTTCTAAATATTATTATAATTAATGAATCTCAGAGTAATAGGTGCCTTTTTGTAACTTAATAAAGATCATGTAATTTATTAAGACTGTTTGTAAAATAGACATGTATATTTTTGTAAAACAGTTTTTCTCTGATGTTTTTTATTATTATTATTTAGTTTATTACTTGTGAATATTCGTATTATAAAATAGTAAATAAAATTACAAGACTGATCATGATTTTGATCACCATGATTCCAATAATGAAATAGAATTTAAATATTTTAATTGTTTACTTTATTTTGAATTTTTATGTATTAAATTTTAATACAGATTTTTACTAAAGTCTTTTTATTACACAATATTTTTTCCTCTTTTTTAATATTAGTTACAATTTTATTGTTTTAAATTGTAATAAGAGTAAAATATAATACGTATATGTAAATAGATGTATTATAGTTTTTGTTTTTTTTGTAATTTTATTAATATAAGATTTTAGATTTTTATTTTACTCGTATAAGAAAGGTTTGTTACAGTAAACTACTGTTCACAATTTCATACATACAATTAACAATTATAACTTTAACGAGGGTACTACATAATTTAATATTAATTGTAGAAATTTTATAATATTTTTATATTTATCATGTTACATAAATATATCGTTTAAAATTTTATCAGTAACAATTACAAAAAAATTATATGTATTCTAAAATATGATTCAGGTTTGATCAATGCTGTTTGAAGAATAAAAATGTAAGTATAGTATAATTCTATAATAATGCAGTGTATTTTTAAATGAGAAGCTATTTGTTAAATTAATGTCAAATTTACTCATTAGTGTGACTGCTTAAATTTTCTGCTATGAATTATAAATATTTTCTTTAAATTCGACGCTTTTTTTAAATAAAAATTCAATACAATCAATTTTTTGAATTCAAATTATGTATAATCGATTCATTTAGTAGTTAAATATTAAAATACCATTTATTATATTTTCATTCTGGAATACATTTAGATTTTTTTAATATTTATGTGAAGATATTGCACGTGCACGTGATCATGAATGGTCGAATTAGATAAATTTAACATTTCAGCAATGAAATAATATTATTAACTATATATTTTTTAATACTAATATAGTAACATAATAAAATGAATAAAATATTATAGTAAAAAAATAAAATATTACTAATATAGTAAATTTAATAAAATATTAAATCTCAAATTCTGATATTGAATTTACGTTAAGAATAATTTTATAATACAATTTTTACGAATTACTAATAATTTTACAAAAAAATAAATAAATATACAGCTGGCTGGAAAGTAAATTCTATAGCTTTGATGACAAATAGTTGGGCGTGCCTCGGCGTGTTTTATTTCAACTGTCAAGTCGTTCGTTTATATGAATCGAATCTTGAATTATGTTGATGTTTAAAAGCTACGCTCTTCTGTTCCATGTTTTTACATTTATCGTCGTCTTCTTGGATATAAGTATGTGATTTTATTTAATTTTATTATCGATTTATCTGTGTTATTTTTTTTATATATGTTTTTGACATGTTTATAAAGGCGATGCCGTCAGATGTTATATGTGTGCTTCTTCCGCTGATCCCGAAGGTGAAGATCGCTGTGGTGCATATACCAAATTCAACACGGAAGAGCATATAGCCGTTGAATGTAACAGCGAAGAGTCTCCCATGCCCGGATCGTTTTGTATGAAGCAGACCCAACAGAGTCCAATTGGATTCATTTGTAAGTAGTAACACTATTAATAATATAATTATTTTTAAATTACAAATTGTTTTGCAAAATATTATTCATTTAAATCTGTGTAGTTGAGAATTAACGTAAAAAAATTAACACGATGATTGATGCAAATATATGTACGAAAAAATTGTTTTGATATATTTATAAATCTTGTATAAAATCAAATTGCAAGCTAAAAATTATATTTTTAATATGTTAACTATGAAGTATTTTTTTTTATTTTATTTATAATTTTAATACATTTGTTTTGTATAAATATCAGATAATTTTTAATTCATGTTACTGGTTGGTGATCATTGTTTCAATTATAAATTGTGTTAGCTCTATTTAATCTTGATTATTTTAGTAAGAATTGTATATAAGAAATTTTATAAAAAAACCTTTTTATTTATGAATTGTTCATTTTTTTGCCTGGTGTTAACTCTAGTAATAAACTAATTAGATTAAAATAGAAAGTAATAATTTATTTTTGAACGATTTTATTTTCCATCATGAAACAGCGATTTTTTTTATATAATTGAATTAATTTTTAAATGACTCTGGTAGTAACGAAAATGTTTTAATTATTATATTATATTGTCGAGATTCAAATCAATATTCTATTTATAGGTAGTCGTTTTACTCCATTTAATAATAAATTAAAGTAATAAAACGTATAGTATGTGACAAAGTTTGTGAAACGGTTATATAGTATATATTTTTTATTTTTATTTTTCAATAGGGGATGGCCGATGGAGACAAGTGATCAGAAGATGTGCTTCCGTTGCAGACACCGGCGTTACCGGAGTTTGTAATTGGGGCGTCTATGAAAACGGTGTTTATTGGGAAGAATGCTATTGTTCTTCGGACGAATGTAATTCATCAATCAGTTTAAACTCCATGTCTTTACCGGCATTGTTATTAGTGCCGTTTATGGCGCATATATTTTTAAAAACTGTTAATATTCTAGCATAATATTATAATCGAAAGATTCATTTTTTTAAACATTTCCACATAATTATTATTAGTTATATAAAAATGTACAAAATAAAAATAACGAATTAATTACATTTGACGACGATGACGAATCTCATTTTTTTTAATGCTTGATCAGTATTTTATTTTTCATTTGTTGCATCAGTTTGTATTGTATATACATATAATTGACTGTAATTAAATGCAGTGAATTGCGATTACTTGTTTAGTATATATATGATCGTGCCTTTATACGAACATTTTATACGAACTATGGTTCTTTTTTATATATATGATCCATAATATAAGATATATGAAGTATTTTCTTTTAGAAATCTTACTATTAATTATAGTAATGACTTGATAATTTTAATCTCTAATTTATATATATATATATAACTTAAATACATATTAATGTATTGTAGTGATTATATTTTCCGTCCATTGTCTATTGTGCCTGAATTATAATTTAGTCACTATAATTCCATTAAAATATATTACAAGATGTTTGTTTTTTTTAATGTAATTTTGATAAAATGTAAAAATAATATATTTTTGAAAATAAATGTTTTAAATCATTTTGATTATGTTTGAATGTTTGTTTTTACATATTTGATTTAATCTTTTATTTTAACTATTTATAATTTTGTAATTTTTAAATATTGTGTTAAGTTTTAATCTGGGTTAATTTTGTGTGAACAATTCTAATATAAATATTTATCGAAGTTGTATTACATAAATCAATATGAATTGTTGCTGATATAAGGTTATTTTTTTTTTCATCAAAGTATACTTAAAATTATTGAACACTAAATAGATTAACAATATAGTTTTATAATATTAGAAATTTTTATAAATATAATTTTAAAGTGGAATTTCGTATGATTATTTCCATTTCATTGTACAAGAGCTCGTTTCATTCAAGAATCTTTATTCATTCAATAGATTGAATGAATTCTTTGATATTAATCTTTATACTACGCAAGATTATCGAGTTTTGATTGTCAGGGCTGAATTCATGACGTTATTTTTTATAATTATTTTTTTTTTAAATTAAGTCGAAATTTTTGAAAGTTGCTAAGGTAACTTTATTTTTTTTTATTGATCCAAAATACACGTAGATTAATACTATTATACTTATGGATCGCTTTTTGTTTTATTTAAGTGTTCTAAAAAATTCAAAATAAAAAATCGAAAATATGTTATTTATAGTATATTAGTTTTATAATTTAAAAGTATGTTTATCGAGATGCACCTGTAATAAAATTTCAATATATTTTGTTTGCATTATAAAATCCTTAGATCTATATTTGAAAAGAAAAATATAATTATTTGCGATTTTAACAATAACATGAATGTCAAAATAAGTATTTTTGTTGGTTGTAAGAATTTTATGGTTATTTTAACGATATCCGACTCAATTATGATTTCATTCTGATTTAAAGTTCCCTATGCGCCTCTGGTACAAATTTTACAAAACATTCGTATACAGCATTCAAAAGTATTTTTCAATTTTCGTATATATTTTTCCGTAATGTAAATATTATGATGAAATATATATTATTTACAATACGTTAACAACAAGAATAAAAATTTTAAGACAAATTCAATTTATCCAAAACGTATTATATTATATGAGAGAATAAGAATTATTAAATATTATGTGTAATTCATCACAAAAGCTTCTTTATTATATATTATTTCAATGTAAGATTTTTATTGAACGTTAACAAAAGACATTTTGTAGAGATCTGAAAGGTTTTAAATTTCACTGTTAAAGTAAATATATTATGTTATTGTATTACAATTCGCATTAAATGAATACTTTATAAATACAATATATGGTATAAAAAAAATTAAGAATAAACGAATATTTATAACTAAATAAAATAAATATTGATTCATTAAAAAAATATGTATATATGATATAAATTGTGAATTATATTTATCTAGTTTAACAATTATTCATACTTATTTTTTTTTTGTTCTAACTAATGATTCATAATTATAGTCATGTTGTAGTATGAATATAATTTTATAGTTCAAGAACTTAGTTCATATCGAAGGTTTATTAAACAGCATCGAAAGTAGAGGACTTTCATTTATATATATATATATATATATATATATATATATATATATATATTCATATATACTATGGGGCAGCAGGTGGATGTGAGCTTTGGAGACATGCGCAGGTTTTTCCAGCATTCAGCCAGGGGGTTGAGGTAAAGTCCCGGCCGGAGCAGTGCGCCCCTGGACATCGAGGGCGCAGCACGTCTTTTTCAATCTTGTCCACACTAGCATATACACACCCCCCCCCGCGCACTGGCTTAAGCTTCGACCACACTATTCACGATTATTATTATTTATTTATTTTTTTTCAATTTTCTATTTCGACGAACGAGCGCTTCGTTTATTTATTTATTTTTTTTTTTTGTTCATCAAGAAGAATATTCAGCGGTGAGTCGCTTTATTAATTTTTATTTATATGTTTGTGATTAAATTAAATGTTAATCAAAAAAAAAAAAAAATAAATATATAAATATTCATTAATACATTTTATAATGTTAAATATAAATATTGATTATGCGATTTGTTGATGTTTTTAAGTTTTATTTTATTATTTTTGCTATAGGTCCGATATTGAACGACAAAAACACGTGTGACATTAATTTTCCACAGCTGAAAATGTTGCGTAGCCATTCAAGACAAATGAAAAATATAGATCTTCTTTCGAAAAACGGTAAGTCTTTATTTTTAAAATATTTATTCACATCATTAATTAATTATATACAAATAAAAATATAAATGGTTTTATACAATATATAATATAAAATTCTTCATCCTATTTAGTATTGATAAATATATATATGTAACATATTTTTTTTAATTTTATAATAAAAGACTGTAAGAATAAATTTCAAAGTACACGCCCCTCTATTTACGATAGTTTATATATATATATATATATATATATATATATATATATATATATATATATATATATATATATATATATATAAATATCTAAGTTTTTATTATGATGACATAATGTATTAAAAGCGAGACTTAATATTTTATAATGTATATAAAAAGATTTTTTTCTTTTCGAAACCGATTTACTGGTAACAATTACATAGTCCGTTTATAATCTTTATTGGTTTATTGGATAAAATCATGATGAATTTTCGCCTATAAAGACGAAATGTCATCCGTAATCATAATATGTCTACATAAAAAAGTAGAAGTTTCATATGTTTTATTACTGGTTCTTTAATTGTCTTAATTTCTTTCGAAAAAAAAATTATAATGTTTCATATTTTTAATTCTAGTTTTATAAGCGCTTTACTCCAATTTAAATTGCTTGTAATCATAAAAAATAAAGCAATATAATAATAGATAATAATTTTCGACGACTAATATAGGTTTTTAAATATTACTTGAAAGTATTTAAAATTATTCAATTTTAGAGATATATAAAAAAATAATTATTTTAAATGGAAAAAATGTACATATATATTTATGATTTTAAAAATATGAAAATCATACAATAGTTGAAATCTGAATTTTGATAATATTTTATATTGAAACGAGTCATCGAAAGAGTTTCCAATAAGAGATAATCGGAGTTTGTTCTCGGAAACCAAATTTAAAAATGTTTGAAAGAATTATTCACCACAAAATAAAAAGAATGTAATAAATTGAGCTATCGCATCTTTTATTTTTTAGTATATTAGTTTGGATGTTTTATAAAGCGATGTACAAAAATAGATATAAATATTTATAATGTACGAATGGATATATTGGATTTAAAAAAAATAAACGTTGATTCTTATAAATTTATATAACGTAGAAATAAATTAAAATAAATAAAACATATAATGTTAATAATATTTTGGTTTGTGTAATGATATTTTTAATGAATATATATATTTAATTTTATTTATTATATAATCAGATTTTTAGATTGTAGTGTTCTGTGAAATTTTAGAAAAAATTTAAACATATGTCGGATTAAAAATAATTGTTTTAATTAACGATAATAAATAATTCGATAAAACAGATGTGAGATCAATATGCATTGATGAAAATTATATATATTTTTTTAATATTACGACTATATATTTATTTAAAATAAAACTTGAAAATATACAAAAGTATTATATGTATATAAAACTAGACGATCTAAATATACAATTTAGATAGAGACTTCAATTTAAAATGGCACAAAAAGAAAACATTGCCCATACGTAGTCCGAACCGAATGTAAAGTTAACATTTTGAGAGCTTTTCATCTAACATACAAAAGCAACAATGGCTTGTTGCTCAGTCAAACGTGCTAGGCTTATATGACTTTTAATGGGTCACACATACACACACACACACACACACATGGAACATAGGAAAATGAAAAGCCCCTTAACCGGCCGAGAATTTTCAATAGACACGCAAATCGAGGTCCAACACGCGTCTAATCTCAAATATTTCAGTAGCTTAATTAAATTCTCCTTCGGATAGCACCTATGGGGTCGACCGGACCCCCACATAATCGGGTCGCAATCGCTAAGGTTATATCGGCCGAGAGAGTAAGTTTTCACATTTTCACCGCGGGAAAAGTTTCGCGTTATGATGGCGCAACGGACTGAATACCAAAAACGCGGAAAATTCCCTCGCTTTTCACTCCCTGTCACCCACACCTCTCCACCTTCCGCGACCGTGTTTTCTTCGATTAATTTTTTCCATCTTTTCTTTTTGGTTTTTTTTCCCCTTTTTTTCCTTTTTTTTCTATTTTTCGCTGACGGCTTCTTATTCTGTGTTATTTCTTCGGCGAAGTTTCGACGAGAAGAGATTTGAAAGAGGAAAAGTTTTGCTCAAGTGGCTCAATAAACGTATCGAACGGTACCTGTTATTGTAGGCTTCGTTTTTAATCCATTTTATTAATTGACTTTTTTTTTGAGTTTTATTTATCCGTATAGCGCGAAATTGTATGCTATTAGAATTTTTGACAGCTATCAATTTTTTTTTTGGTACTAGGTTGTACCAAATTGTATTTTTTTTAACTACTATGTTATTTTTATCATTTAAACGATATACTAGATATTTATGATGATTGAGCAATAATATATATTTTTATTTATTTTTGGGTTAATATTATGAAATATTTTATTTAAAGAAGTAATTTTATATTTATGTTAGTGAAAAATAAAGAAAACATTGAGTAAGATGGATTTTTGGAAAATCTAATGAAAAAATGAAAATTTAAAATTGATCGAGTTAAATTTCATATTTTTTTATATTAAAAACAACGATTAATTGATGTAAGTTAAGGTGATTTTGGTTATCAAAATCGTCTTTATAGGTTTTATTATATGTTATTTATTTATATATGAAGCACAATATCATAAATAGTTTTTTAAATATATTCTTTAAAATATTAATAATATAAATTGCTTTTACTCAAGATTATTATATTGCGTTGTAAAACCACGCCATCTGTTAACACAAATTGAGACGATTTGACATTATTTATGAATATTATTAAAAAAATATAGTTTCGTAATATTTTTCCATATTTTTTTAGTTTATAGAAATTATTCAATTGTTGCATACATTCAATGACAATTTGTATGCAGAATGAATAAATATCAATACACCGTCGTTAGCAGATGAAGAACCCACTGTTTGATTAATAAGATATTTCACTTATTAATAATGTAAGCTGGGTGAAAATGACATGACATTTGGAACGACTGACAGATGTTCGATAATTGTGAGAGATCGTTGTTATTATGGAATATCTTGTAATTCACACGAGCTATTTCGATCATGTATGAGAAATATATAGTTAATTTTTGATAAGGCGAAGTATATATATATATATATATATATATATATATATATATATATATATATATATATATATATACATATATATATATATATATATATATATATATTTAGTATTCATTCGAAATGTTTTGTGCTTTTGAGATAACGTTAATTACTTTAATTGAATTTATTTACATAGTATTATGTGTATATTGACCTATTTTCAATAATGTATTTTGTCGCTTATAGTTATTTGTTATTTCAATTCCCTTTAATAAATTAGAATATTCATTATAATCTTTAAAAAATAACGATTTTATCTTTTAACGATGTATGAATTTTATAAACTACGATAAAAATTTTCTCGATACATATTTTCATATAATATATGATGAGCCAATAAAAAATGACGTTCGTTGTAAGATATTAAAAATGTCTGAATTTTATAGTTTTTTTTTTAAAAAGGAAATGTTTTATTTTTATCAGAGTCTAAAAATAAATTATATACTACAAGTTTTATATTATGAAATCGGAATGATTAAATTATTAAAATTAATAATCTATGATGTAATTTTAACAAAAGCTAAAATAGTTGAAAGTTGTAACTCAAGAATAACATGTAATAAAATTTATAGTTTTGATAATATATAATTAATATTAGTATTATAAAACTTAAAATGTATTAAAATACAATACATATGTAGTTTCATATACAGTAACATATATGTTTATATGTAATGCCATTGCGCAATCTTCACTATGAGATTGAAGTTTATACACGGAGTAGACATCAAAAGAAAATCTTGACTAGAAGAAAGAAAAGCTTCGAAATCACATGCCTTTGAGAAAATCCTAGAAAAGCCTCCTTTATGCGTTTCATATATATATATATATATATATATATATATATATATATATATATATATATATATAAGGAAAAGTTTAATACGTGAGCATGCATATGTATTATTTCGCACCCCACGCGCGTGCACTTGCATTAAAGTCGTCCGAAAGCATAATAATAATAATAATAATATAAATTAGTTTTATTTAGATCTTAAAAATCAGATGCCAACGGAAACAAATGTATCCGATTGAATATTTTCACTAATTGTTCCCAGCGGATTCGACGTTGAATGTCACAATTTCGCCGATTGCTCGCCAGTAATGTAATTGAAGTTAAACGATCCGTAAATATTCAAAAGCTTGAAATAAACACACAATTTATTCGGATCGTTGAAAAAGGACGAAATATAAACATTACACGTTATTTTATATATATGGTATATATATATATAAATATTATTTTTATACGGCAATTATTCGAGATCATTAATGTTCGATCATTATTATGTTCGATGAAAACGATGGTGATTTTGTATATTTTTATTATGTCTCATATCGGACGCATTATAAAAGTGTTTCGTTGATAAACTTTTATATCTAGATAGTCGTAAATTTATTACGCGAGTTATAAAAGTTGTATATATTGCCATTATTGATTCGCATATAAGTATATTTCGTGATAATCGCTGTAAACGTTATTCAGATTTACGGTATAAACAGTTTAATATCGATATGTTTTTAGATAGTGGAATTATATAATAATTCAAGACGATTCTGTAGAATGATAAAATTATAATTTATATATTGAAAATTTGTAATACATTTTCTTTTTACTTTTATGATGTTGATTTTTTTATTATTATTTTTATACGTATATAATTGTTATATCGATGGTCAAAGTTGACTCAATTTTTGCATGTGCATATCGAAATCGACCTTCATTTTTTTTTGCATTGCAACGACGAAGAAAATATTAAGCGAAAACGTTTCCGAGGACGAGCAATTATATTGCGGCAACAATGGATGAAGTTTAGCAAAAATAAAAAAAAGAAAGAAATGGTAGAAAATAATAAAAAAAAACGCGAGGAAAATCGTTAAAAAAAGGAAAAGCGCGAATGAAAATTGCGGTTATGCTAAGCTGCCGCAGAAGCTGAGAAAATTTAATTTATGTGCGCACTTTGAAGTTTTAATTGTGTTATATGAAAGCGATGAAAATATAACGAAGTTAAATTCACCATCGGAATCGACTTCAGGTAATATTAATTGGATCGATCGCATATTTTTCCCTTATTATTATTAATAATTTTAATTCATTTAATATTATATTAAAAAAAATATTTGAGAATTATTACAAATGATAATAGTATGATTTATTATTATGAGTGATTCACTATTTTTGCATTATTTACATAACTCTGAAATCAAAAAGTGAGATGAATTTGTTTATAAAATGTAAATTCTCTATTTATTCTTCCAAATCAATTTCATATCCGTTCGATAAAACGCACTTTTGCCAACGCTTTTTCCAGTCCTCGAAATAGTCAGAATAGTCTTTTTCCGGTATAGCCTTCAAACCTTCTTCGATTCGGTCTTATTTCCTCAATCGTGTCAAAACGGCGTCCTCGCATTGACCTTTTGAATTTGCTGAATAGCCAGAAGTCGCACGGAGGTGAAATCAGGCGAATACGGTGGTTGCGGAACGATATGAGTCGAGTTTTTTGCAAAAAAAGTCGTGAAGAACCAATGCAGTTATCTTAATAAAGAACCAAGAGTTCTAAAAACGCGTGCAACTCGGAAATAATTAAACCTTTTGACAAACAGACGCTTGATAAATGTTATAGACAGTCCTACCAACTTAGGGAAAAAAATATCTACCCGGGAGTTTTAAATGACAATTTCACCTCACTTTTTGATCACAGTAGTACATAGTTAAACAGGGAGATGAGCATTTATTTTATGTTTATATTATAATATTATAAAAATTTTGCATATTTATTTACGAAAAATATTAACGTATTTTATTTTTAAAATTTACAAAATAACGCTGCCTGAATATAGAATATATTTTATTAATATAAATCGGTCAAAAAATATACTAAAATAAGTCAATAAAAGATTGATGGCTAATATTAGCAGAATATATGGTATATGTGAAATACGATACAGGTATAAAAAGTATACCCATATTTTTGTATAATATAATTTTTTTCCTTTTTTCCTCTTGAATTCTTATATATTTTTTTTTGTAATACAGATCCGAAGTTACATAATTCGATTTGTGGTATACAGAAACAAAATTTATAACAATTTTACTATCGTCATATATTGAAAATTGTTTGTACAGATTGTAACCAATAATATAAAAATATATATTACATTTATTTTAATAAAAAAAAATAATATATCATATTATTATTATTCAATATTTACTTATCTTTATTAAAAAGGGATGGACTATGTTAATTTTAAATAAATATTTTAAGTTCTAGTCATACTGCATTATGATTTTTCATTTAGATATAAATCAAAATCTACTATATTCATGAATTATATATACTATTTATTAAACTATCATATGTATAGAGAAATAAAAATCAATATTTGAAATACTATCAATCAGTTATTTCTAATTTGAAATGCAACGATTTTATGAATGTCGCCGACGAAAGATTGATTATACATATATTTTAAGATCACGCTGTATAAGAGGAAAACTTTATATAATATGTATGAAGCAGCTAGATAGAGTATGGAATTTTCCTATTGCGAAACACGAAGTGAAGAGAGATCGAGATCGAATTTACTCCGAAGTCAACGGGTTCCTGATTGAACAGGATATTTGCTTGTTTGAACGGATCAACCGTAATAAATGGAACCGGAAAATTCGAGACACAGTCACGTAGTGTTAAAATGGAATTTTCCGCACACGTAAATATGAAAATGTGCCTTCAGGATACGTCGTCACGTGTTCGGACATGAAATGGAAAGAAAAGATAAAATAAAACGAACGAAAAAAAAATACACGATCCACATTATATTATATTATACAATGACACGTGCCCCGCGATTTTTCCCCCTATTATTTTTTTTCTCGTTTTATATCTGCTTGTGTCCTTTTTTCGTGCTTTTTAGTTTGCGTATATTAGAGGAAAAATTGAAATGAAAATCGAAAATGCTGCCTGCGTAATGTGATGGAATGAAACGATCAAAAATGTTATGATTTTATTTACACACACACATATAATTTTTATGATGTTTTTTTATTATTATTTCGTTTCATTATATATAGGTGTGTGAGTATATGTACAATAATTTTTAATTGGATATATTATATTTAATTGAATTTCTGTAAATCTATTATAGACGAAAAACGGTGAAATCGAATGAAAAATAGTTGGCAAAAAAAGTATAATTAAAAGAAACATGATGAGAAATTACGAATAACGATTAAATTTAGTTTCTAACATGATTACAACGAGATCAAAACTCTAATGAAATTTAGACAGACCTGCGGCGATTTTACATCATCAAAAGCGTACATTTTCAATTGATATAAAGTAGTTTATGGAGTCTAGAATTAGTAGAACATGAACTTTAGTCTGGAAGGCTATCGGTGTTGAAAATTGATGAAAATCCGAAACGTATTCGAGCTCTTATGATAATCGATCTGATTGATGCTCATCAAAAAACTGAAAATAAGTGCATAATACGCATTTTATTATATAAAACTAGATTTAAAAAATATATATTACCTTAAAACTGCTGTATATTTCAGACAAAAAATTATTTCAAAAATAACACTTTGGAATATTAAAAAATATATAATCGAATACGATGCAGTCAAAGAAATCAGTTCATCCATTGACACAATTAATCTATCGACCTAGTAACTTGTCATTAACATTCAGTCTGTATGAGATATTGGACTTCATTCATAATATAGAAGGAAACTCATAATGTTGTTAGTTCGTATGATATGGTATCAATCATGATAGTTTATGAATAAATCATGTATGTTTGCACTATCAATTATGATTGAAAATTCATCATGTATATAACACTATATTTTAGTGATATATATATATATATATATATATATATATATATATATATTGTTTAAGTTTTAAATTAATGAATATGCGTGCACATTTAAAATAAAATTAGAAATGTGTATATATTGCGAATGACAAAATGTCAGAACAATTACAGAATGGAAAAAGTCAAGGCGGACGACGTCGGTCGTGCAAAACATTACGATACAACGACGATAAAAAAAAAGAAAATGTGAATAAAATGATGGTGAAAAGTGTATGTGTGTGTGTGTGTGTAGGAAATAATAGCGGACGTAACTACGAAAAAGGCTAATGTCTGAAAAACGCACCCTTTCAGGCGGAAAATGTCTCCGCACAGCACAGATTACATTTCGCACAGTTTCAGCGCTCCTTTTACGATCGTCGAAAAGACTACCGTATCCTTCCATCTTGCATCCGTCGTCGGTCGGTTTATCGATTTATTTATTTTTATTTATTTATTTTTTATTTTTTTTTGCATTTTTTCATTTTAGACTTTTCCACGTACGTTTCGTTTCGTTTTTTTTTTATCCGCGACATTCGATACGTTCTTTATTTCGTTATGTTGTTGTTTTTTTTTGTCAACAAGTTTTCGCAGCGATTAAACGTCTATTTTCCGCTTCGATTTTCAGCGAAATCTCCGTAGATGGATCATCATGATTGCGCTGCTCCGCCAATCGGTGCTGCTTCCGCTGTTGCTGCTTTTGCTCTTTCCATACTCAGAGGTAAGTCCATATTTTCGTTATATATATATATATATATATATATATATATATATATATATATATATATATATATATATATATATATATATATATAATAGTATTTGACATTCGATAGTTGAATGGTTAAGTCAGCTCACTTACATCATAAGTATTAACATTGCTTATATAAGTATTAATATTAAACTTACCGACACTTTTTATATACATATTCCTACCGTGTCCGGTCAAAATGACCGTTCCATTATTATTTTTATAATTAATTTGTTGTCGAATAAATTAATAAATAAATAAAATAACGACTGAAATTTTATTGTATGCATATTTTAAGAACGATGGTAAAGTTTGATTGTGATACGATAACGTTTAAACACGTTAAAACTGTACAAATTTTTTTGAAATGGTCAATTTGATCGATAATGGTAGGTTTAGTGTTAATAAATGTAACAATATGTCAGATTAAGAGTTGATTTTAGAAAAAAATAATTGTAAAATTATATATATATATATATATATATATATATATATATTATATATATAGAAATATAATGTCATTGATACGTTTATTTTTTTACTATGGATTTAAATTAAGAACTTTATTATATAAATTGAACGATATTTTATATCGATAAAAAAATTTAAAACATAAAAATATGTAATATATTATACTATAAGTGATCGTTTGTTTTTCATCATTAATAATATATTAATTCAATATTGAACTAAAAATATAAGTACAAACAACATCAAATTATTATATATAGTCTACAAATATCGTTTAAATGTCAGTTTTATAAGATGTAAAAAAAAATAAAGTTATTTTTAAAATAAAAATGATAACTTTCAGATACGAAATTTTACCTCTTTCACTTTCAAATAAAACGCGTAAAAGAAAAATCGATATGAAACGTTAGGAAATTTTCCTTCTTCAGTACGATAACTCATGCGCCTTTTCACCTATGGATTTTTTTTTACCATATCGAAAAATATAGGATCATTAATATTTTTAGTTATTTATAAATTATATTTGGAAATATATTTTTAATATCAGTAGTAGTCCATTTTTTAAAAAAATATTGTATTTTTTTAACTTTAAATTTGATTAATATTATAATTAAAGTTGATAGTTTTTTTTTGGTATAAATGATCTGGTTATTTATTGACTTATTTATCGTAAAAAAAATATATACATTTGTGATATTTTTAAAAGAAAACTTTTGTACTTGAAAAATTTGATATATGTTATTACTAAAATTATATTGAATTAAAAAAATGCGAAATTTAAATAAAAATACAATTATAAATTATTAAAAAAATATATATATACAAATATCGAACAATAATAATATAATTTTTTTTTAATTTATATAAATATATTTGAAAAATCATCGATTTAGAGGGTGAATTCGTATAATAATAATAATAAATATGACATAAAATAAATATGAAAAAAAAAATATGTCGACATATAATTTGATTTTTCGGCCACTTTTTAGCTTCAGCAACGCGACTCGCTTATTTTCTGGAGAGTTTCAATTTTATCCGACGCTGAAGTAGAATTTCACGCGACATTATTAGATTTTTGTCGTTCTGCTCGGCTGAAGACTACAATATATATATATATATATATATATATATATATATATATATATATATATATATTTCAGAATAAGATAAAATAACATTTTCACGTCATATTATTATCGTGAAAGCTTTTTTTTATTATTATTATATTCGTTTCTCTGTGCACTTTGCTTGCGGTGCAACATTTTCAGCATTCGGCTGAAAAAAATATAATCCATCTTTATATATATATATATATATTTATATAATATAAAAGCACAGACGGACAGACTAGTGCTTTAATAATGGGATTCGAATCGCTTTGTGTAATATAATAATGCGATCGTGTGACCTTCTCGCGATATTCGTTTAATCCGTATATTTAAAATTCCGACATAGTTTGATTTCGTCTATGAATATTAAGCATCGACGATGCTAGCCTTTAAAATTCTCCATTAAATTAATGACGCCTAGGCAAAAGTTAGATTATGACTCGTTAATTAATCAGAGACAATTAATCGGACGGTGTGCGTATGTCATCGTTATATTTATGTGTCGGAAAGCGTTTCACGTGTATACAGTGATTCTCAATCTTTTTTTAATTAAAATTCGTATTATATATATATATATATATATATATATATATATATATATGAGTCTCCGTGAAGGGTTTAACGCTTATCTTGCATCATAATATTATATAATATATTATGTGAAACGCTTTCGTTAATACTAAAGACTGATTATTTTACGTTCAATTAACTTCTTCAAACATGTATTAGACCTTTTTATATTGTTATTTTTTTTTTATGTATGTACACAGGGTGACGACGCTGATGATGTATGGAATGGAGAATTTGAAGACAGGGAAGCCGCCCTTAGGGCCATACATGCCGTTAGTACCGGAGCTCGCGGTTCGGTCTGCGTTACCAGAGCTTGGTTACCTCTGCCGATTCACATCAATACCACCAGATATCGGATACCGAACAAGCAGGTCGATCTTACGGCCAGGATGGTTTCCAATTTGGGTGTCAATGTTCGTCAAGGTATGTCCAATGTTTTCAGCTATGTCCCCCGTTTTATGCGGTTTCACTATAATGTCCCTCTAGACATTGAGTATTGTAATAATAAAACATGTTAAAAATATACATTAAATAATTGGTGCGTGTTTTTAAATTTTTTAATAAATATTTTTTTTTTTTAATATGAAATCAGTTGTTACAATTTATACGGTTTTCTATATATGGAACATATTTGAATTTATATGAGTTTTTTTTGCATTTGATGTTTGTGAAGAACGTGACTATATATGACTATATAAATATTGATATTTATTTTACAAAATAATCCATAACGTTGATTATTATAAATTAATAAGTCAATTACTATTTTGTCTCATCCTTTTTCACTATTTTGTCTATTATTTCTATTATCAAATACGTTTTATGACTGGTAAATTAAATCGAATATTTTTATCTAGTATTCAGTCATAAATTCGTTGTATAATAAATATTTTTATTGCTTTTTTTTCAAGTACATAAAAATAATTATTTATTCTAACAAAATAGATCAATATGATCTTTGACCTTTCACATAACGTCTTTTCAAATATTTATATGCTCTTCCAGTCAATTTTCAAAATCAAGAACTCAAATTTATTCATATTTGTATAATTATGAACACATTAAACAAATATTACGATTGATATTTTTATTATTTTCTAAATATACTGAATATTACAATATAATATATATATCTTGAAAAAATCGACTATTTATTCCTGATACATATATATATATTACACATTATTTATAAAACTCTTATAATATAATCTATGAACGGAACTACTTGGTAAATTAATATTCGTCTATATTGCTTATTTTTTTTTAATTAGAAATGTGGGTGTATTTTATATAAAAAAAAAACATGGTAAAATATTATATTACAAATTGCGTGGTAGTAACTTCTATTAAACGCGATTTATTGAAATCATCCCGTAATCATTGTATTTTATAATATAATAAAATATTCATCTTTGTTGTCTTTAAAAAATCTTTGATGTAAATTATGCCGCTGAAATATAATACAACGGCAGAGTATCACATTTATAATAAAATCGAAATTAATGTTACGTTTTCAATTATATATATATATATATATATATATATATATATATATATATATATATATATATATATATATATATATATATATATATATATATATATATATATATATATATATATATATATATAATGAAATATTATTCTAGAATTCTATTCTAAGAGTTTGCTATTTTATAGATAATGAATTATGTATGAAACAAATAAATAACTCAAATATTTGATGAATTCTTCATTTCAAAAACAATATTTATAATGAATATATATTTTTTAATTTTTCATAAACACAATGTAAATTTATCATATTTATTTTATTAAAAAAAAAATATTATAATCATAATATAAAATGATTCAATCTTGATATTAATAATATTTACGTGTTTTTTTAAACAATATTCATATCATTTAGACAAAATTTTAATTATTCAATGCAAATAAAATAGCAAATATTTATATATCGTGTTTAATTTCATCCGTGAATTACGTGCATAATTTTATCGTCGCGTTTTACCAATGTTATATATGAAAAAATATATATTTAAATTGAAAAAAAAATATATATCGACGTATATTCCTTCAATATTTACATTTTATTATGCATTTTCAATATTTAACATTCATTCAACTGTAATAATGAAATATAGAACGGTAAACATGTATGAGATTCGCGCCATACATTTGATATGGTAATCGATTTTCGATCGGGTCATTCCACACAAGAGGGAAGTCGCTTGCGCTTTTATTTCTAACCCTTACCCCATCCCTTTTACCCTTAACAATTTTCAAGCAAATATACGTAAGCATAAAATAAACGTAAGGGTGCACGAAATATGATATGAAAATAAATCGAATGATATAATGGTGAAAATGGCGAATTTTTGCGCGTTAAATGTCGCACGTTTTTGAATAAAAATAATATTGATAAATAATATTAATAAATATGATTTATAAGGATTAAATATATATATATATATATATATATATATATATATATATATATATATATATATATATATATATATATATATATATATATATGTATATATATTTTCTGTGGAAAAGCTGTCACGAGCGCCGAAAAAAAGCTCGTCTGGTGATCGTTTATTAAAAATTAAAGTTGGTAAACTTTTCGCTTCGAAATTGAAAAATGGTCCGAATTTTAAGTATTATATAATATTATTATTATTATTATTCGTCACAACTTCAAGTTTAGCGAGAGACTTTTAAGAGTATATAATTTGTAATACGAGTGACGCGTCAAAAACAATCCGGGGTCGATTTTTTTTCCTACGTCAAAATATAAAAATTAATTTTTAATCTGTTCCGTGTCAATTTGAACGATTTCACGATTGATACTATTTTTACAAAAAAATATTTTAAATTATAAGAAAAATCAATATTTTTTTTTATTATGAAAATATGATTTGTATATGAGTTGAATTTTTTTTAATATGTACATATATAGAATTGAATATAAGAAGTGTGGATTCAGAAGGATTTTATCTTTTTTTTTTCCTTCTATATATTAAAAGCTAATTATAATGCGTCTATTAAAATATATTATAAATTTTCACAATTTAAATAGACGCCCACTTATGAAAAAGCTCTTATATATATATATATGAATGAAAATTTATTAGTCGGAGTAATATATTAAACGTGAGCTTTCTATAAGCCGAGCTGAGAATTTGTAATTGAAAGTTAGTACCGTAAATATTTGTTTTCAAACAACTCGCATTCATAATACACGTTGAATAATAATAATAATGTTTAAATATTAAAACGATGTTGAACAATGAATTTTTAATAATTCACATGTGAAAATAATGCGTTTAAAAATTTCAAATGTTAAAGTGAAAACGGCTAGTGAGATTTATATAATAGAATAATTTATGTTATAATGCGGAGTTTTCTAAATTTTCCGGTGCGATAATTTTTATTTTTATTTAATTTCTATTTTTATTCAATGTTCAATTTTTAAATAATATTTAATTTTTTTTTAGTGTGTAAAGTTGTATGAATATTTTATAATTCGGTGGTAGCGTATATATATATATCAATTTATTTGACAATAAATAAAATGATTCGAATTTTAATTTAAGTTTATTTATAATTGAAATATTATTAAATATGATGAAATATAATTTATTTATACAATTAAACTATTTTTTAACGTCATTTTATAAATATATATATCGACTGTTTTCCTGTCAATTTTTCAGACATACACTAAAACAAAAGACACTTTGTATTTTTAAACTATATATATATATATATATATATATATATATATATATATATATATATATATATATATATATATATATATATATATATATATATTAAAACATAGAAACGATGAATTCGATGGTTAAAAATATTTTTAAATTATGTAAAGTGAATTTTCATATATGGAAGGTTTAAATTGAAACGAAAAATCCATCACACTTTTTAATTGTAAATCATAGCGTCCAACATTTTCCATTACTATGTTTTTAATCGACTTTTTTTAACACACACACACACACAAACATATATATATATATATATTATATATATATTATATATATATATATATATATATATATATATATATATATACATATATAAATATAATTAATTTTTAATCAGTATTTAAATTACTGAAATGAAATTTATATACAAAAAAAAAATATATATATATATATATATATATAAAATAAGGTCGTTTTTAATACGATGATCGATTCAACAATAATAAGTAACAGGCGATCGTTTCGGTGTGAAATTTGCATTCGATTGAGTGGCGAAACCTTCGCATTTCCAATACAAGGGTTAACTCATTAGCCGTTCACCTTTCTCTCCCTTTGATTGTAAACCATCGGTCCGTGAACCGTTCGAAAAGGGGCCTTTTAAAAACGGACCCCTCTGACCCCTTTAACCCATTCTGCATCCGGATCAACCCCTTTCGCGACCCATATTCGAATCGATTACGTAATTAGTTGAGTACTTAACGGGTATATATATATATATATATATATATATATATATATATATAATTTTTTAATTGATTTAAGATTATCGTCCTTTTATAATAGCTGAGATTAAATTTTATGTTGATTCACCTAGATTATAAAGTTTAAAAAAATTGAAATTATCAAAATTGTTAATAAATTTTGACATAATGCGAATAAATTCAAAGATTTTTATGTAATAAATATTATTTATTGTTTATAAAATAATTATATTCAATTTATAAACATAAAAATATGAAACAATATATTCTTTAATAGTCGATTATTAATATGAAAATATTTATTAGCCCTTATTATTAAACATCAAATTTCTATGAATTTGAATATAAAGAAAAGAAAAATGGATCGATTCAGGTTTTTAACAGGAAAACGCTTGTTTTTCAAAGATTTTAATATGTCCGTTATATGTTTAAGTATATAATATAAGAGAATATATTTTATAATTCACTACATAAGACTCGGTCATTTCGAACGATTATTAATATTTATTATAATTTCGATATTGAAAAAAAAAATCATCGGAAAATTTACTGCCGCATAAAGAGCGTTCCGTATTTCATTCTCGATAAAATTTTCATATGAAATTCAACTTCTTTTTTCAGATTTTTTTTCTTTTACGCCGACGTATAATAAAAAAAAATCGGGAGCAATATGAAATTGTCGTAATATTTTTTCCGAAAGTGCCGACTATATTATACGAAATATATATATATAATATATATATATATATATATATATATATATATATATATATATATATTATGAGGGGGTTGGTATTTTTTTTTTAGGGGAGCAGCTGCTTGGTTCGCAGAATAAATGCGAAAATCAAAATGTCACAATCTTTCATCAGAAATGTCAATACGGCGGAAAAAAAATTCCGATTTATTGAAATAACATTTTTTTTATCTGTAATTTTTAATGTATACAAAATAAATATATATTTCGTAGTAATGTGAGAAATTTTTAATATAAATATTGTAAAATAAACTGACAGTGAATATTTTTGGATTCGATTATTTGTTTTGAGTTTAAAAGTTGATATAAATTTATTTCAAAATGAAGTACTTAGCAAAAGGATCAAATATATGATTTATCATCAATTATTCAATGTGAAATATATATTTTTTTATTTTTATAAATTATGAAAATAACAAATACTAATTTAATTATGTATAATGAAATTTATTAATTAAGAAATAACAAAGCACCTGAATATGAATAATATTATTTAATTAATAACGTTCCATAAATTAACAATGTTACTAATTGCTGTCCATATTTTTGTTACTCTCTCTCTCTCTCTCTCTCTCTCTCTCTCTCTCTCTCTCTCTCTCTCTCTATATATATATATATATATATATATATATATATATATATATATATATAATATTATATAATAAAATATAGTTATATTTAATTTTCATAGTATTATTTTTAATAAATACATTTTGTATTCTATTTTCAATTCATAAAACTTTGTTCCTCATACTTTTACAACGTTCGAAACTTTATTATTTATACAAATTTTAAAATATTTACATGTTATTTTATGAATAACTAGATTTAAATTGTTTCGAGAACAATATAATAAGGCTTTATTAAATCTATTGTTTCGCCGTCACACTTTTAAAGAGGCTGTGAAGAGTTTATTAAGGGTTTTGTAGCTTTTTGAAATATAAAAAAAAAAATATTTGCAAAAAAATATTTCCGTTGTATTCTTAATTAATATGTTTTTATCGAAAAATTTTCTTTTTTGCTAATTATTAACCAAAAATTACCTTATTAAAAATTATCTCAAACATAAATTTCGTATTATATATTATTAATTGTTTATTTTAAAATAATGTAAAATTTATATATTTTACTATAAGAGATCGTATTCAATATTTATTTATTAAGTATAAATATTAAATAATGTGAAAGCTTTGAAAGGCATTGTAGTAAATTCAAAAGCTTCAATAATTTATTGAATGCATCGATTTTTATTCACAAAGAATATTTTAAATCGAAATAGTTTTGAATATCTTTGACACAAAGATTTAAATAAATACATTGAAATGTTGCAAAATATCATCCCATTCATTGTATGTTTTATTTTATTGTTCTGAAAAAAGTTTTAAATATTTATTCCATAAAGAATATACGTGACAATAAATTAATATTTTATATATTAAAGTATGATTAGAATTGATTTTAAAAATTTTGATTTTTATATATGATTTTGGTATTTTATATATGAAATGTTTATATTTTTAAATAAACGTATAAAGGTGAATTTTTTTTTGAAAAGTCAACATATCTACGATTAATTTAATTTCGTTTGAATATTTTAGACTTTTTATTTTTATCCGATTTTATGTATCAACTTTTGAATTCAATGTGAAAATTTATCGCATAACCAGTTTATATTACATGATACGCGTACGCGAGCCGGAAATTTCTTTGTAAACTGGAATTTTCCGAAGTTTTCCCAGATAAAAGCGCTGCACTAGTTTGACCCCTACCCGTCGTATCGAACAGGACATTGTTCCTGCGAGACATTAATTGGATTGTAGCCATAAAAGTGACAAATGAAAATCGTTTTCACTAGCAAAAACTATTAACCTTATTGTAAAACATACGATAAATACACATTTCGGTTAATGACATCCCTCCCACCAACCCACCCCCCGATATTTTTCCCCTTCGCCCCTCGCCGTTGAGGAAAAACGAATCAAAAAAAAATTAAACTTAGTATTATTACACCAAACAGATAAATAAATATAATGCTTTCTTTCTTTCTTTCGTATTTCTTTTTATTTCGTTAATCTTTTCTTCTTTTTTTTTTTATTAGTCGCCGTGTCATCATCAGGAAGTCCTTAAATCCACTGGTGTAATTTTAATTGTGTTTGGAGCGATGAAAGTAATCTCGCTTTCTCTATTTTCCGAATATAAATTTCCTTTTCTTTGTTTTAACGATTTGATTTATTATAATTCAGAGACGGTCTCGTATAATTTTTCCTAATGGAAAATGGCATACTTTTCCGTTGTTTAACCAATTTGTTATATTTTCAGACTTGTATAAATTAAAATATAATTTCATATTATTATCATTGTTATTATTGGATATATAAAATTTTCGTCGAGTTTCATTCGATTTTATTTTATTTAATTAGTATGAGCGATGTGAATTAATTGAATAAATAATCATACTAGAATTTCTTCCGATAATTAAAGAAAATTATTCACAATGAACGCTTTCGTTTTTTTTTTGTATTTTCTATCGTACTGTGGGCGTTGATTTTTCAAAATATTTTTACAAATTTTACATATAATTTATATACAGAAATAAATAATAAACATTTATGGTTGTTCAAAGATCAATAAAAAAAATATCAAATATTAACTTATATAGATAATAATACTTCATATAGATATTTCAAAATTTTTCATATTATTTAATCCGATTTCAATAAAAATAAACGATCCGAAAACGCATTATCGATATTTTCGTAAAATTTCAAAATATTTTTACCGTGAAAAAAAAAGTGCGCGCAAAAAAAAATCAATGAAAAACCATTATTTTTCCCTTCGCTTTTCGCGTGGCGTTCTTTTTTTTTCCCCGACAAATCGTGAAAAGCGTTCGAAAGCGAAAATTAAATGGAAAATTCATTAAAAAGAGAGCGCGTTTATTTCGCGCAAAAATGATAATACTTGAAAATACAAAAAAAAACAACAAAATATACATATAATAATAAAAAAAATGAAATATTCAGGACAATTTACGCATTTTCGCAATAATAAAAAAAATAGATAAATAAAACGAACGCATTTATGCGATTCATTGTGAACTTAAATTACGCAGCTTCAATATATATATATATATATATATATATATATATATATATATATATATATATATATATATATTTAATATTATAATATTATTATCTCCATATAAATAATGACGAAAAATATTAATGGAAACAAAAATGAATATAATAAAATGCTCTTTTGTATTGTTTTTTTTTATTATATATAATTTTTTTATATGTATAGAGGTTTTTCCGTTTTGTTTTGAAAATGTGAAAATGTGTGCGTGTTTGCGTGTGCAAAGTGAGATTTTTTTTGTCCTCTTTCGGTTAAATGAGCGGTTCTTGAACGAGTTTCACGCTAGCTTTAATGTACGAGTATCGTCGTACAAATCGTCTTTTTTTGCCTCTTCTTTTCTGTCTTATCTTGTTTTATAAAAGAATTTTCACATTACGATATGATGTATCGTCTTTTTTTTTATCTTTTTTTTCCCTTTCTCTATCAAGATTTTTAGATAATATTATATATTACCAGTGTTCATGAATTCAATTAATATTCATTTTTGTATCATATTTAAGTTTTATTGATATTATAATATTGAAATGAATATATTTCGAATGAAAATATCAATAATGTTAATTTTTTATACTTTAAATTTAATTGATATTAAATGTTTGAAATATCGAAAGAATAATTCAATGGTAAAAAAAATTGAATTTTAGGTATAAAATTGCGAATAAGGTTTTAATTAAAAATAAAAGTATTTTTTAATACAACAATTTCAAATATTAATAAAATTAATAAAATGATAATATTTTTATTTTTACTGAAAACCGTAATGTCTGTTTGTTTGCGAAACTTTTTACGATGTCTTCTTTTTAATTTTATTTTTTACAAAGTGTATAATTGAGATGAAAATATTTTGCATACTTTATTGTGAAATGAGAAACTTCGGAAAACATTTCTCTGTCGATAACTTTGCGGGACTCTTCAGAGATTCTCAACTTTTTCAAACTTTACTTTTCCGCAATGTCGCACTTTCGAATGATTAACACCACATATTAATATTAATATTAATAATAATAAAACGACACATTTTAATAAACCACTAATTTTAAGATGTGATATTATTCGTTTTAATGTGCAATGTTTATATAGGTTTTTTTTTTTTACTATATTTAATTATTATTTTTTTTATAATAAAAATGATATTAAACTGTGAATTTGAAATGTGTATAATTATAACCTGTGATTTGTGACTTAATTACAACATTCGATGTATATATATATATATTATATATACATCGAATTATCTTTAAATCCGAGCAGGCTTAACGAAAAATGGTCTCGTTAAAATTTTGACGATCGAATTTAATTACAGATATTTTGGATGCGATCGCTCAGAGCTTGAACAAAGAGGTGGATAAAGCCATAACTCCGCGCGCTTTCTTCCTGAAGAGGAACGCGGCCATCGGAGACGACAAGGAATTATCAGAGTCGAATCCTCAATCCGAATTGCCGTGGTGAGTATATATATATATATATATATATATATATATATATATATATATATATATATATATATATATATATATATAATAAAACAGATAATCGATTTCTCGATAACGGAAACGTTTACGCGGCTCGTGATGATCTTTCTTTCAATTTCGCCAATTTCTCTGTACGTTTTCAGGTTGTCGTCGATGATGAGAAATTTCACGGAAGACCAGATCAACGGATACTATTCCCAATGGAGCGTACCCTATTACAGTTGTGCCGCAGGACGTTGGCTGTTGTCCTATACGGTGATTATTCCGCCATCGTCGTCGGAAAGGTAACAACGAAACTATTTTTAATGTCGTCGCAATTTTAGATTGATGACGTTTTTTTTTTTAAGTTTATTTTTCTCTTTCACTCTCTCTCTATTGTATTTATTTTATCAGTGATGAAAATACTATTTTGTCGTTGGATTTGGATCTGTCGGGACTCGAGGTCAATCAGTGCGAAGCTTCCGACGGATCGCACGACGATAATCAGATGTTCATCTTTCACGGTTCGCATAAGTGCTCGAATATCACGACAAAGGTATGAAAATTAATCTTATATATATATATATATATATATATATATATATATATATATATATATATAATTATAATTTCGAAAAAAAATCTTCGATTATTTTACTAACATTTTTCGTATACATATTAAGGAATAACGTATATGCAATTTTAATTATTACCAAGATTTACACAAACGATCCTCATAATATGACCTTTGTTATAATAAGGACCACTTTGCGTTTCCGACGATTCATGGCTTTAAAACGATCTCCGGGGGCTATTATACCATAGAAATTACACATTAAGACGCTTTCTATCGATTTACCCCTTTATAAATGCACCACCACCTCCCCCCCCCTCACGACCCTATAATAAATAATGTCAATGTTTATAACCCGTTTCGAATATATGAACTCGGATTAATAATATTATACCGAATGTAATTAGTGTCGTTTTCATTGTGTGTTTTGTTCAAATATTACATAGATGTATATATTATATGTACATTATATATGAATATTTGAAATTTCACCGTTTCTCAATCTTTACAAAGTTGAAGTGCCTCTTTTTTATATGAACGATTAAACAACCTGTTGCTATCGTCGTATTTAAATAAAACGGTATTTTAATGAGGTCTAAAGTTATGAGGGTCGCCGGAAAACGCTTTGAAACTCCTTGAAAATCGCAAAAACACCGTTGTAAATTACTTTTTTTTTGTATATATATATATATTATATAAAAGAATAATATTATAATATAAAATGTGAAAAAAAAATGTTATATAAAAAAATAAATTAATATATTAAACAAGTATTTAATGTAAAATTAGAAAACATCGACGTGAATTTATGTAATAATGACGTTGTAATTAGCGTATCTGATTACTATTTCGAGGGTTATTGACTTTATTATTATTATTGTAGTATGTTACGTTACAATAATGTTAATTTATCTAATGGAATAGAATGTCAATATATAAATACATAGACTGAACTCAAAAAAAAAAAAAAAAAAATATATATATATATATATATATATATATATATATATGTATAATGGAAAAATATTTAATTCAAACATCATTAAATAGAACTTTTATTATATATTATCAAAAAAATTTCCCTTACATTTCTCATTTTCTCTTGTAGAAGGTTGATATTTGTTAACTAAAACTGAGTCAATAGTAAACTTTAAGCGCTTATAACTTATAAACCGATTGCACTAAATTTAGTATCGATCGATAGAAAATCTCTCGTATATATTATTATTTTTCTTTTTTTAATTAAATTGTTTAATAAGAAATGCTCATAGAAATAATTTTATTATAATATTATATAACATGTATCAAATTATTTGAACGTATATTAATTTTGTGACGATCAATTTTTTTTTCTACGCACGATCGAATTTAATATTATTATTATTATTCTTTTAAATAACATATATGATAATAAGTCAGAAGTTTTCAGCTTTCAAACGGTCGACACTATTTAACAGTCGGCTATCGACTTACGACGGAGTTCGATTTCGCAAATATAATGACTTTTATATTAGTTGGTCACATAAATAGTATATATTATATAGTAGAGCAATATGTGATGAAAATTATTAAAAATTGATACGTCTAATAAAAAAAATATGATTTTTTTTCGTCGTAAGTGCAAACGTTCGTACGTCGGAAATTGATTGTATTTTTTTTTTAAATTAAAAAATATATTTTTTTTAATTGCATATGTGGCGTTTGTATCTAGGATGCTTTCGCGGGCGTCCGCGAGCGCGCCGTTGGCAACCGCTGACGCGTGTCGCATGTAAAATTTCGTTTTGACAATGTCGTAGCGTATTTCACTGACGAGATTTGTTGTGGTTTTGTGATTGAAGTGCGAATATAGAGCCGGCAAAGGAGCGGGCGGAGGCGCCGGCGCAGGCGGCGGATGGGCTAGAGGCGCTTACGTGTGTCGCTGTCGACGAGGGTTCTATTCTCCGACACATCCGGACGGCTTTAATGGATCGCTCGTTGAAGGTGACAGAATATATATATATATATATATATATATATATATATATATAAAAGATTTTTTTCCCGCCACGTCTATTTTCTTTAACGCGCGCGCGAAAAGCGTGTCAACACTTGTGAAAATGGAAAAGTTTGAAATTCAAAAAGTCGATTTTGAATTTTGATTTTGAAAGCTTTTTCACGATTGTTGTTTTTTTTAATATCATATGTATAAAAATATATATATATATACATATATATATATAAATTTTCATTAAACTTTCTAAGACACTTTTTATATATCAATATTCTTACTGTTCCCAATCAAAATAACCAGATCTATAAAAGAATTTTTAATTTTATAATTAAACATAGATAATAGTCAAATTGTTGTCGAATGAATTAATAAATAAATAAAATAATGATAGAAATTTCATTATATGCAAATTTAAACGTTATCACGTTTAAATTTGTTGCACAAATTTTTTTTTTTTTTTTTTGAAAACGGTCAAATTGATCGATAGTAGTAGATTTAGTGTTAATAATAATGAATGTATGTATATCTACATTTATATTTCAAAATTATTAACAATGAAAATAACAATAAATTAATTTATAATTTCTATTACATATGAAAATGACGAAATAATAAAAACTACTTTTAAATTAAAAAAAATAAATAATAATTTCATATATAAAAAGAATGATCTAACATAAAAAATAAAATTTTAATTAGATTATACTATCAGAATGTGTTCTGGCTGTGAAACGTTCGTTCGAAACAAATATTTTTCAAAAACATTTTAATTAAAAATTATAACAAAGAGTTAAATAATTTCCGAGTTAACCGTTTTGTATTTTTTTTTCTTCTTCTCTAGTTGTATAAATTTTAGTGAAACACTGCCTGATGACTATCGGAAAACTTTCTCGAGCACTCGGCTCGCAAAACTTTGGAATCTTGCGAAACCCAGTTTAAGAAACATTATTCTGGATACTTTAAAATGTATTACATAATGCTATATATAACGTTTATGTTACACGTAATACTCTTTGTTTGCCTATTGCGTAATAATTTTCAATGTACAACATAATCCCGTCGACGTTTTCATAGATCCATCAGGAATAATTTCAACTATAGCATAAACATTTTTCTCCATTATACACGTTTTATATATTCAAAGTATTATAATAATAATAACAAATAAACATTTTTAATGATTCCGCCAATCTTTTGTCGGTTTCTTTACATCGACGTCTAAACATCGTAAAACGGAAAAATAAGTATGGTTTCTATCGATTTCTTCGACAAACAACGATAAACAACATTTTTTTTTCATTCACTTCTTCTTTCGTACGAAATAAAATTAAAATGTAAATACGGCACATATATTTTATACAACATAATAGAATGTAGTCTTTGCCATATTTTCTTTTATATATAAATATATATATATATATATATATAATTATTTCGCTTGTTTATTAACGGATTTTCTTCAGGACTTCATATGGAGTCATTCGTAAAAAAAAAATCGGCACACCCTCGTTTTTCTCCGATCGTGCGAAAATTCGATCATGCGAAAACTCGACGCAAATGGAGCCTCCGGAAAATCGCGAGAAAATAATAGGGTTCTGATCCGGTTTCCGCGACGGTCGTAAAATGACTAGACGACAAAGAAAATCATATTGACGACGTGGAAGACGAAAGGCTTTCACGTTAATTATCATCTATTAGGCCGAAATATTTCTCCGTTATCGATTTAAACCGTCCGCGATTCGATTATGTTTTCGCTCAATAAAATATCGAAATACTTTCGAATGAATATAATGTCGTATCAAATTGACTCTGTTTCCATATTTTCATTTACTTCGTACTCTTTATTTATTATTACCTAAATAATAAATCTATAAGAATATAATTAATGTATATTTGAATATATTGTCACAATATAAAAGATTCTTTCAAAAATTGTCATTGACCGATTGCTAAATATATAAACGAAAATATTATTATTTTATATTAATTTAAATCTTCTATTAACTTGAAAATATTATTTTTTTAATATTTTGTTGTAAATTCAGTTGCCTGGCAAGAAAGCAGTAAAGACGGAGACGATAATGGAAAAAGTGGAAGTGATGGATGGGCAGCTCTTCGATGCTTACCTTGTGCTGAAGGATGCACATCCTGCACAAGTCCACGTCCTTGTAGAGCATCGTACAATTGGCCTTTTAGGTATATTATTTCATTTAAAATTATTGAATGCCTTTATAATACATCCTTTTTGCAACATTTTGAACATTTTACACAATTCGATTAAAATTAAAGTATTATATACGTGCTACAAATAAAGTTGACGTATTATTTTGTGTATACATTCAACACATAACATGTTTAAAATTACATATTCATTATGTGTACGTAGAGTTTCGACATTTACTTTTCAACTTTATGTAAAACAACACCCAGCAGAAACATTTCGTTTATGAAATAATCCGATTCAAACAAACGTCGTCAATAATATAAACTCGTTCAAAGTTTAAATTAAATGTACACGACTGCAACAAACAACTGTTACGAAACCGACTTTAATTATTTTCAGGAGTGTTTTGCTAGGCATATCGGCATGGTGTGCAGCATGTACGGCTTTCCTGGCAGGATATTTGCATCGTCATAGGAAAGCCAGAGTTTTCAGGAGTGCCAGTCCAGTATTTTTAGCAATAACGCTTCTAGGATGCGCAATAATGTATCTCGAGGTAGATATTTTTAATATTTTAACGATTTTTTTTTTAATAGAACAATATAGTAATTATGAAATATTTCAGATGGCTGCCATATTTCCAGTCCTTGATACTTATACTTGTATCGCAACGAAATGGTCTCGTCATCTAGGCTTTTGTATAACATACACCGCTTTACTGATGAAAACGTGGAGGTTGGTACTATTATACTATTTTGAATGAACTATTCGCGTGTTATTTACGATTCATGACTTGATTTATTGTCAGAGTTTCGTTGACGTATCGTGTAAAGTCCGCTCATGCTGTAAAATTGACTGAACAACAACTTTTACGTTGGTTATTACCGGTATTGCTCATTGCTTTGGTTTATTTAGGAACGTGGACGTTATCCGATCCACCGCACGCCATAGACGTAAGTTGATCTATAAATATTGTTGCTATTTTTGACATACGTATTGAGTATTCATATGTATATACGATTTTTATATTTTTAGATTTCTGATAGTGAAGGTTTGAAATTCAAACAATGCACTTATAACTGGTGGGATCACAGCCTTGCTATCGGTAATTTATTATATACGTTAATTATTAATCGTTTAATTTGTAATATTTTAACATGTTGAATGTTCTATGTAGGCGAATTGCTATTTCTCTTATGGGGTGTTAGAGTATGTTATGGAGTAAGACATGCTGAATCTCTTTACAATGAGGCACGTCTCATCTCTTATGCAATATATAATATTGCCGTAGTCAACTGCTTAATGTTAACATTTCAGTATGTATCTGTTTTATAATTTGTCGGTATTATATTAATTAATATATTTAATATGATTAAATTTCGTCTCGTAGTTTGCTCATATTTCCACGTGTTGGTCCAGATATGAAATATTTTTTAGGATTCATAAGGACACAACTATCGACTTCTGTGACAGTTGCGTTGGTTTTCGGTCCCAAAGTAATTATATTAATGCTTCTTTTAATATACGTATAAATTAGATTTTATATATTAATTTTAAAAAAAAATAGGTTGTACGCGTATGGAGAGGATTTGGAGACCAATGGGACAGCAGAGCAGCTAGAGGAGTTTCGGCATCTTTTTCGCTTAATGGAATCGGTTTCCATCCTCATACACCGCCGCCTCCTACTCCTCACGATTTAGCTCAAGAAAATGACGAATTAAAGGTATATTTTTTATTGTTCAATTTAGATCATATGTCATGTTATTATTATTAACATTTATTAATACACAGGAGGAAGTTCAAAAATTAGCAGCACAAATCGAATTTATGAAAATCGTGCAAATGGAATTGCACAATAGACATTTAAGACCCCGACCTGGAGGACATTTTACGTTGCCTGTCTCACCTAATATCCTGCCACAACCCCAGGTATACAAAAATATTTATTTTAAGAATAGATTATTATTTAACAGTATTGTCCTATATATTCAAATCTAAATAAATAAAACATCTTTTTTCTATCTGCTGTATGGATCTAAGATGAGTGTCTTTTAAGAAAGTTATTGACAGACTCATTAAGGGGAGATAAAATTTTATAAGTGATAAAATATTTATATATAGTTTAATAAAATATTAAAAAACATATTGTGGGCAGCATAGACTAGTCCGAAGGTTTCATACTTGACCCACGGACTGTACTTTGATCATGATTGTTCTATGTCATCAGTGAATACTTCCACTGTATTTATGACGATTATAATAATAATACGTTTATTATAGGTGAATGAAGAAATTGATGCAAGTAAAATGGTAGCAGGGTGACTGGTAGCGTGGTGCGCGAGCGGATGGCGCTGGCCAGGGCCGGCCGCACGCGCGCCAACCCGTGCCCCGGACACACGCGCCCCCATCTTTGTTTAATATATTAATTAATATATTAATTTAGGATGTTGTTCGACATGTGTCGAACAACATTCTAGATGCATCACTTGCACCCCTTGTCCGCGTCCTACGCTACTCTTGTCACCTTCTATATTCACACATTACACTCAAAATTAACCACAAGCACATACACACCACCTACATGTTTCATATTATGATTTATTATTATTATTGTTTAATTTGTCCTTAATGTAATTATATTTTTAACAAAGTTCTTAATATATATCCGATTATAAATTTATTTTTATCGGTTTCAATCCTACTTGAGACTGTAGTATGTTATTGTATAATTAGGAGTGTATAATTATATTGTTTTATCTACCATTACTTATTAACTATATAAATATGGAATAATTTTTAAATATATAATAACAAATTTGTACATATGGTTCTGTTGTATAAAATATTTTTCAATGCTTCCCATTATACTATTTTTTAAATATTTATTATTAAATAGATTTTTTTCCATTATATATGTAATGAGAAATATTTTTTATAAAAAAAATCTTATTGTTTTAACAGTAAATATGTACTATTATAACTTGATTAGTGGCATGGCAAGGCTGATGTAGAAATGCTCTTGAAAGTATTTCAAGTTTCACCTTTGTCGCTGCTCATGATTGAGCATCACGACTGCCAGTGGTTATCGTCTATACAATAGTCTTCCAATTCTTCCGATCAATCATTCTATATATAATTAGATTTGATTAATCTATATTTTTTGCATTATGTTATTGATGAGCTGTATTTTTTTTTCTATTCAAATATATAAATTATATTTTGAGGCTTGAGAAAAAATGTAGATATGATAGAATGTAACAAATATTTGCTCTGAATAAGAGACAATCCTGCCATGTCACTAAATTTAAAAACAGAGATGATTTTTTAAGAAAAAAATAATATATTAATAATGAAAAAAATTATTTATATTGTATGTGAATATAAATATATATATATATATATATATATATATATATATATATATATATATATATATATATATATATATATAATTTGTTTTTTTTATTGTAAAATGTATTTAAAATAATGTATTTCTTACATATACATTTAAATGTATTCAATTCCATATTCTTAATTCATAAAAAAATATTTATACAACTCTATGAAAGAGATATTTATAAGAGATATTAATATTATTGTTATACGAAATACAAAAATAATTTATAATTATTATTTTGTGATAGTACAACTGTCTTCATTGCACAAATTATCCAAATTAATGAACGTTCGTTGCGTAGATATATATTATATATATATATATATATATATATATATATATATATATATATATATATATATATATATATACTATAAAAATATATTTTGTATACCTAATTTGTAATTGAAAGTAATCTATTTTCGTATGAGTTAAAGTTCGTTTTAAATAATTATGAAATTTTACGTACATTTAATATTAATTAAGTTACGATATTTTTCTAAACTTTTACTTTTGAAACTTTTCGAATGAACAATATAATATGCTAGTGTTGCATGAATATTTTACCGTTTCATAAATTTCAAAAGTCTGGTATGATATTAAAAAATTACACATTTAAATCAGTGCTCGGCAATTTTATCACGTTTTCCAAAATTCAATAACACAATTTAAAGCTCTTCGTGACATTATTCCATTTGAAAACTTAAATTTATAATGCCGTCTGATATAATATTAAAGAGTGCTGATTTAAATAACGATATTTTGCAGCAAATATCAGACAACACATGAAGATTTTTAGAGCAAGAATAAAACTTTTGTCAATTTGAAATATAAAGTCAATGTAATTTGTATGTTGACAAGATTTATAATATACTTTCATTAATATATATATATATATATATATATATATATATATATATATATATATATATATATATATATATATATATATATATATATATATTTATAGTGCCAAATGCCATTGAAGTCTTTCACAGTTATATTTAAACGACGGCGCAGTTCTTCATTTTCACGACTGGATATTTATTTGAAAATGTCGAATATTTTTTAATTGTGTACTTTATTGAATTTAGATTTATTTATATTAAAAAAAATGATTTACCATTTTTGTATATGTATATATTTTATTGATAGTTCTTAATATCGTTCTTGTTAAATGCAAAAAATTCTATTAAAAACACAACTTATGACATATTTTATAAATTATAATTTGGGTCGAAGTTACTCAAATATTCTATATGATTATAAAGTATTAATTATCATTATATTATAATGTGTGAGTTTATTTATACAGTACAAATATTTTATTTTAATTAATAGTTGAAGTATCAATGCAATATTAGATTGATACGTTTACTTATTATTGATATGTTTCACAAGATAATTTGAGTAGCATTGTATTAAAATATATTACGGCAATTGATTTATAACAAAGATGGCTATTTTTTTTTAATTTCCCAAATATAATTTAAAATTCTTTTAATTTTATTTGTGTCAATTTTTTTTTAATTAATATATTCTAACGTAAAACCTTATATTATTCAAACGCCATCATATTTCTGGACAAACTATTTTATAACCATATATATTTCAAAAATTCACATATATGGCTCCTCGATTATAAGAAATATTTCCCCTTAAATAAAAATTGAGTGAGCTCGAAATCGACTGTGATATTATCGTAAGAATTTGAGCAACAGAAGCATCAGGCTCAAATATATATAAAAAAAATACTTAAAAAAATATTTCTATTAAATCATTTTTGTATATAAATATATTCACAAAACGGAGTCATGAGTACTATATTGGAAAAAGTTATAATTGTGAATATATATATATATATGTATATATATATATATATATATATATATATATATATATATATATATATATATATTATACATGCAGTGTAAATCTAATTTTTCTTTTTTTTCAAATTTTTATTTAAATAAGAAAAAAAATATTGCATGCAATATAATTATTTTTATCTTTTAGCAAAATTATTAACATATGTATATGTAGAGTCAATTGACAATAATGGTTATTCTTTGTTTTCGTATTATATTATTATTTTAAATATTATATGTAAAATTGTAGAATCATTATTATTTATATTTGCTATATTAAATTTAATGAAAGTATAAATTTCATCTTTATCTATGCTATTTAACTATATCATAAATGGTCAAAAATGTTTATACAGAATAAAAAAAGTTTATTATATTAAAAAATACAAATGTAAAACAAGGATGGGCAAATTGTGGTATGTAAAATTGCATGCATATTTTTCATTGTTCTTGATGGGACTTTTTTAATTTTATAATTTCATTCACAATAATTATAATGATAAAATATTTACCAATCTGTTACGCAAATTTTGTACAGATGAAAGAGTCATAAAGAATTTGGTTTTAATTAGTGTTAATCAATATGAAAATATTAATTTAAATTTCTATCATTTATGATATACAAAATATACTTCGCAGATATTCAAACAGCATTTTGAAAAATAAATCGCCCATCTTTGAGTTAAAGTAATGAAATTAATTGAAGTATATTTTTTGTTGTTGTTACATATTAATAAATATTTATAACTGTTAAATAATTCATTGAAATTATATATTATGCATTTTTATGTATTATTAATATATATATATATATATATATATATATATATATATATATATATATATATATATATATATAATAGAAAAATAGTTTTATGAATGGATGCTAAAATATATATGAAGGTTTTCTTTCATTGTTAATTAATTTTTAAATCTAAATAATATTTCTATTTTATCATTTTAAAACTTAATTTAAGGTCAGTTAAATTTTGTGAAATAAAAAAAATCACACAATTACACACATTTACACAACACACACACACACACACACACATATATATATATATATATATATATATATATATATATATATTATGTACATAATCAAACATTTGTCATCATGTGAATGAGTACAATAAAAATGACATTTCATTATTTAAAAAAAATATTGTAGATTTCAATGTAAATTTAGTTTGCAAATACTTATATTGTTTTGAATAAAGAAAAAAAAATATTAGTGTTATTAATTATAACTTGTTGAAAGATGTTTAGAGCTACAATCCGATCAATATTAAAAAGAGTATATGTAAATCAAATGATGGTTTGTTAATTAAATGTGTTCAAATGACTGTTTGTTTTATTTATGTTCAACTATATTTATCGAAAAAAAATAAGAAAATTTACAACGGCACAAATTTGTAAATATTTAAATCTAATTATACATATATAAACGCGTGAACTAATACAATACAATATACAATCTATGAAACGTATAATATTAAAATCTTATATTTAATAGAAATTAGTCAATTTTGTACTATTACATAAATGCCACAATAATTAGTTTAAAAATATAAAAATAGTTCATATTTACATAATTTATTCGATTGCGAAAGAAGTTATATTAGTATAAAAAAATCTAGGTATAAACTATTAACTATCTTTAAGAATTTACTTTATCAGAGTCTGGCGATATAAATGCTGGATTTTTAGTGGAGTTTCGAAGCGAGAGATGCGATTTTAACAACGGAGCCATACTGGAGCATTTAGAAGAACAAACGTTGATTCTATCGGATACAGCGGAACCGGCTGCAACACATTGCTGAACAGCATCACAGCGTACCAAAGTCAATTCGCGTTCTAAAACTTGCGTGGCGACGGCAGCGGAAAGAGCGCGAGCTCTCAATTGCTGCACTTCGACAACAAGTCGACGACGTTCATCGTCACTTCTGCCGCAGCCCTCGTCCATCGGTAGAAGTACGGATTCCGGTATTGTCATGTGTTCGTCGATGGCTTCATCAATTTTGCGTAACGGTTCCTCAGATTTTTCGCGAAAGAATCCGGTTATGCGATCGAGTCTTTCGTGCACCACTTGCTTTTGCATTTCATTCAGTTGCAGTCCCTCCTCGAGATCTCGATAAGCGTCATTCTTTAACGTTGCTATCTTGTCTGCTACCAAATCACGAAGCGCTTCTTTAAGAAGTGCACGATCCACGCTAAACAGCTGAAGTTCGTATTCCTGACCGTTCCACTTTTTATCCATTGTAACGGATTTTTCCGCTTCGGGAACTCTTGACAGCTGTCAACGAAAGTTTTGAACGCAAATTCGGTTTCAGTGCTGCCAACTTTTAAACATGGCTCAGACTTACAACCTAACAATACAGAAATTTAATTGAGGTACGCTAACATGGATTTAGATTTTTTTTTGTTATAGTTTAACGATTTTACATTGATATTATTTTTTAAAGAAAATTGAACACTTTATTATATATTAAAAAAATCCAATATTGAAAAAAATATTTAATTATATTAATTATTTAATACTCGCGATGAAAATATTCTTAATTTGCCGTAAACTCTGAATTTATTTTGCAGGTTTTTATTTTTCGTATTTAAAACCGAAATTTTAAGGGTTCATATTGTCTTATTTTGAAAATAGAATTTCAATAAACGATTGCAAAGGGTTAAAAAAAAATTATTTTATTTGAAAATGAAATCTTTCATTGTAAGAATGATAGTATTATTGAATTATTATGAATATTATTTTATAAATAATAAAGTTTATATCGAAAATACTTGTTTTTTTTTCTGTTGCGATTATAATATTAAAAAGCTATTTTTCTAATAACATATGTAGAAATTTTCAAAGTAATTTTCCGGTTTTCAGATAAATTATATATAGACATTAATTTTTAAACCTAGTTTTTATTACATAATTCATTAAAAATATGATAATAAAAAAAATCAAATAATATTACACCACAAAGCTACACGAAAATATTTTATTAAATTGATACAATATAAATATATAAGTATATAGCATTTTTAGCAAATTATTAAAAATATCAGAAGCTATATTCAATTTTATATCGATATCTCTCTTAGATGTATTGTATATTTGTTTTTTATGTTTTGTAAAAAAATCTGATATAATATATACAATTATAATTATTCAAACTTAGTTAACTTGTATATAAAATTTGTAACTTGTATATAAATAAAATTACAGTTAATAAGAAGGACAATTATTAATAAATAAATTTAATCGTTTATGCTTCCTTGTTTTTTAGTAAATGTTACATTAAGAGTTTCGTCTTCATCTTGTAATAAACGTCCATCGATTACTTTAGAAGTTCGTCCAAATAATCTAAAACACACATTAAAATTATTTAATTTACCAATATTAAATTTAAAAAAGGAACAAAATGGACGACAACTGGATGGGTAATTAATGAAACATATACATAGGAATGTTTGTTAAGGAATGTAAATGTTGGATGTATTCACAGGATGAAGAGGATGAGACGACAAAGATTAACTGTAAATAGAAAAATTGGATTGAAATATAAGATAAAATAATTATATGATAATAAAATAAAATATAAAATAATTATATGATAAATAAGTAAAAAAAAATATAATACCTTCCTAATGGGGTACCATTTACTGAAGAATTGTGATCATTAGCAATTTTTTGAACTGATATAGTTTCAATTATTGCAGGACCTTCAGCATCTAGTTGAGAAGCTGTTGGTTTTTTGAAACTAAAAATAAAAAAATACAGAATAAAAAAATATTATATAATAAACTTAACTACTTAATTAAAAGAAATTACAATTTCAATAAGAGACTAGATCCAACGACGGAAACTGAACTCATGGCCATTGCCGCAGATGCCATCCATGGCTATAACAAAATATATATTAATAATATACAAATTAACGAAAGATTGAATATAAAAATTATTAGAAAAAAATATTAAAATATGAATACTTCTAAAATGATTCCAAAAGATGCCAGAGCTCCAGAAGCAAGTGGTATACCTAAAATGTTATATACACATGCAAATAGAAAATTCAGTCGAATTCTTCTGACGGTAACTTTTGACAACTCCAAGCAGCCAATGACGTCTAATAAATCGTTCTAAAATAAATTTTAAAATTATATTGAGAAATAAAATTATTTTAGAAGTAAAAAAAATATACCTACTCTCATTAAAACAACGTCTGCAGCTTCTACAGCAACATCTGTACCAGCAGCAATTGCAATTCCAATATTTGCCTGAGCTAACGCTGGTGAATCGTTAACCCCATCTCCAACCTAAAATTATTTATGATCATAATATATTATAAGAAACAAATATCTTACTAAACTTAAAATATAATTTTACCATAGCAACTTTTTTCCCTGACTCTTGAAGTTTTTGAATTTTTGCAACTTTATGAGATGGCAAAACTTCTGAGTAAACTTGATTTATTCCTACCTAAAAATAAATTTGCGTTAAAACAGTAACACTTTAAACATAATTACAAAAATTACATTATTTGATATATTTTTAATCTAAATACCTGTTCAGCTATTGCAGCAGCTGTTCTTCTATTATCACCTGTCAATAATATCACAGATATACCGCGTCTTTTCAAAGACCGCACGCATAAAGATGCCTCAGGTTTTACACGATCTGCTATTGATATTGTGCACCATATTTGACCTGAATGAGTTATAAAATTTAAAAAAAAATACGATAAAAATGATACAATTATATATAAAAAAAAATACTAACCATCTATTGCACACATAACGGCAGTTCTTCCGAGATTCTCTTCATTAGTAAGAGCTTTCTCTACAGTATTACTTAATAATATTCCATGTCTATTCATCCATTCTCTATTTCCGATCACTACAATATATTCTTTGTTTACCTAAAATCCATAATAAAATAAAAAGTTAAAAAATGTTCAAATTATTTAAATTTCGAGATGAAACAATATAATACATCATCAACATCCATATTATGAATATGTTCATCGGCACCACTCAAAATATTATCTAATTTTGCCCTTTGTTTGATAGATTCATCTTCACAGAGTTCGACGCCAACATCGTTTAGATCAAAATTGCCAGTCGTACTAGATCTTAAAATTTAATAAAATATCAAGTATATTATTAAAACAATAAATTTTAATAATATATTATATATATAGAAACAAAAGTTACCCCATTTGATTTAGTAAATTTTGTAATTGAAATGGTACAATGAATTTTTCTTTCCTTACAATTTTACAACTTAAACCACATCCAGGCACTGTTATAAAATTAGAACATTGACCTCCAACACTCATTTTTAAAGATTCTTGACAAAATTTAACTATAGCTATAAATACATTAAAAATTAATCAGTAATTAAATCAATTAAAAAAAATAAAGAAAATCAAATCCATAACAATAAACAAACCATCGGCAACAGGATGTTCAGAGTTTATTTCAGCAGTTAAAATAAGATCTAAAAATTTCGGCAGCAGACGTCCTTCACAAAATAATTTTATTTGAGTTACAGTTGGTTGTCCAAATGTTATTGTACCGGTTTTATCCATCACAACAGTTTTAACCTATAAGAAAAGTATTACAATATACGATATAAAGTTGTACAAATGAAAATTTGTTATTTAACTTTAGGACTAACTTTGTGAGCATTTTCAAGTATTTCAGCTCCTTTAATGAGAATACCACTACTAGCACCAACACCAGTCGCAACCATAACAGCCGTTGGCGTAGCAAGTCCAAGAGCACAAGGACAAGCAATTGCTAGTACACTTAAAGCAAAATGGAAAGCTGTAGAAACGATAACTTCCGTGGGTGATCCATGACCCATTCGACTGTATCCCTAATAGATATAAGGTAATATAAATATAATATCACTTTACAGTTTCTATTATAAATAACAAAGGACATACCCCTCTAGGTAATTTGTCGATATCAATATGGCCAATAATAATCCATGTCAATAGTGTTAGTAATGAAAGTACTATAACTAATGGTACAAAAATACTGAAAAACAAAAAAAAATAAGTTGATAAACATTCTGTTATAAATTCAGAAATTGAATACAATGCATACCCGGCAATTTTATCAGCTAGTTGTTGGACAGGAGCTTTACTCACTTGAGCTTCTTCTACTAAACGACATATTTGAGCTAGTGTAGCATTATCACCTGTATGAGTCGCTCTTATTAATAAAGCACCGCTCTGGTTAACACTTCCGCCAATTACAAGAGTATCTTTAATTTAAAGATAACTAATGAATAATCAATAAATCTATATATTAAATTTTCTATTTTATTCATACCTTTGGTTTTAGGTACAGGCATAGATTCTCCTGTAATAAGAGACTCATCACAAGTCGATTCACCCCATTCAACTTTTCCATCAACAGGTACTTTTGCTCCAGGTACTACCTGTAAAATACATTATATATATATATATATATATATATATATATATATATATATATATATATATATATATATATATACATTATACAAATAGAGAAATTATTAAAACTTTAAAAAAAAAAAACAAAGATCTACTTTAATCATGTCTCCTTTTTGAATCAAATCAGCATCAATAGTTTTTTGAGATATTACGGAACCATTTTCATCCAAATCAACAAGTATAGCTTCCGTTGGTTTTAAAGATAACAATTTTGATAAAGCTTCAGACGTTTTGCCCTAAAAATAAGATACATTGTAAAATATGATCTTAGATTATAGTAATATTTTTTTTATATTGTTAAACCTTCGCTATGTGTTCCAACCATCTACCCAAAGCAACAAAAATAAGCAACATTGGTGGAGTGTCAAAAAATGTATGCGGTGAAGAATCGTGTTGGAATATCATTGCTGATATTACCACGCAAACAGAGTACGTATAGCTAAAATAAAAACATGAAATACGAGCGTTGTGATATATTCTTAAACATAAAAAATAAAAACTAATTCAATCAAGATAAACAAAAAGATAAATAGAACACAAGTCATTTATTATAACAAAACAGTGGCAACGTACCTAATAGTAGTTGTCATAGATATTAAAACGTCCATGTTTGTTGTACGATGTTTAAGAGCTTTGTATGATTGCACATAGAAATGCCAACCACCGATAAACTAAAAACAATATAAATGTATGCATAAAAAAAATAATCAACTATTTATTTTAATAAATATTTAGAACAATGTTAAAATATGGACGCATAAATTACTTGCACTGGAGTTGCTAGTATAAACATGATAAGATTTTCTAGCGAGAGACCTGGAAGAACGCAGCAATTCGAACCATGATGTTCGTATGTTGGAGCAGTCATGAAATATGTCATTGCTATCATGCTGGGAGCACCGAATATGAGAGATATCAAAAATGCATTTCGCCATTTTCTAATCTCTTCTCTATGATATATATAAAAATAAATTTAAAAATAATAAAAAATATTATGTTGAAAATAAAAAATAATAATGAAAAATAAATACTTTTGTTCTAATATATCTTTTGTTAAATTATCTTTACTATTTACAATTGAAACTTCAAAGCCTAGAGATTCTATTGCTTCACAAATATCTCGAGGACCAGTACATTCACCATTATATGTAAATTTTCCTCTGTAAAAGTTTTTTTTTAATTAACACAGATAAGACACAAATAAATAAAGGCTTTTTTTAATGTACTCCTTATCGTTCATAAAATTTATTTACTTTTGTGTAGTAAGTGCAACAGCCGCAGTCAGGACTCCAGGAATTTTTAGTGCAGTCTTTTCAATTTTGTTAACACATGATGCGCATGTCATTCCTTTAATCTAAAAATAAATAAATAAATCATTAATTCACACTTCAAATTCATTTTTATATTTTTTATATAAAATAATTACTCTCAATTCTAAATCTTGTTCAGCAGCACCAGAATCGGTAAGAACTTCAGACGGAAATCCTAAATCAGTAATTATTCTTGCAATATCAAGTGGTTTTATTTTACCTGGTATATATTTAATTTCAGCTCGGGCTGCAAGTAGGGCAACTGTTATGGATTTAATACCTGAAAATTTCATATTATCATAATATATACTCTATATGTTCACACGGCGTAAATTAGAAAGTGAAAAACTCACCATACACCTTAATACAATGTTTTTCTATGGCAGATACACAAGAAGCACAAGTCATACCTCGAACGTGTATTGCACATGTTGAATATTGACTCTCGTCTTCCACATTTGTATCTTTTTCATTTATAATTTTAATACTGGAATTACGCGATATATTTAATGACTTGCTTTCTAAAATTATGAATTAAAATTATGTCAGTTTCAAAATCAAGTAAATAAGGTGATATTTAAAAAAAAAATAAAAAGACTACCATTATCTATGAAAAAATAACAGTAGAAATAAAGAATATTTGAAAATTGTAGTATAAAAAATACACGATACCTATCAAGGAATTTCCATCATCTGTTAAAACAGCAGTATCAAATCCCATATCATATATCCAATTCGATATTTCATTTGCATTTGTTTTCTCAGAAACATATTTAATAGTAGCTTTTTTATCACTTAAACTAACATTGATACTAATAATACCTAATTTATCACTGATTGTTCCTGGGTAAAAAAAAAAATTGTATGTTAAAATTTATAAACGAGAAATATAAATAAAAACTTGTGAATATGAGATAAAATAAAGAGATATAGCAGCATATTTAATATTTTACAACATATGTATATCTTCAATATAAGAGAATTTCTTAAACATGTTTATTATTGGGTTGATAAAAGCATGCTAAATTATTAAATTTAGTGCAATATTAACCTTCGATATTTTTCACGCAAGAATTACAGGTCATTCCTTCAATAGATATTGTACAACTTTTAACTTTAGAATCTAATACTAAAACATTTGGTATTGAATCATTTCTATTTAAACTGGTCTCAAAACCCATATCGTATATAGCTGTGGCAACATTTTCAGCCGTTATTATTTTGGGATCATACTTTAAATAACCGGCTTTTTCAGATAGTTCAACCTGAAAATATATATTTATATACAATATTCATAAAAATACCAATATAGCATATAACATATACTTTTATATTTACTTTAATCGAATGAACACCGGGGATTTTATTTACAGTTGACGTTATATTATTTACGCATGACATGCATGTCATGCCATCAATGTTGATTTTGGCAGCGGCTGGAAGACCATCAGCGTTACCTTTTGATACATGCTGATCTTGAGGTCTGTGAAAAAAAATAATCACCAAATAATTAAATGACAAATTAAAATGAATAGATATTAGATATCAGTCTGAACCCAAAAGAAAAAAAAATCATATATTAGTTATCTATAAATTTTGCAATAACAAACAGTCACATACTTGATTAATCGCACAATTTAAATTCCATATTTTTATATATCATTGTTTATATAATTAACCGTGAACATAATTCAAAGTGGGTAAGCTAAAGTTATAGATTTCAATAGTAAACAATCACGTATTATTCTTTATGTATCACAAATCATAAATAGTAAATCATAATATGAATAATTAAATAAGTACACGCGTTGGATGAACAATTACAGTATTTTTATTTTATTATGTGCTATAAATTCAAAATCTTTTCTTATACTAACGAAATTAAAATAGAAGTGATTAAAAATATGTATATATCTTTTTAATAACATTGTCAACACTTTGAAATTAAATATGATGTTCGATAGAAATAATAAACATACAATTGAATATAGAAAATATTTATATCACATAAATAGAAACGGCAAAATTTTAGAAATGTTCTTTTCAACCTGATAATAATATTTGGAAAAAAATTGAATACAAAATGTTACAGATTTTACGGCACATGAGACATTATTTTAATTAGCAAATACCGATTAAATAAAAATTATTGTATACTTATTTATTATTTGTTGTATAATATTTACATATCGGCCGCATAAGAACACTAAGAAGACCAGAGATAAACAATTGAATTTTTATTTATATTATAAAATAAAAACTAATTACAAGAATAAAATTATAGAGCAATAGATTTAAAGCAAAAAGTTAAATATAAAATTAAAATATCAAAGAAAATTTATGGCAATTTGGATAATATGTGTATTTAGCATTCTCCAATTTCTAATCTGTTTTATTATAGTCTGATTACTACATTTCAGTACTCTGGTTAATATGACATTACACGTAATCCCCACCGATGTCACATTAAATTCAGTATATTTATTTCTAATTCAAAATATTGAAAAATATATTAAATAAAAAGCCTTTGTTTATTTATATTTCAAAAATTCTATAATCATAAAAAAAAATTCATCACGTTCAGGTTTTCGCTTTACATCATTTATGTACTCATATTATTGTCAGATTTTTATTGTTAAAAAAATATTTCTTCAATGTATTTAATATAAATAATTAAAAAAAATATAAACCACTAGGACAAAGAATATTTTAATTATATATATATATATATATATATATATATATATATATATATATATATATATATATATATATATATATATATATATATATATATATATATATATATATATATATAATAAAAAGAAACATTCTACTCACAAATACATTCTTATAAATATGAATTTGATTGTAAAAGTGTCGAACTTTATATTATAATTATTGATCAATGAAAAAGCGATTGATCAATGAAAATTAGTAGAAGTCGACTGTTTCGAAACGAGCGCAAAATTTTTATATAACAGAAGTAGGCTGCGGTTTAGGAACGTGCGCAGAAACGTTGTCATCGTCATCCGTTCTCCATGTTATGTTAAATGGTGCCGTGTGAACAAAACGCCAACGAACCAAACACTCTGATGATGATTAGAAAGAAAACGATGGATGTGCGCCGATCACAAGTTATGAAGTAATTGAATCGTTAAAAACGATAATTAATTTATCTAAACTGCATTCGATAGTAGCAAAATTACACACACACACACACACACACACACACACACATATATATATATATATATATATATATATATATATATATATATATATATATAATTGTGCCAATTAATACATAATCATTATTATCAGATTGTGTTGATTGTTGATACATATAGCATACGATTAACAGATGCAATTGAACTGTATTATTTTAACATTATAAAACTTTTTAAATTAGATAACATACAATGCAACTGGACTATTTAATATAAGATATATCTTTCTGATTTAATAGGCTTCTGATTCATCGTTGCCAACGCAAAATTTCCTTTGTAATGTTATCGCTTTTTAAAATGTATTTTATTATTATAATAATATCACCATAAAATTAGATTTTTAAATTAATGTGTTGTAAGTAAATAAACTTTTATACTATTTATAATGTTACTTCAAGAAAAAAAAAATCCTATGAGCTTTAATTACGAATAAAACTTACAACACTTTTAAATGAACAACTAGGAAGAATACTGTAAATGTATTGTGATTAGTAGTGATATTTTTAAGTAACTATTGGATGTGTGAATATGACTCCGCCTTTTTCAATAGGTTCTTTAGTATTACTGCTTACGTATATACTTCGATAGTACTTCATGATGTCAAACAGGGTATGACATATAATTGAAGTATAAACAATAAATAATTTTATCTACATTCAAAATAACGAATCTAATTTGAAATAAATATCAATCGCAGAAAGTTCTATTGCAAATAAAAGGGCAGCCGAAATTTATCATTTGTGTTCACGACAGTTGAAAAAAAATGATAATAACAAATCAATATTCAATAATACGTATTAATAAAGTTTATCACTAAATCAATAGATGTCAGAAGAGTTATTACATAAATTATACTTTACTTATCAAACAAATATCTTGACAAGCATCAGCAAACAATTTGGCAATTGCCTTCGAGTAGAAGTTTGGCCAAAATCTACGCCCTTATAAAGTAACGTTAAGGATCTCGCATCCTTTGAAACGTACTTTAACTAACGTACTTTAACGTCTGAAACGTGTTTTTATCGAAGTTGAATTTTCTGAACTCGAGCTACGCCCCCATGATATAATGCTACGCAACATAAATGTAATTGCGTCTGAAATTTGATCACCATGCATTCTATATAATTAGAAGGCTTAAAAAAGATAAAAAAACTTCTTTAGACAAGTAATTCGTAAATTGCATAAAAGACAAACAAAGGTTGTAGTTGCAGTTGGAGCATACTTAAAATAAATAAATCTAATAGTTTTATAACAAATAAATATATTTTATTTTCATAAAAAAAAAGGTGGAATCATATTCACAGAAACAATATATAAAGGCAACCCAATGTCATGGACCACTTACCAATAGGTATGCAAACCTCGACCTTGATTTTAATCCGCAATACCGTTTATAAGTTGATTATAAAATTTTTACTAAAATTCTTATCGAATGATAATTTAATAACACATATATAAAAATTAAATTTGAATTGTTAAAATTGTGTTGTTATAGAAACTGCAAAAACAGGGTTTCCCAAATATTTTAGTGCATAGAGCCAAAATAAAAATAAAAAGAGAATGTCGACAAAAAAAAAACAACGAACCAACAAAAATCTCACAGATTTCTTTTAAAATTTCACCTCCCCTTGAGATCTATAAGAATATTGTTAAAAATCGCTACTGTTAAATAATTTTATTATTTATCAATTGTAAGGAATATCAATTAACAATGCATTTATATAAATCTATAATTAATATAATTAAATACTAAATTTTAACATTGAAATAACGTCACAAAACACTTTAAAATCTCATTGAATTATTATTATAATTTTTATTTTCAATAATATATAGTTTCAAACCATTTTTGATAAATAAAATCTGTTAAAAATCATCATTTTTAACTAAACTCTAAAACGTCATCGATGAATAAACAATGAATCGACCAAATTTAAATAAAAAAAAATAATACAAAAACCAAAGTTAAAAATAATTAGAGTGAAACGATTATTCGTTTTTTTTTTTTGATAGTTTTAATTAGCAGACAATTAAAATAGTAAAAATATTTACAATAATCCAACACAACTAAATGAACAATTATCTTTAATATATGGTTATATAAATATATCACATCACATCGTTATATAAAAATGAATATAACGCAGTTTCTCAATTGAAATATACGCAATAAATATTTATATGGAATTTCAAAAATTATTTTAAATTGATAAATAGACGAATTCTTCACATCGGTCCACTTGTATAATATTATATAAAAAATACATACCGTGTATCGGATGTGATTCTCGAACCGAAAACCTTAATTTCAACAGCGGCCGGACTAAAAGTTTTTACTTTTTTCACAACTATATTACCCATAGTACAACAATTGCTTTTATTATTATTATTATTATTTAAATGAAACAAAAATACTAAAAACGTTAATACAATACGAAATACTCGATTATGCTTAGTATAGCATAATAAATAAATAAACAAGAATTACACGATAAACACTTCACTGTTCGAACGCGAATTATATTCGATTCTTTCCGATACAAAGATCAACTAAATCAAAAATAATAAAAATAAAAAAAAACGACAAAGAAAAAAAAAACGTGTGTTCCTTTTGACAAAATGTCAAATAAAGAATAACTATACAAATTGCCAAAACGAAAGACGAATTATTATTTTTTTATCGAATTATCTATAAAAATATGCTAATAATATACGTGACTTTTATCAAAATCACTGCCACGCATTTATCTATTTCATTATCTAAATTGGTCAACTTGAATATTTCACGTATAAATAAATATCGGTTCGTTTTCAGTCAATACGTTATATCCAAATATAAATATAACTATTAAATAATGACCGCTTCTGTTGGCAAAGTTGTAAAAATTATTTGAAAATATTATGCAGGTGTTAAATTTACACGTGTAAGTTGTGTTTTATTATTATAAAATATTGATACAATTCAAAATACGTGTGAAATAAGAAATATCAGTGGTGTAATGAGTAAAAATTAAATTCATATGAAATAAATAAAACACATTAGTAAAGAAATATAATTCATAAATTATTGATATTTAAGATATGATAATTGAATGTAATATTCAAGATTTCCTTTAAAAAACATAATATTATTTAAAGATTATTAATTTATCAAAATATTTAAAATTAAACATGAAATTGTTAGATAGAAAATCATATTTTTATTTGATTTTTTTTCAATATTGTATTGAAAGTTTTTGTTCAAATTTACACCACTGTTAAAATTTGCTGTAAACATAAAATCAAAATCATATGGAAAATCAATTATTTTTCCTATTAAATAATAATAACACACTTATATTATATATATATATATATATATATATATATATATATATATATATATATATATATATATTGTGTAAAAGTAAAAGAAATCCTTGATAACTCAAAAGTAGTAACAAATTACTAAAATGGAAAAATATAATATTAATAAACTTATAAATAATGTAAAATTCTAAATGTGCATTGAGATAATTTTTTCCATATACTTAAAGTATCACACTTTAAAAAGATGTTAATATTTTTATCATTATAGTATACCCGGAAGACATTAAATATATATAAAATTTAATGTAAATTTTGACAGATTTATGCTCTAGTAAATAAGAAAGAATTAAAGTTAACTGTTGATAATTTAGTATTCTGTAAAAATCAGAATAAGATATGATTTTATAAAGGCATGAAAATATTACTTTTAAATTAATTTAATCATTTATGCAGATTAATCACACATACAATATATATATATATATATATATATATATATATATATATATATATATATATATATATATATTGCAGATTTACTGTACCGAATTTTGTATATAATATGCTCTAGTTAATCATATTATAAAGCGTTTTATGCATGAATTATAGATTTTACCGCAATATTTGACAATAAATAATGAAATTTAAGTAACCTGGTTTAATATTAAAATTACGAGATGATTATTATAAAAATATTTAAAACGAAAATACCGTTAACGATTGTCCGAATTGTGAATCCTGTGTGGATATCAATATCTTCAATCTCAATTAAATTAGAGTAAAAATTTATAAAATATTTATGAGAATATAATATTCAATCATTGTAAAATGTGTTTAAAATAACTTATATCTAACATACAGATAAAAAATATATATTTTTCAATATCTATTGTAAGAAAATAAATATAAGAATTATTCAAATTTATGCAGTTTAAATATTGCAAAAAATTAAATATAATATATAATCGTTGAACAATCAAATTGAATTTATAAAATTTTCAAGAAGAAAATACATTAATAATATTAAATATTAAACACGTGTTGACTTTTATTTTATAGATTAAATTACGGACAAAACATGAAATATAACTAAATATCAAAATTTATCACTGATTACCAGTTAGTGGAATTAGAGCAAACGCAGCCCGCATTAAAGAGAAAAAAAGTATGTTTCCAGTGTTTAACAGCAATTATGTTACATCAGAAAAACTTCGTTTTCTAAAGATAACTGTATCAGCCATATATAAATGGGAGCTCGATAGAATTTATAACTTTCACTTTCTTTAAATTGATTATAATTTGGTTTATGTGCGTAAAAAAAATTCTCAAACCAATCTAAAATATAGTTTACATTATACGAGATATATTTTTAGTAATCAAATATTAAATATAGTTGAGGCGAACTATAATCTTGATAAATAAGATTAATTTTGTGATGTACATTGAAAATTTTCAATTAGATTTATTGATTGATATACTATATTTTAAGATCAAATGCTAGATATGGTTAATGTATAAATAAAAATACTAAAATACACGTTTAATTTTATAAAAACATAAACGAGTGATAAAATAAAAATTAACAATAAGTAAATCATATTTCAAAAGTGTAAGTAATATTTAATAATATTATACTAATTATGTATATACAACTTGTATTTTAAATGTCAAATATTTATTTAAATTATAATAAGTATTTTTTTTAAGTTTTGAATGAGTTTTATTTTATTGCCACAAGAGAAGGTACAATTTAATATATATATATATATATATATATATATATATATATATATATATATATATATATATATATGATTGCTGACAATACAATTAACCGTGAATTAACAAAATCACTTTCTCTGTGTTGGATACGGTCGTTGACTCAAAACGATTGGTTTACCGGATAAAAATTGAGTCGTGACATCGGTCTGAATCTGATGGAAATTAAAAAAAGTAATTTTAATTTTACATATATTTTAAAACTTGGTACAAGCGCCATTTTTTACATAGGGTTCCACTAAATGGCTAAAATTTGTCAGTTACATTTAATCGATAAACAAAAATAAAATAATTTATCGAGTAATTAAGATAATTCTTAAATCTTAAATCAAAAGAAATGTAAGATTTCAAGATGAATAAAGAAAATGATGTGTTTTTCAAAGATATTTAAAAAAGAAGATAAAAAATGTTATCTTATAAATCCATTATTTATAATGAAGAATTATCAAAAAACAAATAAAAACAGTCGTTCTGAAAATAATATTTCGTATTTTATTTTGAACGTTAATAGAATTTTAATGATATGAATATTGCAGGTATTGGAATTTTCTTTCTTCTTAAAAGGACGTGACCTTATTCAACCATTGTGAAAATGGATGGAGCATGTCAGAAATGAAATTGAGATTCCTGAAATTTTTATCGTTCAGCACATGGGTTTCTAAATGTCACGACGGGTTAAAAAGACAAAATACGATGAATTAACCCGAATTTTAATAATATCATATAATTTTAATTCTATATTATGGTTATAATGACGGGAAATAACGGCTAATTCTAGCAATTATATTCGAATTCAGGACGAAAAAATGTTTTTTAAACAAAATAGTGTTAGTTAATAAATGTTTTTTAAAATTAAGATATATATATATATATATATATATATATATATATATATATATATATATATATATATAATTTAAAATATATTTCAAATTTCTTTTAAGTCCAAAATAATTCTATAAATATTAAAACTCCTAGAGCTAGTATACAAATTAAATTTTAGTATATAAATTAAATGGATACTTTTATTACATTAGCTATTAAAAACGTTTTAGAGATTTGATAAATCTTTCTTTTCTCATTACACATTGTCACAGATAAAATTAATCTTATTTATTGTTATGTAAGTCATTTTTATTATAATTTTTAATAAATACATAAAATCGTATCATTCATATAGATTATCTATTTTAAGACTAATTAAATATTTCTCATAATAATCTTTGGTGATTTCTAACACAGAGTTGTCAAAATATTAGTAAAATTTAAGTCAAAAATTTAAAATTTACTATTAAAAAGATTTAATATAATATATTTTATTTGTCATCAGATTTAGAAGTAAAAAAAATATTGTCATTCGACAATTCAAATATTTTGATAGTCGAGCATTCCTTTCTAATTGTTTGCTCCATTGCATAATGTATATTAATATTATAATGGGAAAATACATAACAATTATGAAATAAAAAAATATTTTTATAAGAATATAATTATCTGACAATTAGGTTGATAAAACCACTGTTTCGAGTAATTGAAAATATTAAAACCAATATAAATATGTATTTAAAAATAAAAAAATATATAAATTCAGGAAAATTGTAATATAAAAAAACAATCCTACAGAAAAATAAATTTAAAATAGTATTATAATAATAAATAGAATTATAAAGGCAGATAATATGAATGTATCAAAGAAAAATTATGATATATAAAGATAAAGGAAGTGCAAGAATTCTAAAAAAATATTAAATATACATATATATATATATATATATATATATATATATATATATATATATATATATATAAATATATATATATATATATATATATATATATATATATATATACCATATATATATATATATATATATATATATATATATATATATATATATATATATATTTTAAATCTTTCCATAAAAAAAATAACGACAATTGTCACTTATAATTGATTACAATTTATAATATAATATAATATAATAATACTATAAATAAATTATATACAATAATTATATTTATAGTATTTTAAAAATAGTAAATTTTCTTTCTTTTTCTAAAAAAAAGGAAATTTTATAAAAAAATATATTAATGTTTAAAATAATTCAATAAATAAATACCTAGAATCCGAATCGGAATCACGGAGACGTTGATACTTGAAATCTTTATTCATTTTATGATGATTTCAATCTCATAAGAAATTATAAAAATTCGCTCAAAAATAACATATTTTCACACATTTTGAATTTACTACGAAGAATAAAAACAAAAATTATCAATTTATTATAGAAGCGGAGTAATCTTGATAAAAAAAAAAGACATCATTATGGATAGTAATGATAATGCCAATTGAACGAGTAGTAAATAAGATTATAAATATTCGATAAAATATATTACGTTATGAAGTAAAAGTCGAATTGGTTTCGATATAAAAAAAATAATAATATACGTCATTTTACATAGTATCTTTTTTATATTATTCAAATGATGGTAATTGAATTCTACCAGGAAATTATAAGAAAATTTCCAAATGCGTACATAAAATTATTTATTCTAGCTGGACAGAAAAAAAATATATATAACAAAAATTAACGGCATTTTCCTACCATGACGTGACCTTAATTTATAAAAATTTGGACTTGTGGAACAAAATCAAGGAAAAAAAGTAAAAGTAAATTCGCACTAAACAAAATAAAATATTTGTAAGTATTATTAACATGATTAATACTGATACTTTAAAATATAATGTTTTAAAATTTACAACAATTAACATGTGCTATTATATATCTATGTTGTCTATTTAAGATATATACTCGTATAATATAAATGGAATTAGAATGGACATTAAGTTTTTCGATTTAAATACAATGTGAGATCGGAAAATACGCTAAATCAAAGGTTCTCAGACAGCATGCCATAAATATTTTTTAAATGGTTAATAAATTGAAAAACATAGAAATAATAAAAATAAAAAGAACTAAATGGCTTGTTAATTTTTATACATATATAATCAGATTTTAATCATTAAACCAATAATATATTTTATTTTAAACTCAAGGATTTCACAATTACTACATAATACTTGATAATAAATCGTTTTACATAAGAAATCAACATATTGAATTTTATAAAATTAAAACCCATTTTCATATTCTTATATTTAATCGATCAATGTGGTCTCATAATAAAATTGTAAAAAAAATAGTTTATTAAAAATAATATATTACTCATTCTTTTAAAGAAGTTTGACTTTTAATAATAAAAAAAATACATAATTTGATAAATAATACTTTAATATAAACGAGTATAAATAGTATGTAGTATAATAATTAAGTGTGAATATAATTAAAATAAAAATATCTTAAAATTTTTCAATCTATTTTTTTAATTTTAAAAATATTTAAATAATTTACTGTAATTATAGGTTTAATACAAATTAAGTATTTATATATGCAAAGATTTTTTTCTTGTATAAAAAAACTATAGTAATCATATCAGAACGTACACGAAATTGTGAAATTTTTACTTTCACTCTTTCACTTCACTACAGTATTGTAGCTGTTCATTCATATAATATATATATATATATATATATATATATATATATATATATATATATACATATATATATATATACATATATATATATATATATATATATATATACATATATATATATATACATATATATATATATATATATATATATATATATATATATATATATAATAATAATACGATAATTTTTTAAGTATTTTTCCGCAACAAAAACGTAACCAACCGGATTGAATATTCACAGTATCGAAACCAAGGCGATGTTTACAACATATTTCCAAAATAAAAAAAAATAATGATAACAATATGAGGAAAAATGTCAAAATTACTCTTAAATGGTCGACAATATAATCGTTTAATTATAATTTTAATTGAAGAAACTTTATTTTCAGGAAATGAAATATAATTTTCTAAAATTTCGATTGCAGCAGCCACGACTACGGCATAACCAGTACTGACAAAGACCGGAGAGCGACTGAAGAAATCACCTCAATTATTAACTCACGGTCGAGATATAAGTATTAAATCGTAGTTTCTCAAACAGCTTTAAATAATACAAGAAAATTGTTTGACTAGTATCTGTCTTATTTGAAAACATATTCTAAAGCTAAATAAGTGAATTTTTTTTAACAGATAAAAATATAATATTGGCGTTTATAAAAATTAGCATCAGATATGGAAAATGTTAACTTATCTTGATTTATTGTATATACAATAAAAGTGTTATATATATAATGTATATGCTTCATATTCGATTGAAAGTGGATTAATTAGATTAATTAATGGATTAGTTTTTTATTTGTAACATAGTATTTAAATTATCAAATGTTTTCTATTAAATTAAAATAAAAATCACAAAATATTATATAATTTATAAAAGTAGACAATAACAAAAATATGAATAATTTGCCCTAAACTAGTGAAGAATTATATCGAATTTTTTAAGTAGTTAATTTTATTCATATTTAAAATAACAGTAAAAATAAATTTGCAGTTAAATACACGTGACGTCAATTTGGTTACTACACTTGTTAATTCATATAAATACGTCATAGAAAGAAATGTTTAAAAATCCTCACTTAATAAGAATTTAATTTATAATTAAATTAAAAAAAAAATAGAAACAACAAAACTGAAAATAATACTAAAAATAAAAATGGATAAAATAAAATATTTAAATACTTTTAAACAATTTATGGTTAGTAAAGACTATTTTTTGTTTATTAAAGTAAATAAATATATTTATGTATTATTAATAATATTAAAATTTTCAATTATTAGAACTGCCAACAATAGATTTTAAATACACACACACACACACACACACACACACACACACACACACACACACACACACATATATATATATATATATATATATATATATATATATATATATATATATGGTATATATATATATATATATGAATTTTGTCAATATTTAGATAAAAAGTAAATGATTATTTTAATTTTAAAAGAAATAATTAAAAATAACAACTAGAGATTATATATTGCAAATTATATTGCAAATGATTTTATGATTTTATATTGCAAATAAAATATATTTTCTATATGATTTTATATTGCAAATAAAATATATTTTCTGGATAAAAGTAGAAACATTTTAATAAAAATAACTGATCATTTCCTCTGTAAATATTAATATTAGTAATATATACAAAAAAAATATGTTATTACAAACACCTGTTAAAATGTTTGTACATGTTAATATACAAGATATAAAATAATTTAACATATTAGCATATGTATTTGCCTGATTCATAAATTTGAAAGGAAACATATTTATTGTACATTTTGTCAGAATTGTTATTAATAGATGATTGCATGAACTATTTTTTAAATGACTTATTTAAATGATTAGTAAAATATTAAAATAAGGCTTAAGATTTTTTTTTAATTTTTAAAATTCTAAAACAAAAACTATGTATTCACGAATACCCAAACTTTACTATATTGATATATAACAAAAATATAATATTTACAATATATATAAACGTTAAAACGTATGATAGTTTATACAAATAATACGTAATCAATATCTATAATATATTTTATTTGTTAATTATATATTTGTTAATTATATATTATTTGTATAATATAAAATATAAATAAATAAATTTGCATTAAAAAGGCGAATACATTTTATTTATAGTTCAAAGATCATATTACGTTTATATATATATTAAAAAATAAATAATAAAGAGATTAAATTTACAATGTATATAAAATTACCTTATTTCTAATCCTGGACTCATGTTATAAGAATGTAACTCTGTAGAAACAAAAGTTAATCGTATATTTTAAATAATAACAGATTATAAATATATGATGCAAAATTTATAGGAGAAATAAACTTACATTGAGTAATTAAAACGTGATATACAGCAGATAAACAAAGAAAAATATGACAAAGGTCGAACTCGAGCACATTTATGTGAAATAATAAGTCACGTATGTTGGATAAAAATTAAAATGAACGATTGAAAAATCACAAGAATTCATTTTGCTATATAATTGCGGAATATCTATCGCGTGTCGGGCAAATTTGCCGAAAAATTGTACGGCGTTTACGAGAAAATAAAAATCGGAGAAACTAGTGCAAAAGAATGAATCGCACGTATGACAGATGTTCGCGACGAAACGGTCGCGTTGGATCGGCGCGTCAATTTCAGCGTCGACCCGATTTTTTTACACAATACAATATACAATACAATAGATTCGCCAGACGCAATAGAACAATTTTGTTCAATTACATAAATTGTCGCTAATCAATGAAATACTTGAAATCTCTAAATGAAATAAAAAAATAGTATCAGATAACACTATTATATGTATATAAACTTTATATATGTATATTTTCTATCTATTTTTCAATATCGAAAAATGATATAAAATTTTTCGGTTATCTAATATTTAATAATTATGTAATCATTGTTTTCCTTTCTTTTATGTTATGTTATAATTTAATATATATATATATATATATATATATATATATATATATATATATATATTACATATTTAAATATTTCAAAATTAAAATAACTTATAATTAAAGGAAATTCTTTAAGATTATTTTTGAATTATTCGAAATTCGGATTAGTTTTATAGTTAAACGATCGGTATCAAAATAGAACTTATTTTTTACTCGTTTCCTCGTCGACGTAGACTATTCTTTATTACAATCCTCGTCTACTTTTTTACCTAACCATTTTTCTATAGTTTGAAATTTATAAATATTAATAAAGTAGTAATCGATAAATAAAATATGTTTTTATAATTAAACGCCATAAATATATTTTTTTAATTTTATATTTATTTTAAAGGCGACGTCGTTTAAAAACAATTGTTGCCAGTGTGGATTTTGGTCAGTTATATTTTCGATGCGGTAACATTAAATGCTCAAAATTCGATTTAGAAGTGCGCGGAAGCGGGCGATCGGCCGTTTCGTCGCGGTTAAATGTCATAAACCTCGATAAGGGGCGGAGCGGTGGAGTGGGGTCGTTCGTCGCACCGATCACACTGCGCACCTGTCAATAGCGCGAATGCTGTACTCTTTCGCTCCGTCGCGCTGAAGGTTTATTTCAATCCTACGAATTCGTATCGAACGCTCGAATCCGAAAATGGACGATCCGTCAAACGGAGCCGGATGCTCCGTTTCCGTCTCGGCCTCCGCCTCGGCGCCCTCCGCGTCCAATTCTTCTCGAGACGCCGTCGCCAATTCGAACACCCACAAAGCCAGGTACCCGTTTGCGTGATATCGTTTATATTTTCATAATATTATTCGACGTTTCAAATTAGCTTCTCGCTTGGAAATTTTTGCAGCGATTGTTGCTATATCATAGTTTATTGACTTCCCATAGCGTTTTCTGAGTCTTCAACGTATACACGTAATAAACTCTATCTCTAGTATTATCGATGATTTGATTATAATATTAATTTTCATTTTTGGCTTACGTCGATCTATTCATATTTAAAATTATTTATCACGCGATATAAATTATTTTAGTGTTTCTATGCGGAAATTTTTGTATTCGTTCGTTTATTTTTAGAATAAATATATTTTTTATTTTGCAGTTGTTTATTATTGCGATGCGCGAGTCAATCTTCGTTAGATGAAAGCAGTCAACCTCCGGGGCATTGTGGACTCGGAAATTCCGAAGACGGCGCATCGGAAAGACATCATCATCATCATCATGCGACCGCGGCGTTCGATATGCTCAATCAAATGCGAAAGTGAGCGTTGATTTTTTACCTTTATTTTTATATAAAAATTATGTTGTCGTTTTATTTCATATTTTAGACAAGGCGTTCTTTGTGATGTTCGACTCGTCGCCGGAGAAACCGAAGTACCGGCTCATCGAAATATTTTAGCCGCGTGCAGTCCATATTTTCGTGCAATGTTTACGCAATTCGACGAATCTCGAAGAGATCGTGTAATTTTACAGGTATTCTTTAACTCTTAATTTCAATTAGTCGTGTTAAACTTTTTTATACATATATAAATATGTAATTCTATATAGGGGGTTGATCCGTTAGCTTTGGAACTACTAGTCGATTACGTTTATGAACCTATTATTAATGTTACCGAAGATAATGTTCAAGTAAGGCGATTTTTGTTTTACTAATTTAGGTTTTTTTTAAATAAAAACATTGAAAATTACGAGATTTTTTTTATTTTAGGTTCTTTTACCTGCTGCTAATTTACTTCAGCTTACTGGAGTTAGAGAAGCATGTTGTAGTTTTCTTGTAGGACAGTTACATCCTTCAAATTGTCTTGGAATTCGCGCTTTTGCCGATCTTCATGCATGTCAAGATTTAATTCAAGCTGCCGATCGATATATTGAAGCTCACTTTGCGTATATATTTCATTTTATCCAGATTTTATTTTTATTAAAGTTGCATTTTTTAAAATTTGTTTATATTTACAGTGAAGTCGTTGAATGTGAAGAATTTTTATCGTTGTCTCATCAACAAGTTGCTCGGCTTATTAGTAGCGATCGTCTTGCAGTATCTACCGAAGAAAAAGTATGATATAAGTTTGTTTATATTAAAATTTAATCCAAAATTTGACGTTTCGTCATGTATTTTTAAATATTTATAGGTTTTGGAAAGTGTTCTACAATGGGCCGCTCATAACTCTGCGCAACGTCAACCACATTTAGCATTACTTATGGAACATGTTCGTCTTCCTCTTCTATCTCAAGTGAGTTTTAATAAAAAGGATTTGTTTTAAAATTTGTAATTAACTCAAATTTTATTTATATATAATATTTTCAATTTTAGGAATGTTTAGTAAACAGAGTTCAAACTGAACCAGCATTACGTGGAGATTTACGCTGTAAAGATTTATTAATTGAAGCTCTAACTTATCATTTATTAAGACCAGACCAACGTCTAGCTGCTAGTACTCCTCGTTGCCGACCTCGTGAACCAATTGATGCCCCAAAGGTTATCATTTTATAAATTATTTATTTACGCATATTTTATTTAATTATTTTGTTGTTGTGATTTGTAAATTTATGTCGAATTATGTTGATAATTTTGTTTTTTTTAAGGTTTTATTAGTTGTGGGTGGTCAGGCTCCAAAAGCAATTCGTTCCGTTGAATGTTATGATTTACAACAGGAACGATGGTATCATGCAGCAGAAATGGCTACTAGACGTTGCAGGTATTATTCAAGACAATATCAAAATTAAAACTGTATTAGTAAAAAAAATATGAAAATTTATTCACGATAGGGCTGGTCTTGGAGTAGTTAATGGAAAAGTATATGCAGTTGGAGGTTTTAATGGATCTTTACGTGTTCGAACAGTAGATATATATGACCCAAACACTGATTCTTGGCAAGTAGGACCATCAATGGAAGCTCGTCGTTCAACTTTAGGAGTTGCAGTTATTGATTCTTGTATATATGCCGTGTGTATATTTTTCTATTATTATATTATATATTTAATAAAGAATAATATAAATTTCTTTAAAATTATTTTTATCAACTAGGTTGGTGGATTTGATGGAGCGACTGGTTTAAGTTCAGCTGAAGTTCTAGACACAAGAGTTGGAACTTGGAGATCTTTAGCATCAATGGCTACTCGACGATCATCTGTCGGTGTTGCAGTTTTACAAGGAAAACTCTATGCTGTAAATCTATAAATCAGTTGTTAAATATATAAAATAACTACATATTTAAAATTATCATTTTTTTGCAGGTTGGTGGTTACGATGGAAGTAGCCGCCAGTGCTTAAGTTCTGTAGAATGTTATGATCCTGCTACAAACGCATGGACTGCTGCACCAGATATGGCAGCTCGACGAAGTGGAGCTGGTATTTTATAAATACCCGTTTGCATTACATATGATGTATTATAAAATTCTTATATTGTATTTATTTTATTCTTAGGCGTTGGCGTGTTAGATGGTGTTTTATATGCAGTAGGTGGTCATGATGGTCCTCAAGTACGTCGTTCTGTAGAAGTTTGGCAAATTGGTACGTCATCTTGGAGACCCGCCCCTGACATGTCAATTTGCCGACGCAATGCAGGTGTCCTTCCGCACCGTGGTCTACTCTATGTTATTGGTGGAGATGATGGTACTTCTAATTTAAATACAGTCGAGGTTTTTATCTATGTTATATATTTTTTTTTTTATTAATAATTTATTTGTTTGTTAATATTTCGCATTAATTATTGTATTTAGGTGTATAATCCAAAAACAGAAACATGGACTACTTTAGCCAGTAGTATGTCAATTGGCCGATCGTATGCTGGTGTAGCTATAATAGATCGTCCTACTCCAGCCTGACGTACCCTGCCTCCCTCTCAGTTAGTACTGCAAATATTAAATTTTATAGGTAATTGAAAACATATGTAAAATATATTTTGCAATAATTGCAGATGTGTTTCTCAAACAAGTGAGGGAGAAGATATTGATAATGAATTTAGAAATGGAGCTAGAAGTTCAGTTAGTGGTGGAGAAACTTTACCATCTACAAGACGTCGATGTAATCAACAGAAATTGGTCAGAAATGAGAATTGTCGAAATGGATCACTTCCAAGTCGTCGTGATATTGTTAATAATCATGCAGGAGAAATGCCATCTTGTTCTAGAGCAAATCCTTCGAATGATCAGGAGATTGTTAACAATGTAAATGTTATAGAGAACGAAAGAGTTATAGCTGTTGCAGATGTAATGGATAGAGTTGATGTTGAACGTTGTGCTACACTTCCACGATCTTCCCCGAATTTTCGTCTTGACCTTAGTCCTAATCTCAATAGGCCTAATCACATTTATGAACGACTTGAAGAACCTTCCACTTCTACCTCTTCAGCTCCTACTCACTGGCGTTTCAAAATGTTCAAATCTGTGTCTAAAAATACTAAACAAAATAATGTTCGAGATGGATCGTTAAAGCAATCTAAAAACGCAACTGCTACATCTGAATATGATTTTCCAAAAGCTCCGATAAAATTAGCTGACAAATGTTTCCCTACTAAAGCTAAAAATAAATTAAAAGTGTCTCCGATCACAAATAGTGGGGAATCATCTAACCAAAGCAGTGGCAGTCCAATTAGTTTGAATATCTGTTTTGGAAAAAAGTCTTTACACTCTCCTTCGAATTCCCAAACTTTAGAATTTAACGATCGTAGTCGTGAAGGTCGTGATTCCAATCATATTGTAGAAAGACAAATGGAAGAAAGTAACAATATTGCTGGAGCATCTCAACCACAAGCGTCTGCATTATCTAATTGTGTATATGGTAGAGTTGGTAATACATATGGTCGCTTGCACGTTTTAGGTTCAGGTATTGGTCGTATAGAAAGGCATCTTAGTTCTTCTTGTGGAAATATTGATCATTATTGCACTCCACACGTTCGTCATGAGACAAATCCGCGATTCCGTAATGAAAATCAAAGTGTGGAAGCAGACAGAATTTATAATAATCCAGATAATTTTGTTGAAGATGGCGAACGAGTCGGCGCATCTATTGTACCTGCAGACATTCGAGGGATTTCTAAAAGTTCTTTACAGTGGCTAATGGCCAATAGATGGCTTCCTTTATGGGTGGGAAATTCTGGAGGTAAAAATGAATATAAAGTAATTGACTTGGATTTTTCATTATATGATGATGTTCACTATTCTGCTTGCACATCTACATGCAACGAAGAGCATTGTCACGGTAGGAATATGTTTGAAACGTGCAGTTTATATAGAAGAACTTGTCCGCGTGTGGGTAGAGTATGTAATTACTACGGAGAACAAGAACATCCTTCAGAAGAAAATGCTGCGAGAAATGTACACGCAGATGACAGTGCTAGACAGGATTCATTGAGAAACTCTCCAGAAAATTCCTACAACAATCAAAATGATAATCAGAATGATTATGGAGATGATAAAACTGGTAATTTGTCTCAAAATGAAGATTTTGATTCTCCTGATACATCTCAAGCGAATAATTGTGTCACTCAAGATAGCATTACAGACAACGATCAAGGATTAAGTATTGGTGACAATGAGGCATCACTGTCAGAAGCAAGAGGTATTGGGCAACATAGCAATAGTGTAGATACAAGTTCCCCATCGTCTTCGTCAACTCCCACTCCTACCATGGGGCCGTCAAGTCCTAAAACTTCTGATACATTTAATAATTGAATATTTTTCGTGTACCTGTTTCAAATTATTCCGTCATTCGTTTAGCAGTATTTTCAACTGATTACAATAAATGGTCAGTATTTTAATGCATTGCTTTTATAAAACGTTGTAATTATAATATTTGAATTTTCATGTTACATAGTTGTTAGATTCTATATAAAACCAAAAAGTTCTAAAAATCTAAAACTTTTAGAAAATATTTTAAAGATCATTCTTAACTTTCTATTATGATCTTTTTGATGACATTTTCAACTTATTAATGATATTCTTCAATTAATAATTCACCCTCTATATTTTACAAATCGAACGATTTATTTTTGTTATATGTTTCCCCATTAATTATGTTGTTTTATAACACGTGTTCTTTAATTTTAATTTGAAGTAATTTCTATTTAACCACTATTCCTAAATCAACGGTTAACGTTATACTTTGTTTTTAAGTAAACTATGGTTGGGAATGACTACCTTAATACATAAATAATAATGCTGCCAAAAATCTGCTTTTTACTCATGTAAAGTTTTTTTTATAAGTTTTATAAGAATAATTTCGATTTAAAAAATATATTTTCATTATCTGTGAACAAAAAACATTTACGTTATTTTTTAAAAGATTTGTGTTTTGAAAATATTTTCAAGAGATTTGATTTTTTGTACATTTTTCTTAATTGTATATAGAATAATCCTCAAAAGTTTGTACTATTTTGATTATTGTTGATTTGATTTTTACACATTTTAATTTTTTTTATTAATTTTATCGATCATGTATGAGAATATTGTTCATGCATTATGAAAATATTTTTAATATGACTATAAGCAAGAAATTCGTTCACATTCAAATTGTACAATGTTTTGATAGCTCAAAATTAAAAGTCTGATTTTATTTTTTACTCTATAATGCGATCAATTTTTTTTTAATATCATTCCAAATGTTACCTTTTTTAACATGTTGCCGTTATTTTGTACATTATATTAGATTTATGTTTTATATTGCAATGCCAATGTCGCTCGCATTGTTCGTAATGCATGATATGCCTGTACGTAGTTTTGTGTAAATTATACTATATGTATGGTGAAATTATGAATAGTTTTAGAAAATAATTAATAACAATAAATTTAACTGAAATTGGAAAGGAGGGTCGTTTAAATAAATGTACTAAAACAAGAAAAAAAAATATATTTCTGTAAACAGTTATATTTTTGAAGTGATAATACAGAACAACAAAATGAAATATACTATACATAAATATTAATATAATCTGTGATGGTGACCAATATGTTATTTCGTGAATGATAATTTGCAATAAGTTCGAGTGTATAATTTTCGACTTGAAATTTTTCTGTGATAGCGAAAAAATATATTTTATTGTGTCACAATTTTGTCAGTATATATATATATATATATATATATATATATATATATATATATATATATATATATATATATATATATATTATATTATATATATCTTATATTTGTATGATTTAATTTATTAATATTATTTTGTGCGTATTTTCACAAAGTACGCAAATTATTTACAATATTATACACTTATTGTGAAGAAATATTTTCTCATTCGGTCCGAAAATATTATCAATGATTATTGTTCGTATAAAATATGGATGTATAGCAGTAATATATTTATATGCAATAGAGCCTCAATTGTTTGACTATGAATGAGAGAACAGTATAAAAATAAGTGGAAAATGAAAAATATCTTAAATATATTTGATGTATTAATGATTATTTCAAAAAAAAAATATTTTAAGAAACTTCAATATATATGAGAAAAAGGATATATTTAGGCCTAAAATTATAAATATAATATAAGACATATATTTTATTTATTAATAAAAATTAGTAAGTAATGTTGAACGATTAGTAGTCGGATTATTGAGGTTTTACTGTACTATTAAATTCCTTTGTGCAGATGTAATATATCAGCTCTATTGTAGTTGTTCAATTTCGTAGACACTTTAACATTCAAGCATATTTGCAATGCTCTTTATTCGTTTATTGTGATGAAAAAGGAAAGTTACATTGTACCTTCTGAACGCAAGATTGTATATGGATATTTATTTTTCTAGACTGTCTTGAAAATTTATTATAATTAATGATCAAATCTGATATTTACATCGCATGTGAGAGCTATTGAGTCCAATGAAAGGATACATTCCGAGCATAGAAATTTATTGTATTATTAGAATTATGATATTAAAATAGTCTTTTTTCCTTGGATTAAAGAAAATTGATGTAATTTAATGAATTTCCTGTGCATGAATAATAATAAAATCATCGATGAATAATTAACTTCTTTTATTTTTGTACCATTTTTATTTTTAAGTATTGAAATAATAAATATTATATATTATTTTATATTTATGTTTTTTAACCAATGTGATGATATAAATTAGGGCCACAATCGTTTGTGGAAATATATTTTGAAATTATGAAATATCAAGTGAATATTAGAATTCATTTCACTATAAAAAATTATGTAGTCAATTAATCTAATTTTATTTTCTTATTTTTAGTTACCATTACCATTTTAAGATTCTTGACGAATGCTCGACTCAGCAGCAATCAAGTTATTGAAAATTACTATATTGGGTAATAGAAAAACTATTTTTTTGAAGAGGGCCATTAAGATAAAATTAATTTTGATAATGTTACAAGTAGGCCTCTAGAATTATCAACGGTACTTTTTATTAAGACGAATTTTTTTCTGTATGAAATATTAAAACAGTAATTTAAAAAGAGAGATGTTCAACATGAATTCATTTTTCCAAACGGTAACAAATTATTTCTCATAAAATTAAATTTATCTATACCTATATTAAGGTGACCAAGCGTTCTCCTTTGTAGAGGACAGTTCTTATATTTTTTTTTAGTTGCGCCCATCTTTCTGTAATTTTTCTTATTCGGTCGATTCTAATATTTTTCAAATTGTTTGATTTCATTGGATTGTCGTTTTTATTGTAAAAATGTTGGTCTATTTATTTATAAAAATGAAATAAGTGCGATAATTTTCTATCGATTTTTATATAAATTAAATAACATTATGTTTATTGAAGATATTAGTAATAAAAAAAAATAATAATTACATTATATATATATATATATATAGAATGTGTCATTATCTAAATTCATAGTATTCAACAAACGCAACGGAGGAAGGAAAGAAACTCGCACGTGGGAAGAAGAATTGGACACAATTACTCCATGAAGTGGAAGATATTACGAATCGTCTCATTCGAAAACGGTATATGCATTCATATAAAACTAACGTACAAATAAATGTACAAAAATGGTAAGATTAGTCGAGTCTTTCCATAATAGAAACCGCTGTTCACAATAACCATATTGGCACAGTGGCTATTTTTGCTGCGACAAATTTTACATTTTACGGTTCGGTCAGTTAAATTGGCATCACCCACCTTCAATATGCTGACTGCTACTGAATATACAACTTGGAAACGGACGTGCGATAGAATTTTTCGTCGAATTTTTATTTTAACATGTGTTTTTGAAGAAGAAGAAAAAAATAATGTATATAGTAGAATCAGTGGGCTGAACGTGTCGGCGATATAAAGTAACGGATTTTTTTTTTTAGATCTATCTAATGTGGGTAGTTCAATATGTTATTTTTTAATTATTATTAAAAAATAATAATTGATTAAATTATAATATAATCTCTAATTATTAATAATTAATATATGCTAAATTGAGATACTTTTTCGTATATAACAAGTCGACCCGTACACGAATTCGTGCATAAGCTTACTCAAATGATAATATTTTGATCGATTATTAATTTTTCATACAATATTTTTTTAATTAAAAATATAATATTTATTTGTTTATTTTTCGTTCTTTCGAATAAATTTTTATACTGTATTTTTTTTCAAATCAAAAAGAATATCAAATCTTTAAATAATCTAGTAAAGACTAAAATTTATATATTTTTTTTTCTATATAATTATTTTAAAAATATTTATATCTTATAAATAGTATTGAAATAGGCTTCAACGTTAAATTGGTCAAATTTCCACTAAAATACCACTGTTTACGTTATATCGTTTAATATATTTGCACTGCCTTTTATAATGAAACTTTATCGATCTTTTCTGCTTTTATTTTCTGCTCGCCATTAAAATTTAATTAAGGCAATTTTTTAAACATATAAGTATAATGTAATTTATATGTAAAAATAATTAATAATGCTATACGCGAACGATTCAGATATGAAATTGTATTTATTATTTGAATAATAGCTTTTTTATTTACAAATCTAAAACTTTCATCTTTGCATATAAAACAGGTAGGTTTATTACATTTTTTTTTAATTATCAGAATTATTTATGATAATAATTTTGCTCTTTGGAATTATTATTTCTAAGAAAATAAAAAAAATCTCATTATACAATATATAATAAAAAGCGTCATTCGTAAATTGATTGACTGACAGATATGCTATGTAATGTTCCTGTGTAATAATCCTAAGAAATTTAGAAAACATATTAACAATAAATTGAGTAATTTTTAGTAATGATTTATTTATTTCAATGTCGTAATATTGCGGAAATTACGATGCATTATGATTTTATTGACATTGACATTTCCTTTCGTCATTTATTTAAATTATTCCCAGAATTTTTTCAGTTCAATGTATTTTTTTAATATTCACGATATAATAATATAAAAAAAATGTATATAAATTCTATCATCATTTTTCTTATTTTCACAATATTTTTGAAACGATTTAAAATGAATAATAGATCGTTTAATAAATTTATATATATATATATATATATATATATATATATATATATATATATATATATATATATATATATATATATCGATTTTTACGACATTGTAAAAGGGATATATTTAAAAATAGGACGTTGTAAAAATGATGATGATGTAAATTTTTATTCATCACAATGCTTGTACATTCATAATAAAAATATACCCTATTTTATCTAACCCATTATTATTGATTTATGATAATGGCTCCATCGATGATTTATGCTCATTAGAAAGATAGTTTCGAAAATTTTTCACATATATATTTTATGATCAATATAAGAATATAAAGATTTAAGACTTATTAAATATCGATTAAAAAAAAAACCTGTGATAATAATGATAATGTTGTCTTTATTTGCGATCAGCAGGTCGCGGGTGTCATGTCGTTGATATTTCAAATTCTATTTCGATATATAAAGTTCTATAAAAATAATCAATGATGGTTATATTATTCGATACCTAGAGTTTTTAATACTAAATTAGCAGTTGTGTCAATGATTTGTTTTTTTTTTAATTTAATATTTTTATATTAGAAAAATAACATTTTATCCATCAAATTCATCTTTTCATATATATATATATATATATATATATATATATATATATATATATATATATATATATATATACACACACACACACACACACACACACATATATATATATATATATATACACACACACACACATATATATATATATATATATATATATATATATATATACCATATAGTATGAAAATAATAAAGGCGAATATTTTTAAATAAATAATCTATAAATATATACAATGTTTGATATAAGTAAAGCATTGTGATCATGTTGAAAACTTGTTTTTTTTTCTTGTATAGAAACTATTATCAGTGATATATTAAAATATATGCTAAAGGTGTTCAAAACTTTTATTTCGTTTTCTATATACATACATGGTATATATATAAACATTTTAAGAATCTGCGAATTTTACTTAGCATCTATTTATTTCATGTCGCTTTTAACTCTGATCACAAATTTTGGTGAATAACGTGATTCATTAATCGTTTTCTTTTTTTAGTATCGTACATTCATCTTTCAAAATAGTTTCATGTTTCATTTGTAGTTTAAAATAATTTCATAAATATTTTTGTAACTTTAATCTCAGATTTTAATTAGAAAAGTATATTGTTTATTAGAATATATATATATTTATATATATATATATATATATATATATATATATATATATATATATATATATATTTTTTTTTTTTTTTTTTTTTTTGAATATATCATGAAGAAAATACGAGGAAAAATGAATAATGCGGATATACAATGTATTTATTTCACAATAAAGTGGAAATATATAATGTAATAAATATTCGGCGATTATATTTTCGCGAATAGGAAAAACCGTACGCGCGCCACACAGTTTGATATTCGCTCGACGAGTTGTGAAATCTCGAAAAGCGAACGGCAACAGAAGAACAGTACTAGTCAATCCGCCGTCGGTGTGTGGACGTCGTCGTCTTCGACTCCAACTCTTGAACTCTTCAAGGTTTCCCGTCCGTGGGACGCGAGCTCGTCACGATTGCGCAACCCCTGCAACGATCAGTGTTTGTCCAACTGGACTGAATAAACAATTTTGTTTTTTTTTGTTCGCGTACGTATTTTTAATTGATAATCGACTTAATTATACATTTTTTTTTACATATTTTATTTATTTATTTATCATAATCAACACGTGCTTTTTTTTAATTTGTTTACATATCAACACCTGTTACGATTTTCTTTTCGATCGGCGTCCGCGAAACGTTTTCTAGAGTTTTCCCGCCGGCTTTAGAAACGTCGTTTTCTCGCGAAAAACTTTACATTTTCACTTTTTTTCCTATTATGGCAATTTTACTTGTTTACCTTATTATAACTATGTAGACATTCGTGTGATCGTTTATTATATAAAATATTTGATCGTCCATGAAGTAAACTAAATATTTCCCGGAAAATTCTAATTGCAAACAACCGCTCTGTTTGTATATATTTCACGCATTAACTGTGTTTACTTTATTATTTTTTTTTTTTTGTTAGTTTATTGCTGGAAAATTTACTCCATATATGTATACCTTATTTATCATAATTAGCATTTTTCAATGACAGTTTATTTATAAAAATGACTAATTTTTTCAATATTTTTTATTAAAAAAAATTAATCGATTTATTTAAATAATTGTATTAGAGCTCTTTTTACGATGCCGATCAATTTTTATTGATTTGATAATTCTCATTTAGATTTTAAGACATAAAAAATGTTTTTAGACCCGAACTAAATAAGCATGCTATTATTAAAACTATTTTAGAGTTCTTAGTTTTTTTTTGTTTTAAATTTAAAAAAAAATACTGTACAAATTTACATATCAGGTAACTAAAGAACAACGCGTTTTTTTCTCATTATCTTAAACATACGAAATGCGTTCTTTACAATGCATAATTATCTAAATCAGCGTTTGTAAAACAAAATTTAATGAAATTAATTACAAAAATAGAACGATTTAATTTACTGAAAAAAAATCACAGATCTTAAATATCTTTTGAAAATTTTATGCTTCGTAATTTGTTGACATTTGTGAATATTTTCACCGATGTGACCGCGACTTAAGATGGCCATTTTTAACGACACGTCGTTTAAATTTTGTTCAATGTCAAATTTCCCCGTAAAATATGTATATATATATATATATATATATATATATATATATATATATATATATATATATATATATATATATATATATATATATATATATATATATATATATATATATGAAGAAGAAAAAATTACAGATTTAAAGCTAAGTTGACGCAATCGTTCAACGGTGTACAAAAAAAAATGAAAAAAAAACTGGCTCTTTATTAAAACAATTTACATAAAGATGTGTCGTTCTTTGTAAATACCAAACGTATTTAACTGTACATTTCATTGGTATATTGAAATCAATTCGTTATACATTTTTCTTCATTTACTCCGATGCTTAAGAATTGTTGCCATGAATTAATATAATTCAATATTGAAAAAAAAAATAGTACTGTAATATACTGTAAATATTTTAGAACGATTCATTCTTTCCATACGAACGCTCAATCTTTCAACCATTAATAACTATCATTTTGATATCATTTGCGTTTAATTAATATTATCCTGGAATACCTAAAGAACCTTATATGTTCCTTATGATGCCATTGATTATCTCATTTCAACGGCATGTTGTCCACGAAGAATAACATCACCATATTGAGTCACATCGATGCATTTCTATTGCATCATCATTTTCTTCTTAACACCTTGAATTTTTCACATTTATATAAATATTCTATATCAGCACTTTCAATACAACCTTCAGATATTATATAAAAAACGATAAATAAAATTTACACTTGTTTGTAATAATTTTCATGAATATTTTAAAAGCGTTGCGTTAAAAAAGAAAACATCGATAAAATAGACAGGCGCATTTTAACCGTTCGATTTTGAACGGCCAATTTGAACTATGAGGGTCAAAATTTCATTGTGATAATGTCAAAATTCAGTACAACATCGTAGACCTTGGCATTGTTGATTGTTTCGTTTTACAGCATGATTTTCAATTACGCGCATTTCTTATTGATTCAATTGATCCGTCTATATTATTTGCGTAAACGTGAAAAAATAAAATGCGTAATACTATTAATCGATTTTAATTGTGTTTATTTATTTTTTTTTATTAAAATATCGAAATGAGCCAATTACGAATCGCATAATTATTACATTTTATAATTAAAAAAAATAATAATATAATGTAATTATATAATAATTAAATGCTATTTTAGTTAATAACAGAGCATTCTTCGGTTACAATAATATATATTAATATTACGGTCGGTTTGCGGTCACAAATTTCCACTATTGAATGACCGCAAAGAAATTATATATTTCACTCTCGAATCGTTTCGAAGATGAATTTGATCCGTAAAATGGACTCACGAATCGCTATATATTTATTACATGAAGCTGTGTACGAAATAAAATCAGTACCCAGAGTAATACGTATAATAAATAAATACCTCTTGAACTGTTCACTCGAGTGAATCCAAATGTGAAAAACGTTAAACATTTAACTCTTTTAATCTGTCGGTGAAACCAAAATAATAAAATTAATATAATAACGTTCTTTGTAATGAGAAAAATTGATAATACTAGTTTTCTTTTTAATATGATAGATATTAAATAGTTCTTGTCGATTAGTTTCGTTTGAAAGTTTGAAAATTTAATATTTATTTTTGATATTAAAAAAAATGTCTGAAGATTCTAAATTGTATAAATTAACATTTGGATTATCGATATTTGAAATAAATTTGACCTCATGCCAAATAGAAGAACAATAAAAAAACGTATTATCTAGTAACTAAAGATATTAAATTTGTTCTCAAAACAATAATATTATCATCAAAGTATTTAAATTTTTTTTATTGTGATTTTTATGTCATAAATTCAACATGTTGTACAAAAATTAATAATGATAATCAAATAAAAAATAATTCTCTGAAGTACTCTCTTTATGTATTTGAATTTCTTTTACGGATTAGTATTTTAATTTTTTAAGAAAATTTTTATAATGTAATTTATTGAATAAATTAGATAAAAATGTATTACAATTATTAAAAAATTATAATAAAAATTGAATTGATAAAAATCATATATAAACTAATTATATTTTGTACGTCAGATTGAGTTCAAATTAGAAACCATTCTCAAGAAAATACTTAGTACTTTGTACTAAAAAAAAACAATCAAAATAAAATACAATCGACCTCCATAAACCGTAACCATAATTTAACTATATTATTATATATCTTACTGTCAGTTAAACTGATATCTATGACAAAACTATCAATTAAAGCCGTAAACGCTCCAAGAATGTATCCTATGGAGCTTTCGTTATTTTTATCTTGACATGTGGAATGTAAATTAGATCAGTTTTTCGTCATATAGAAAAAAAGAAGAGTGCGGTTTAATATTAGAAACATATCGATGATTCGATAGTTTCATAAGAGTTTTCTTTTTTTAGATATCCGCTCTTCAAGATGAGATGAACCACTATCATCGAATAACGAATGAAAGCGATATTTCAGATAAATTTAACACAAATATATCAAATATTGAAAAATTTTATTAGTTTGCTTGGTGTGGCATTTCTAGGAATTTTCATATTAGGGTTAAACGCCGACAAGTCCCTTTATTTGGAAAGTAATCTTTAGCAGATCGACTCGATTCATTACGGTATTATTTACTAGTTTGTTTCATTATTACCTTAATCATCGAAAAAAAAAATCGTATTATTTTTCTGTCATGTTTTTCAACCGGGAATTGAACCCGGAACCTGAAATCAACAACCGACGCTAATCAACAACCGTTGATGTCTAGGAATTTAGAACTCGAACCAGGCGGTTGTTCGGTTCCGCAATCTAATTTTATATATTGCAAATGTGTTTTTCTTTGAAAAATAAAAAAAAAAGTAACACAACGACGACAACAACAACAACAACAAACCAGGTACTAATTAACGGATATAGTTTAGTCACGGTTGTAAAATTATTATTTTTATCGTTCGACAAATTTATGTTATTTCTGTTTGATGAAAAATGGCGCTATTTTTATTTTATTATTAATATTATTATTAAAATTTCTTTCAGAGAAATCGTTATATGACACTAATATTATCACTATATTATCATATGTTCAATATAACATTTTCGATGGAATAGGATTAAATTCTAAATCGAATCTAATAAATCAGTTAATCCATTAAAAATTGGTTTAAATATATATATATATATATATATATATATATATATATATATATATATATATATATATATATATATAATAGAGTATTTTTATAATGATTTTTATCATCGAGTCAATTCGCTTCTTTTTATATAAAAGACAATTTGTATGCTGTTTTTGTTGCTAAATTACGGTTCATAATTGAATTAACTGCGTACCTGGTTAATTTCTAAACGGCAAAGTGGGTTTTTCAGTCCAATCAAGGTAATTTCTGAGTCGATTTCTGATAAAATTCGCCGTTTACGAGTTTGCTCCGTGGCAAAATTGGGTCGGCATCTATAAATACGAATCTTTGTAAACTAGCGGGGGCGAAGGCGCCGATTGTAAATGGCGTAACACACACACACACACACACACACACGTAAAAATGGAATACCTAAAAGAGTGTGCACGTGCACGAATATTGGTATTAAAATACTAGATATCTTGGATGATCGTCGACGGAAGTCGTCCAGTATGAAACGTTTCCGAAAGAGCAGCACGCTTACGAAGAACAAGTCTGACGAGTAATCGAATGCAATCTTTAAAACTGATGGAAACAGAAAAAAAAATTCTTCGCCTATTATTATGTAGTTTTTTTGTTGTTGTTGTTGTTGTTAGTCTTTAGTTCGAATATCGTGATGTAGTAATAATTTATTATTGAACTGGTGCCGTTCAAGCCTCGTTAGTAGAATTTGAAAGTGTTCTGCGATTGGATCGTTTTTGATTTTTTTTAAATATTTATTAAGTGATCGTCTTCATGATTTTACTACACGTATGATAATGTTCGATATTTTTTTTTTAAATGAATAATGTAATATTTTCGCCGTTATATCTTGTTATTACCGATTCGTTCGAATGATGTCATTCGTGCATAGTAAACAAGTATATCGCATTGAATGTTAACTTATTCATTATAATAAATCCAATTTAGATTTTAAAATATTTTTCAGATATTAGATTTGTTCATATTTATTTTGATATATTTCTCTTCTTGTCATTTTTACTTAGAAAACATTGTCGGTCATCTTGTTAAATCGTTTCTGTCTTAATCAGTAATCACATCAATGTTATAAAACGCAGCTGCCAGTTTTAGATTTTGCAACTAAGATATATTTTTTTCAATGCATCTCTTTCGTTAAAAAGATCAATATTAAAGTGATAATAAATAATCACCGATTTATTATTAAATTATTAATTTTTTAAAACTGTTCCTTTACGTAGTATTTTTTTAAATTATAGTGTATTTTGTTTAATACAATTAAAATTTTATTATTAAATAAATATTTTTTTCATTCTCATTTTTAAATATCATATATTTCCGTTTTTAAAAAATAAATTATTCGTGGATAAAAATATATGATATATGCTTATAATAAAACATCATTATCGTCATAATTTATGCATCATTCAATGTATAATAAAATAAATTGATATTCGAAAACCGGACGTTTCTCGCACGTTCTAACAGATGCGTTATGGCCAAAACAGACAGCGCGCCATTTCGTTAAAATGTTACGTTCAAAATGTACCCAACATTTGAAACGCGCCTTTTCTCATTATGCGATATTATTCATTGTCGTAAGTTCAATGCGAAACTATGAACTTCACAATGAAGAATCGTATTTCTTTACATATAATAAACCGATCGTTCGTATTTACGGTTCGCTATAAAAACAATTGTGCAACACTCAAAGTGGTAAAAATGAAAACAAGGTCGTCGAGTGGCAAAACCCACGACGATATCATTCACGTTTGTCATCGTGACCATTTTTTTTTAAATTCTCGAAAAAAAAATAAAGTGTATATAAATTAATGAAAGTGACACTTGAAAAAAGCTTCTCAAATATGTTTTATTTGTAACGAATTTTTTCAAATGTTAACCGAGAGCGAAGAAATTGAAATTTCATTCAAACATCGCTTTAAATATATATCTTAAAATTAGTCAATATTTATTAAACGTTTTGTAATTTTAGAATTTTGAATATTTTTAATGAATTTCGTTCTGTTGGTATCTTTCTTGAGTTTTCTTTTTCTGCTTCACTTTGACACTCTTTAATAATTCATTTTACGAGTAAATGTTGCTTTTCACACGATGTCTTCGCTCATTGTTTGAGATGATATGCTCCGTTTAAAAAGAAGTAATATATATAAAAAAAAAATAAAAAGAATAAAAGCAAAATGTAGAATTTAGTTCCGCTTAGTATTCGTTTGACGTAGTTGAAAGGCGTAAAAAGAGGTGTGGTCTCTTTTCTCGTCAGAGTAAATGACATCTGTTCTATTGGAATTTTTTCATTTCTTCAATTATTATTATGCGAAACGTGTTCGATAATTCACACATATTTAATAAGAAAACGATGACAGACTGAAATTAGACGACCACTTTTCAATATAATACTTTATTAGTTCATTATACAAAGTTTTCTTTTTTTTTTTTAATTTATATTTCAATCCCACGCTGACGCATAATAATTATTATATTACAGATTTTTAACATATTACAATTTCAATATTATATTTTTTTAAGACTTACATTTAGATATTCAGTCGTTGATTTAAAAAGCAGATACTAAATTGTTTCAATAATAATATTAATTAATATAACCAATTTCAAAATTCTCTAACAAAATATTGAATTAACAAGGAGTACTATAAAAATATATATTTTCAATTTTCATTGCTTTCTGTTTTTGATATATATATATATATATATATATATATATATATATATATATATATATTTTTTTTTTTTTTTTTTTCTGTTGATATAATAGATGTGTGTGATATACTGAAATTTTAAAAGCAATCTGTATTTTTATACAGACGTAGATGAAATAAGAATATTCGGAGTAAACTTTAAAAATAGAATACAATAGAAGAAAATTTTCACTATAATAAAAGAAAGCACAACACGATCAAAGCAGAAAGGTCAGTTATGGAGGACACGTCGTAACCGACGGCTAATTCGCAAAATTACTATTACGTAAAATGCTATAAAGGTTCGATATTTAACTCGAGGGCGGCAGATGCAACAACCTTGGATATACGACTATGCCGTGGACCGGCTGACATTTGATGGCCTTCCTCGGCACTTTGCTATCGATCCGGGTTCTGACCTTTTTTTTTCTCTTTTTTTTCCCCCTTCAGCACTTTTGTCGAAGAAGACACTCCTTTGACCTCGCGTCGGCCAAAATTCTCCCGGATCGTTTCTCTAATGGCTTTTCGGTAATCAAAAATTTGATGTGTCCGTGATTGACAATTGGTTTTATTTTTCTTTCTTGCACGCGATAGTAATGATGTATAGTGGGAGTCCGCTTATATATATATATAAAGCCTGAAAACTTCTGATCGATCAACTATTATTATAGATTATGTTAATGTTTCAGATATTGATAAAATTCTGAAACGAATATTTTATATTATATATTGTTTATGATTTATTTAATTAAAATAACATTATTTTTATGTTTAAAATTTTTATTGTGTGGTTCTTTCTCATATTTAAATTGACAATTTTAAATATTTATTATTTTTTATTCATAAATAGTTTACTATTTCAAAATCTAAAATTTTCTTTTCAGTTTCAAAATGTCGATTTATTTATACTATTCAATTGAAATTATGAAATTTTGATTCTGAGGTAGGCAAATCTTTAATTTGGATGGATATTTGGAAGGTGTTCCTAAAAAAAAAAATTTCAAATTAAACACAAATATCCGGTAAACTGATGAACACTATTATTTCTATGATTTAATTAAAAATATTTATGCACAAAATCTGAATCCTACTATACATAAATTAACTAATAACCGGATCGGAAGACGACAAGAAAAAAAAAATACAATGTTAATAATGCGACGTCGATCTACTTTTGGACATACATAGTTTGATTAATATTGACGACCGTCGCTTCTGCCATTCATCATTCGATAACTCCGAGTGCGAATGTAGTCCATATTTACTTGATTATCAGATTGCCCACAGAATGCTAAATAGTTTCTTTCGTGAAAAAAATATAAGAAGAAGAAGAAAAAAAAAATCAAAACATCTTTCCGCACCGTTTCACCATCGATGACTATGAATTATTCAATAATATTGCAATCGGCCATTAAATATTTAGTCAGGTGCATATGACAATGAAAATTTGAGTCACGTTCTAAAATCAGTTCTTATTTGAATCACTTTGATCGAATGTAAGATCTAAATCTATACTGATGATTGTATTCGGTTTCGTTTGTACATTTGTTATCATTATATCGATTATATATATATATATTTTTTTTTTCATATATAAAAAATATTATATAAATATTTTCGTAAGAAATTATAATATCAATAATGACCTAGTCGTTATGAAGGCTAAGTAGATAATAATTCTTTCGAAAAATAAATAGTTATAATTATATTATTCTAGATTTTATTTTATGATTGAAATTATTTTATATTTTGTTATTGAATTTATTTCTGTATAAAGTTTTTAAATTATGTTAATATTAATTTTCTATAAAAGAGAACTGATTAAAATTATAATGATTTTATTTTATATTGTTAATGTTATAAATTATTATGTAATTATTTTTCAATTAACCTATATAGTTAAATTGCCTTTCATTAAAAAAACTATATATTTCTTTGTAGTTTTTAGTAAAACTTTAATGTCGTGCGTAAATTTAGCAATTTGACCTAATAAATAAATAACTAGAAAATTCTACATAAAAGTCAAGGTCTGTTGAGAGTTGCTAATAACACTAATTTGTTTTATTCACTTTGGATAGCAAATATTTATATATTCAATAAAATAAATATGTATTTTTTTTCAATGAATAGAATTTAAAATATATCGGTAAATTAATATAATATATATTTGTGATTATTATTAATTTGAGACGATTTTCATTTTCTATATAATTAATATCTTTAGTATGATTAAATATTAAGATAAAAATAAATATTATAGACTGAGCAAACTATTCACAATAATAATTAGTAGAAAACATATTATAGTGACACATAATTAATTAATTACTATGGAAAAAAAATCAAATATAACTTGATGATTTTAACAAACATCCATTAACACATCTGCTCATATCTTAACAACTAGTTGAATCAAAATAGAAATGCCCTTAGAATTCAGTTTTACCGTGAAACTTAAACAGTTTTAGCATGTCTAGTGACCTCAAAACCTTAGCCTAAATTCGCTATGACATATATATTATATAATGTATGGAATATTAATAAATTAAATCAGTATTTTCCACACAGTTGTAAAATTTATACTTTGTTTATAGACAAATATATTTTCAGTGAGTCAATCGTGATGTAATTCGCAAGAAAATAGCACATATTACAACGATTATAATATATCTGGCTGTTTTCCAAAATTTCACGCAGTTTTCAAAGTTTTCAGCTTCATTTTTTTTTTCAGTCTGTTTCTTCTTTTGATTTCAGAAAGGGGTAAAAAATCTAACTAAATTGAAGAGCGCCAAAGATTCTCATAAATAAAATGAGTGTTAAATAAATTTAGCCTGAGTAGTTTTAGAGTATTATTTTTGTGGAAATATATTTAAAGTTTTTCTTTTTTATTGTAATCGTTATATATATATAAAAAAAACAATATATATAAAAATGTCGTGGCTACGATCATGTTGTGGATGTGCATCTTTGAAATTTGGAACTGTCGTTATCGGAGTATTGGGAATATTGATGGCGATATTGAGCATCATATTAATGCTGGTGGCTCATGTTGAATTTAAAACAATTATTTTAGACTGGTTGCCACAATGGATAGGTATGTATATATTAAAGAATAATTATATATATATATATATATATATATATATATATATATATATATATATATAATTGAAAATTTGTATAATGATTTAATTATTATTTTTAGTGAAGGTGATAATTGCTATAAATTTGATAATGACTATTATCATATCGTTACTTCTTATTATTGGTGCGGTAAAGGTAAATATCTGTTTATGAGTTTTGATCAATTTATATATATATATATATATATATATATATATATATATATATATATATATATATTATATATAGTAATATTACAATTGTGTTTACCATATGTTATTAAGAAATATATAAGTAATATAAGTAACATGATATATATTTATTAATTAAGGAAGAAATCCTTATGTATATATATTAAAATATTTTTTTTTATTATTATTTTAGCACAAAGCTTTTCTTATGATACCATGGGTAGCATTGGGAATTATGATAGCAATTGGATTATTAGTAAGCGTTATATATACATCAGTGATGCTGTACATCAATAATGATGCACTTAACGGAACAATTCTGCTAGTGCTTGGGATTATATTTGTCCGTAAGTTCTCAATTCACACGTTCAATATCTAAATAATTATTTAATGATATTAATTATTTATCGTTTCAAATGTACGTTCGTTCTTTTAGTCGTTTACATTTACATGTGGCTGGTGGTATTCAGCTATTTCCAAGAATTGCGCGAGAATGAAAGCCGCGGTCTCTATGCCAAAGCACCATACAGACGGTGATCTCTTCAATATAGATATGTCAAAGAAATATCAGCTCCTATATGGACAACGTCAGGACATGTCGTGTCCTGACAAACGCCATCTACATCTTGTCAAGATGTAAAGCAATACAATGAAAGTTTTATATATTAACATACTAAAGTGTATTCATTTTTAAGATTATATTCATTTTAATTTTAATTTCGATGTGTTCATATTGCATAATGATGTCTGTCATGAATGAAATTATCAATCGTTTCTTTTTTTTTATTTTTATATCAAATTAAATCTTTTATAAATAATTTTCAACTTTTCATAAATGAAAATTCACACTTTTAAAATGTTAAATTAAAGGTTTAATTTGAAATAAAAATCTACAATTTTCTTAAAGTTATCACATTAATTTCAAATTGTTTAAAATATTTTTGATTTGAGAACACAAATGTTAAGTAAATAAAATAGTATATAATATTCAAATGCTTTAAATACGTAATTTGTTAGGTATTTCAAAATTATAATCAACTAATTCACTTATTCATAATATATAAGTCATACTTTTACTTTTAGTAATGCTCTTAATAAAGAAAAGATATCAAAAATCAAACAAATTTATTATATAATGAATTATCATGATTATATATATGCATGTTTATTTAGATAAATAAAATATATCTAACATATTGATAATCTCAAAAATATTAATGATATTTGATTGTTCATAAAGTATGACTATAATAAAGTATGAATTTCTTGTACACGATCATTTATTTAGAACTTGTAAATGAATAAGAAAATAATAAGTTGCATCATTATTTTTTATTATATCGATATTATAATAGTTCATTAAATATTGAAGTAAAAATATTTTTAAGATAACATGACAATTTTTATATTTAGTATTTATTTCTCGAATCTGCCATAATTTAAATGTAAGCCGTCGACATGAAAGTGTTATCTATTTTTAACTGCTTTTATAATGTTATATTGTTAATATATGTTTAAGATTTTATTTAAGTTAAATTATAATTGTAAATACGAGACAAAAAAATGCAATACTAACAAAAAGTATGAATTTTTAACGTTGGTTAATTATTTTGACCTTGAAATATGTAATATTTATATTGAAGATGATGCTATTATTATTTATTCTATATAAATCTTTGAATAAATCAAAAATAATGATACTATGAATAATATATTCAGAAATAATATTAATAAACAGGTTAATATCGATCTGAAATTACTGTAAATCAAGTTAATTAATATTAAGTAATAAAAAATGACTGATAAATGACTTGAAAAACATTGTTTCCATTCAGAAATATATTGATATCCATGTATTAAGATATATTTAGAGAAAAGAAGACAAATTCGTCATTTACATATCCAGTAATTATATTGAATTTAAATTAAAAGTATTGGATTTAATTTTAACACGATATTGTAATTGCTGAATAATATTTATAATGAAAATATTAATTTTATATTTGACGAGTTTGTTTTTAAACATTAACCCCTTCTTCTGGTAGAAAGATACAATTTTAATTAATAACAATGAAGCGTTAAATATATTTATAGAATATATTTTGTATATTACAAAATATCTATAAACTTTTAGATTATATTATAATGATATTAATTTAATGTACAACGTGTTTTTTTTTTAATAAACAAAAAATCAAATACTAAATGGATGTGATTTTTTTTTAATTTTTTTAGTAGATTCCATAATAAGAAGCACATTGAGGTTTATAAAGTGAAAGTGCTAAACTGGTGATTCCCAATGCGGTCATATGTGAAGAGCAAGAGTCCGGACCCAATGAAGTGGTCGATCTTCGGTGAATTTTTCTATTATTGAACGAAGGAGCATCATAATAGCCCCAGCATCCTTGCGGCCTTTGCCAAGTTTTAATCAGTTCAATCCATTTCGGTTTTATTACTTCAAAATAACCGGCGACGGCGCATAAAACGACTGAAAATAATAAATGTCGAATGTATAAATAACATATTTATGTTGTAAATTCAATAGTACACTTTTATGAATTTATTATTTATTGTACACGATAATTGAAATATTTTTTTATATTTTATGTGTAAATTGATTATGATTTTCAAATGAACCTTGTTCCATAAAAAGATCTCTTAAATCATACGGAAATCTTTCTATTTCGATATCTTTTGCTTCTTTCATTATGGCACAGCATAGATCTTTTATTTTTAGATTTGTATCTTTTCCACCACAAATAATACAACCTTCCATTCGACAGAGAAGAAAATATAATAATCTACGAAAAATAAAAATTATTGTTCATAATTTTAAATAAAAAATATTAAGTCAATTACTTGACATTCAGGACAATGATTTATTTTAGGAAAAAATCAAAGTTATTTTTAGCTGCTAGTTTTTATTAAGAACAAAGCTTCTCTCGAAATTTAAAATCAACTGAAGTATTAATTTAAAATATTACTGCAAAATTCTTTAATATTTAAAATTTTTTATAATTTATATATCATGCTCTTCATAAAAATTATTTCAATATATACTACATATAGAAAATAAATTATATACAAATAAATTGATTTTACCTGTGAGTATTTGAATATCCTTCAGATTGTCCGATCATAATGGCATTATAGCATTTTTTTGAAATAGGACATTGCTTATTTTCATTTTTATGATATTTTTTGTTTAATTTGTTGGCTACACTTATTATTTCCGATAGACACACATCTATAAATTATAAAAATAATATCATACAAAATTAATGCTATTTTTAAGTACATGCAAAATATAGAATGTACGAAAATAAAATATAACCTGATTCAAATTCATCTGGTGATGAAATAAAATCGATATCGTTTCCAGACGAATGTTGATTAGAATATTTTAACTCACAGTTCAATGTTGAATCACATATTTTGGTAGCTTTTTTCCATAATTTTTGATTTAATATAAATTTTTCAACTAAAATGAATAAAATTTGTACATGAATTATATATTTTTATTTACAGATATATTAAAAAAATGAATATTTATTCTTTACATTTTCAAAAATTATAGTGATAAAATTACTTACTGTTTTCCAAATGAGGATTATCCATTATAAAGTTAGATTTTTTAGAAGTTAATATATCCGATGAGATATTCAAAATATTTTTTAATTGTGCATTATTAGAATTGATATTATTTAAGTATACTATAATAAATAAAAAAATATAATAAATATACAAAAAATAATATTTTATTTGGAAAAATATGAAAATATATATTTTTTTTCTAATTATAAAAAATGACACAGACCATTAGTTAATATTATACCAAAATAAGTATCAATATTCAGATCGTTCACATTATTTTTCATGTAATTTAAAGCAATTTGAATATTTTTGATGGTTGAATAAAAGTTATTATTTTGTCGATGGGTTTGAAACGACGCATCGACACAAAATAATGGAAAAATTGCGAGAAATAAAACAATTTTTGCCATTTTAACACTATCAGTGTTGCGTGTGAACCGAAGGAAGGAATTGAAGTGAATTTATTTTCATCCATATTAGTCCTGTGTGAAGATAAATAAAACTGAGAAGAAAGTGGGAGAATTCGCAAATTAGTATTCAGTTTGTGGCCGGAGGCACTTTATTTCATTACCGCGAATAAATCTTTGGATAAGCTCATTCATAAAGATCTCCAGGTTTTAACTTTATTGCTTCATCTATATTATTTTTTTATATACAAATATATGTATATACAAAACTAGATTAAATTTGATGTTTTCAGTGTTTTATATCTAATATAAAAAAGGTAATATTAACATTATTTTGAGTTTCTTCTCGATTTATCATTGTTGTTGTATTTTTTTACATTTTAACATGTATGTAATTTTATTATCATCTTATTACCATTGATTATATTTACAATGAGAGTTAAAGAAAAAAAAGAATTATTTTGCAAGGCACCTTTCTAATATATTCTAACTTTGTTACACTATTTAAATACAAGTATGATTTGTTAACTATAGTTAGTATTAGATAATAGCATTTTATGGATAAACATTTATTTACTTATTAATTTATTGAATAAAAAAAACATTTTTATCTTTTAATAAAATTATAAAAGTAACATATAAAATTTTATTGAATAACGACTTAAACGTTTTCAACAAATCTGTGTGTAAACATATATGATTAGATAACGCAAATTTAAATAATTTCAGTATCAAAGAGTTTGTAGTGTAAGACTAAAAAATTACTTTTATTAATTTTAATATAGTTAACATCATATTTTAATTGATAAATATAATAAATCTCAAATTTTATTCATGGTTTATATGTAAGATCCATTTTTTAATAAAATACTTATTATAATATATAATATATGATATATATTTGAATGCTAGAAAATAATATAGATTTTTCAACGTTTAATTCAAAGTGAAGATACAATAATCTTTCGCTATTTCGAGGTTTGCTTATTGTGGACTTTCACGAGTTTTCAAAAATATCAAAAAAGCCGTATTTTTTATGTTTTGCGGATTTTTGTTGATAATCCATACCAAGTTTTTAAAATTACATTTTGCGAGGAGGGTATAAATATTATAATAATGTATAAATATTAAAATAAATATAGCATTCCCACTTTCCGGACTTTCAATTATCATAGGTGATTTTGTAATATAATCCCCGCGTTAAATGAGTGATGATTATGTATTATATATAAATCTTTTCTTTCTATTTATCGATTTTCTCGTGTATTTTGTTTTTAGTACAAATATCGTCAAAAATAAAAACAATAATATCTTCGTTTACGTAAATTCAAAGTTACATAATTTCTAATCTGTTCTCATTTCCATTGTTTATTAAAGAAACTATAAATAAAACTATTATATATTCCCATAATATTTTGGTAACGAACGCTATATCAATTTATATAGTATATCTCTAATTAAATATGTATGAAAAACAAAATGTATCCTAAATGTTACATAACTATAGGATATTATATATATATTCAATATGAAAAATAACATATAAATAGGGTGACCAATTTTTCACTATAAAAATGAGGACATAATGAGCAATCTAACAAATTTTTAAATAGGAGAGAAACATTTACTTTTTCAAATATAAAAAATTCCATCAAAAAAAGAGAACGGTTGGTCATTTTAGTATAATACTTAATTAACACAGCTCCAATAAATTAATAAATACTTCAAGTTGACACTGTAAAATTGACATTGAGCTAACCTACAAAAGCCACGTCAGTCGTAATTGAAGCCTCATCATGGATATATCGTTCAAAGGAAAGAACATAATTGTCACCGGAGCGGGAAGAGGTAAATTATTATAAAATCACATCTGACAATTGTGCAGATTATTAACCGTGATTCATATTCTTATATGTAGGTATAGGCAGAGATATATGTATCCGTTTGGCAAAATATGGTGCAAACGTTATCGCAGTTTCTAAAACTGAGAATAATCTGAAGAGTTTGAAAGAAATAATTTCTATAGAAGCGGTGTGTGTTGATCTCGGACATTGGGATGCTACCAGAGAGGCGATCAGAAAAATTACAGAAAAAATTCCGATACATGGATTGGTCAATAATGCAGCTATAGCACAACTGGAACCATTCTTAGAAACGAAACCGGAAAGTTTTGATATGTAAGTTTGTGTAAAATTATACTAATATTTTAGGACATAATATATATATATATATATATATATATATATATATATATATATATATATATAACAAAATTAATTCAGAAAAAAGCAATTTAAAACAAAAATATTTATTAATTGAAACAATAAATAGTAAAGAGGGTTCTTTTTTGTTATTTCTATATTAATTTATAACCATGTCTACAAATTTCAAAAAAAATATTTATATTTATCATAATTCAACTTTTAAATTGCCAATAAATATAGCATTAAAAATATTATGCAGGAAATATATACAAATGTAATTATTATTTATATTTTTTTTATATTTCATTTTCAATGAAGTTTTATTTTGTTTTAAACTTTGAAGAAAAATCTTTTTTCGAATATTTTAAGATTCGTTTTTGCAATATCTTTTAATTAGAAAATCATTTTTCAATAAAACTTTTTCCATATATATTTAGTCAATTGATATAGGTATACAAATATATAAACTTTTACATCAAATTTTATCTTAATCCAACCAAGTAAAAAGTGCACATTACACAAAATATATTTACTTATTTAATCGTTAATCAAACACTTTAAAGAAGGAATAACGTAAAAAATGGTGGACAGGTGTTTTATTTTTTTCAATCTTCTACTACATGCATAAAATAGTTTTTTTTTAATTATTATATTATTATAAAATAATTATATTTGTAATAGTAAATCATTTATTTTTTATAAATATAGGTCATTCAATATAAATGTTAAATCTATACTAAATGTAAGTCAAATCGTAGCAGCCAACATGATTGATAATAAAATAAATGGCACCATCGTTAATATGTCATCACAGGCCTCGAAGGTACAATATTTAATTTAAATACAATATTTTAATCACAGCCACTGTTTCAAGTGTTTATTGAATTTAGGCCGGTTTAACGGATCACTCTGTTTACTGTGCAACTAAAGGTGCTTTAGATGCATTATCAAGAGTAATGGCATTAGAATTAGGACCAAAAAATATAAGAGTTAACTGCGTGAATCCGACTGTAATATTGACGGAAATGGGTAAACTTGGCTGGTCTGATCCGGCCCGTGCCGAACCTATGCTGCAGAAAATTCCTCTTCGAAGGTATGTGCATTTCTATCTTTTACAAATTTGTTTTTACATATTATCATTATTCAGTATTTTATGTTGTAGATTTGGAGAGGTATCAGAAGTGGTTGATGCTGTAATGTTTCTTTTGAGTGAGAGGTCGAGTATGATTACAGGAATTGAATTGCCAGTTGATGGAGGATTTTTATCGTGTTAAATCTATTTGTTTGTTGGGATAATTTGAACAGGATTTTAAATATTGAAAATAAATAAAAAAAAAGTCATTTATAACAAACGTTCCTGTATTTCGGGTAATAATCATGTATGATCCTATATTAGATAAGAATCATATTTGGCTGTACCAATACACAACTTGATTCTCAGTATAAAATCAATTATGAACTGGTTCATAATGAATATTAAATTTATATGCAGGCACATCAGAGAAATTAAAAGAATGTTCGCAAAGAATATCGAATAAATATTGAATTAAAATAAAAAAGAGCGCTGATTGAAAAAATATAATATCACAAAACATGTACGTGTGTGTATTTGTAATGAAATTGGGAAAATATTTTCCAACCAGTTCAAGTGGAATCTCATTGTGCTTATTAACAGCTCAATATGTATTTGAACTACATACATACAAATTATACATTTAATGATGAAACATAACATGTTCTAACACAATAGATCGATATAACAATAAAGAATGTTTTAGTACACAAATTCAGACATTATAATAATAAAAATGTCAGATATTTGTATAATTACTTGAATTTTTTTTATCTTGAAGAAAATTGACTAATACTTCCTAGAGACAAGAAAAACATTGAGAGAATATATTGTATTTATAACACAAATAAAAAATAATCACACTAAATACAATTTAATACTCGTACATCGGGCTTTACATAAATTATGTTAACAACATAAAAAAATATTTGATTTTTGAAAACTGTATCAATAAAGTCACCAAAACATCGCAACAGTTAACAATGAAAATAAATGTAAAAAGTACTTAATATAATTTTGATTCAAATATATTAATCGAAAGTCATTGTTACTATTCTCCATTAAAACAGAATCTACGTTACAAATAAACGTTAACGTAATATTATATAATTATTAAACAAAAAAAAAAAAAAAAAAAAAAAAAAAAAAAAAAAAAAAAACCAGAAAAATTAATGGTGGGATTAAATATATTTGTGTAAATACGAAAATATTTATATTAGAAGTAATACTAAAGTAAGTGATCAAATTAGATATAACCCTTGTGTTATTTGAATATAAAATCAATTCCTAGTAGCAGAAAAATATTTCCACATAAATAATCACTCAATAATTTTAGGAAAAATGCATTCGTTTACTTCCTTCTTGACTGAATAAAATACATTATAAAACCAATTTACAATTTGCATCAAACATTACATCCCAAAAACTTATTTAGAACATTAGAAATTAGAAAAAAACAATAATTGAAACAACTTTCATTGCACAAATTCGAAATAGTTTATAGATCAAGGTTTTATTAGTGTTAAAAACATTAAAATGGACACCTCTCAAAATACCAATTCGTCGCTTTAAATGTAAGACATTCGATTTCAGTTCTTTCGCAATATTATCATTAATATAATAATCTAAAACACCTTCGATAATAGGAATAAAATGAATTTCTATCTATTAATCTATAACATAAAGCTTAAGAAATAATATACTTGCAGTTTAAAAAAAATATGTATAAAATCAATGAAAGAAAAATAAATAAACGCAGTGAAATTCATCTATTATTTAAAGCCACGTTTCCTTCGTTACAATAAAAAATACATGTTTTTTTAAACTATTTTACATACGTTTAATGTTAAAAGAATGTGAATAAAAAAAATATGACGATTGAAATATGATGAAAAAACATAGGTTTTTTCACATAATTTCTTCCAATTAATTGCACAAAAAAATAAATCACAGATATAACTAATTCATTTTATTAAGTCACATATAAGCTATAGGCAGGAATGTAGAAGCATTTCAATAAAAATTAAAATCAAAATGAATGAGCTTATATATATATATATATATATATATATATATATATATATATATATATATATATATATATATATATATATATATATATATAAGTAATACAAATAAAACAAAATATTTAAAAAATGACTAATTGTTTTATACAAAAATTGTACAAATCCGTACACATAACAAGAACACATTTGGAATTCGTTTTTAAAGCCTGCCTAAAGCATGTTGACGTATCCAAGTCATTAATTCAACTTGATCTTGGACATAACAATTTACATTATACAAAGTGTATTAAATTAGATGTAATTAGGATGTAAAAAAAGAATCAAGGCAGAGAAATATACATATGGTACTGAATCCGTTGGAATGGCAATTTTCTTTAAAATTAAAAAAAAGAAGATAATTAAGAAATCTCATCCAAAATTGATTAAACCACATATGAAAAAATATCCAATTGGGAAACTTAAAAAAATCAATGTAAAAACAGCAGTGAATTACTTATCTCACTATTATTTATTTCATTTCAACAAATATTTTGGCACCATACTATACTGACATATATATTATAAAAATTTGGAAACTAAATAAAATATAAAATTATATGGTGCTTAATCTAGAATTTATTATGGGAACGATAAGTATGTAGTGCATTTTTGCCACATTCTTCTATATTTGTAATATTTAACGAATTAGTAAATATGAGGAGAATAACCATTTCATTAAAAAAATGAACTGAATGAATCATCAAATTCATATTTAGAAACACTTACATGATTATTAATCATTTTGTCATATATAATGTAATTACATAATATATGCACAATGCATAGCTACTCATATAAATGAACAAGAATTTACTAAACAATACAAGATTATACAAAACATCAATAATACAGAAAAATTAATATACTACGATAGTATATAAATGGATTTAAGAATATCAGTAATACAACAGATGACATTTCGATTCACTAAAATATTAATAAAAATAACAAATATATTTTATCAATAATATGGAATTTTCCATTCCCATGTAGACAAATGCACAATGCACAATGTAATTCAATATGACCCAAATCATCGCCAAGCACAAATCACTAAATATTAAACGCTTCATTAGTCACATTATAATCATGATCATATAATAATCGATGTTTTAAAAATAAATATAATAATAAAATTTCACATTGAAGTCTAAAGCACAAGAGAGCACTCAACAGAATCACAGTAAAATACACTCGAAATATATATATATATATATATATATATATATATATATATATATATATATATATATATATATATATATATATATATAATAATCTGTGTTCATAATCACAATTCCATTTGTCAATAAACGTTATGTATTATATTTATAAAAAAGAAAACACTTATAATTGTTGCCACGAATAACAAAACGGTGCACATACAAACACCTATGACAAGAGGGTCGTTTTATTTATCTGATAAAATCCCACATGACACGTAGTGAGCAGATACGTTGAGGACGGAGGTAACGACTTGATGAAGATCTTTAGTTGTCAAAAAATAGCATTCTGTACCAAAAATACTACCGCCATTGTTGTTACATTCGTAATATTTATATTAATATGTACGATGATGATACGAATTATCTATGTATCTAAAAATAAAAAACACATATTTTACTATGTGAGTAAAAATATATTTTTAAATGTTTTAATCTTAAAACTTAACAAGCTTGCATATTCATTCATGTTTAATCCACACACACTAATTAAAAATATTAACAGTTTGATAACCTACACTTTTTAAATAACTAACTCGTTTTAATTAATTAATAGGTAGCTGAGCAATAAACATGAATAAAGATATAGATGCAATTGTTTTCGTTTTTATACATATACATATTTATTTTGTCAAAGCTATGCTCATTCAACGATTTATAATATAAAAAAGAGAAAAATAAAATAATAATAATATAGTGACTTACTGTTAAAACACGCTAAATTAGTGTTTATATATAAGAAATTGATTAGAATTTTATTTAACTGTGTTGATGTCTCGAAGTATTTTGTTTAAGCTCCTCTTTTGTCATATTACTGGTATCGTTAACCCTTTTCCAACCCCACAGCGGAGCTCCCGCTGCTACCACCCTCTTTATTGAAGAACCCTAGTGAAAAGTAACATTTTATATATTAATTGGCTAGATTCTACAATTTTAAATCCCACTAAAATCAACAGTTGTACTTTGACTATAAACAAAAACGTATATAAAATAAACTCAATACTCTCCTGAGATTTTAATTATATACGACAAATCACTTATCGTTCTAATAATACATAAATATTTGGAAACTAATGTTCTTTTGCTTTTAAATTGCACTTTCAATTTGATATTACTATTAATTATATTTATAATCTGACGTTGAAGACAGACTATACAACTAATAGATGTAGTTTTTAAACCATAACAAGTACCTCCAGAAATGTTTTTTTCCCATATAGAAAGAATAAATTCATACAAATTCATTAGTGTTTATATCATATAAGAAAAGTATTGAATTTTAATTGCAAACAATACCAATTATCAATTTATATGATCAGCTACATTAATTAGTGTTAAATTTATATTAAATATTTATTAAACAACCATTGCACTCATCAACAGCAAATATTAAAAAAAAATGATATAAAAGTCAAAATCATCCAATTTCTTATTAAAAAATCATTCAAATATTTTACATACATAAAAAAGTGGACAAAATTTCGAAAACTATATTTCAAAAATGATTTATTAACAAGAATTATATTGTAATAATTTTAATGGAATTGAATGACATTAAATACCTCCTCTCGTGTTGTTATAACTCCACTTTTATAAGCTACACCACTTCCAGTAGCAACGACAGCGCTAGGACTACTCTCTTTGTGTGAAAATCCACCTTAAACGTAATAACAATATTCAGTGATATTTTTAATGGGTTGTAATACAAATAACATTGATTACATAAGAACAATGTTTATCCATTTAAAAATAAATTTAATCAATATTACTATTTGTTATATTTTCTAAAATAATTGTATCTATATATAAAAACAAAATGGTTTCCAAATAAAACTTTCAAGTTTTAGTTTAAGAAAGTTTCCAATGAATTTAAACTTTATTTCCACTTCAAATAATAATATAGTAAGTGGATAACACAAAAATTAGAAAATATAACATAAATATTAATATTGATCAAACTCTTAATTTTTGCCTATATACTCTTATAAACACACACTTCACATATCATAAGAGAGTAGCGTATACATTTTTTTTCTCTCAACGAGACCAAGATGATATTCTTTTAATTTACCATATTTTAAATCTTTGAAATTAATGATTTTATAAATCAACATTAATTGTTTTAATACTTTAAGTATATCATAATACAAGGTTCCTCCCATAATACGCTTTTAACATTATTTTTTTTTAATACTAAAAAAAAAGATCTTTAATGTTAAAAACATGTTGACTTCTTCAGTAAGATCTGCCCAATAATTGTTAGCTATCAATTGCAGTCAAGACTTTCGCCATATAAAATAAAATTAAACTAAACATAAACTATTTAAATTTTATAAACATTAAGTCTTTATTTTTAAACTTAAAAATTTGGTCACAAAAACGTAAATTAAAATAACTAAGAGCCATTCATGTTTGTTGTTTATGCGCAGCGTAATTATGGAATTATTTTAAATATATATAACAGCGTATTCTAAACTTTTTTGACTGCGGCCCAGTACGAGATTTTAATATTTTTTGCGACCCACCTTATAAAAGAAAAATTTATTTACAAAACAAATTTTATTTTTTTAATAAAAATCAAAATTCGAGTTATTTGTTTGTTTATTTCATACACAAAAATTGTAAAATAATTATATAACAAAAATATAAGTAATTAAAGATAACCCATTAACTTCATTGAAAACTTAAAGTAAATTTTGTTTTACATATTTTGACTTTAGAGCGAAGGATGATGTTGTTTTTCATCACATAGTAATTTCAAATTAAGACTTAATGATGTTAATTTTATTCTCAAATTAGGTTCGACATCCAATCTGTTTCGATACCTATTTTTTTTAAGTACACCAATATAGATGGTAACAAAAGGCATTCAAAATTATATCGCTTTTTCGCTTACGCTTTAATATTCCTTTTCACAGCGCAATCAATAATTAATTAGTGGTACAGTTTTAAACACTTTTTTAAGGTCAGTGTCGCATGGAATTTCTTGTTCACTAAGATTAAGCATGTGTTTCTATTCAATATTGACCAAAAAAAAAACTTTAATCCACATATTATTTGAAGGAATGTCCGGAAAGTAGTGTTTAAAACTTAAAAAACAGTGGTAAAGGGTTGCTATCTGCAGTACTTTATAAAGCTTTGAAAAATATTAAATTTAAAGCAAAATGTTATAGATATTTTATGTTTTTACAATTTTTGTCGACCCAGCTGAATTTTTCTGCGACCCGGTACTTTGGAAAACACTGTCATTAACATTGTATCTAAAACTGAAATTATCACTAAGATTTTGTTTAATTATTTTTCTATTTACCTGATTCTCGATTATTAGTATCTGTATCTAATAAACGTTTGATGACCTGTTGGCCCTGAGTATGATATCTATGATCTTGTTCTTGCATTGGCACAGTTCCACCGACGTAACCTACACTAACATATCCACCAGTAGCAGTTACAGCTCCGCCACCACTTCCTCCTTCTTTACGAGAGTAACCTCCTAATTTATCAGTATTATAAATATATATTTCATTAAATATATAACAACTATTAAAATAAGTCAATTTATAAACACATACCAGAACCATGCTGTCTATGTTCTTGATCTTTTTGGTCTCTTTCCCTTTGTTCTCTGCCAGATGTAATAGCAGGTGTTTGTTTTCCTGTACCACCCGCACCACCAGTATTATTACCATCTTTACGAGAACCTCCTAAATCAACATTATCATAAATATTATTATCAATAGTCACAATCATATTATTATAAATTAAAATTCAATTATTAAAACTAACCAAATTTCAACATATTCCAATCGAAAACGAAATCATATGAGAAATAAAGCCTACTAAATAGTGTTCTAAATAATCCTTGCAGTGCTTTATAATTTGGTTTATGAGTAAAACTCATTTGGCGACATCGTTTCAAATAATAATAAAATTCTCCAGGATATCCCTAGAAATTGATTTTATAAACATTTAACTATTTTATTACATAAAAGAATGTTACGTAGAACGAACTGTATAATGTACGCATGAAAGAAAAATATATGACATACCTTACAAAGTTCATCTATAGGTTCAGATAATTTACTTTCAGAGATACATTCATATTTTTGCCTCTTGTTTGCAGCCTTTAACCCTTGCCATGGTAAAGATCCACGATTAAAATACATTAAAACATAGCCCAAAGATTCCATATCATCTCGTCTAGATTGTTCTATACCAAGATGCGTGTTTACAGATGCATAGCGAGCTGTGCCTGGTAATTTTAAATTTTGATTTGGTGTATATCGTATACATAACAACAAATAGGTATAAATTATCATAAATATATTATTTACCAGTAAGGTTTTTATTTTCTCTATATTCTATGTGTTGAAGAGTTCTTGGATCGCGGTATCTTTTAGCAAGTCCAAAATCGATAATGTGGACGAGATTTCCTTTTTTTCCAAGACCCATAAGGAAGTTATCTGGTTTGATATCACGATGTATGAAATTTTTGCTATGTATATACTCAATGCGTGATATAAGTTGATCGGCCAACATAAGTACGGTTTTTAATGAAAATCGACGAGAGCAATACATAAATAAATCTTCTAATGAAGGTCCTAATAATTCCATAACCATAACTTCATAATCGCCTTCAGAACCAGACCATTTCAATTGTGGTATACCACTTCCTCCTTGCAAACATCTATAAATTTTACTTTCAGTATGTAGTTGAGGATGTCTCGCATCTAAACATTCCAATTTGATGGCAACTTCTTCGCCTGTAAGAATACTAGTTCCTAAAACAAAAATACATATAATCAAATATTTAATATAATATAATATATATAAAGAAATATAATTGATGGGGTAAATATTATTTAATATGATATTTAGAATAATATCACTAAATGACAGGTCACATTTCAAATAAATGTGACACGTATTATAAATATAACGTTATTGATAGTATATAAAATAAGAAGAGTTCAAATAATAAAATTACGATAACGCGTCATGTTTTGATGCAAAAACATTAGATTTTTCATCAAGCATATATATAAATATTTTTGATTAAAGTTAAAGCATAATAATAAATATAAATTGATATCTAGAACTATAATCATTAGACGAGTGTTCTATCTTGCTTTCTTTTTCCATATGCTATAATAATACGAAAATATAAAAACTGTTCAGGCAAAAGAATACGAGAAGACATGTATAAATAATTTCAAATAAAACATTCATTCAATGTGGATGCAGCTTTACAACCATTATTGATTTTTAACACATGCTGTTAATAAACATCTTTCGTCAAAGCAAAAGCGTCAATGCGACGTTTTTTTTCTTGATATTACGCACATTTTAACGAAACAAATGTATAGAAAAAACTCGCGTTAACGTGAACACAAAAAATGTTTATTTTCTATAATTAATTTGTATTTATCGATCACAATACATAATTTCATAGCATCAATAAACCAGCAACTACAAGTAGCGAAAAATGTGATAAATATAGTTATTAACATTTTTATACAAATTCTCTTTTGTATTTTAATAGATATATAAATTATTGTCATTTAAAAATTAAAAAAAAAACCTAAATAAATAAAAGAAAAGTTATAATTTGCAAAATTTGTAAAGTTCCAATAAAGAAAATTATTTTCTTCAATATTATATTCTTTATGGTCAATTCAAATCTGGTAAACGTGACTTGTGAAATTTTGATTTATAAATTATAGGAATCAGATAATACTGAAGCAATTTATTAAATATTTTTATTTAGTTATTCCACATTATGTTAATGTAAAAAAAACTTTAGATACTGTCAAAATATTTAGGAAAAAAATGTTTAATCGTTCTAGACAGTAATTATTTGAAAAATAATAAATATATATTATTAGTGCTTTGAACAGATTTAATAAATGTTAAATGTTTCAAAAGAGTTTATTGTTTAAATATATATTCACGATGTTAATTATATTTATCACAATATGTATACGAATTTTGTGATAAAACGAAAAAAATTTAACAATAATTTGTATACTAAAATAAACATATATATAATACCAATATATTTTTTATCTATTTTTTATACTAATTTATATGATGGAAAAAATATAAAAGCAGTAGTAATACATTACAAAATAAGACAACGAAAAAATATCAAAGGTATGTCAGTAGAAATAACGTGTGATATAGTCCTAACATAAATATTTTTCAAATACTTTCATGGATTCCGAATATAAGATGTTCGAAAGTTAAGAACGTTAAAAGGAATTGAGAAAATAATTCTGTTTTCGCATGTCACGTTGCAGCTCCAGCCCAGTTAAAGAAATGAAGCTATTATGGGCGTATAACAAATACTACTGGATACGTATTTGTTTTGGGGTTGCATAATTCATTATTTCGATGCGTAATAAATCGCTAAGGATATATATATATATATATATATATATATATATATATATATATATATATATACTGTATGTGTATTAGTTTCCATTTTCTCCTTTTCCTGTTGCTGACGTCATCTTTGAACTAATAATAATAGCCCCCAGGCGAATACAGGTTTTATGATTAGATTGGTGTAGTGTAGGGATTGTCCAGGTAACAACTGCATACCTGAGCAGAATAACTTACACATATTTTATTATAGTATCCATATAATAAAACTCCAAAAAGGTATTTTTATACAATATTATCTAATATATACGCGATGAATTTACTAAGAATATTAACTATTTTAGAATCTTCGTCAGTTTAGTTTTCACTATTCATTCATTAAAAATTTGACTTCGTTTAATTTATTGCTCATAAATATTTTACACTAAGGTGACGAATTCGAACATTTATAACAAATTGCGACATAAGACCTATTAAAATTTGAATCGAAATTATTATATAAAACCGTTTAATTTATATACCCATCGTTTACAGAATGTTAATTCTAAGAAAAAAAATCAATACTATATATATTTTGAAAGGTGAATGGTTTTTAATTAATAATATAGTTGAGACTTTACGATAAAGATATACCAAAAACAATATATTGTTTATTAAATTATATTAAACACTAACATATTCGTAAGAAATATATATATCGACGTCGGGATTTTGTGTGAGAATTTAGATAATTAAAAAAAGTAAAAATATTTAAATATTAGATTAATCAAAATTAAGCTTTACAAAAAAATATTTCTATTGTATGTGTGCGCGTAATTATTTTAAAAGAAAATATATTAATTGAAAAAAAAAACGCTCGCGAATAGTATTTATAATAAAAGTGATATTTATTATAAATACTAGTAATTATATAATCGTTATTGGGTTAGCGCTTTTCCATTTCGAAAATCCAATTAAAAAATCTAACAAACCGAACGAGCATTTTTTTATACACACTTATATACCAAAATTCAAAATAAATAAATTTGCAAAGAACAAAACGAGCGGTAACTAGATAGAAGAAAATCTATAAGATCGGCAACACTAACCGCATTAACTCGAAGTAATTAAAACGAGGGTCTAACGGTGTAATATTATATAGTTTCGACGGTTTATTTATAAATACGTATATATTTCTTCCGCGATAGTCTATTTTTTATGACCCCTAAGAAACAAAGAAAATTATACATTCCTACCGAAGATCGTTCTTTTCGTTAAATCCGTTTTTTAAGAAGTTATTATATTAAGTACGTTTTTTACATTTTCTCACTTATCATCGCGACAAACGATTAAGCTTTAATTATCGCGAATTTCGTTCGAAGCGATTTACTAATTCGTCGAGTTCTAAATAAAAAGACCCGATCGCGGCGGCGTAAAACGTAATTTCCCTATCGCTATTAAAACGTAAAAAACGTTTGCGCCTTTACGATATACGCGGTCGGATCGTACGCGTCAACTTCATAAAATAAAATAATCGATAACGATCGTTTTTCTCGAATCGCATTTTTTTAAGAGAGCGATTCGAGGATTCGCAACGCGATATAAAAACGAAGCGAACGCTTTTGCGGAATTCGATTCGCCGTTCGTTCGACGATCCTCGTTTCGTAATCGACGTCACGAGCGGACCGCTTTCAAGATGGCCGATCTGTCAAACGAAAGCGGGGAAAGGCGGGGAAAAGCGGGGAAAAGCGCGAAAACTCACCGAGATAAATGTCGCCGAAGGAACCGGAGCCGATCTTGCGGCCGAGCCGATATCTGTTGCCGACGCGGAGCTCCATTGCGACGGCGGACCGATGCTTGGGGCGGCGACGGCAGCTCGACGAAGGGGCGGCGACGGCGACGGAGGGGGCGAGGGGAGCGAGGGGGGCGGCGGACGACGAAGAGGGGACAGCTCGGGCGCGAGACGGCGACGGCGACGGCGCCGACGGGGCGACGGCCTCCGCGTCGGGCCGATGCTACGCGCGGCGCGACATCTCGCGGGGACTCTTCGAACGAGAGGCGACTGCGGTTGCGGCCGCGGAACGGCGGCGGCGAACGGGGGCGCAGGCCGGCGCGGGGGGCGAAGGGGGGCGCGAAGCCCGCGGAGGCCCGGCGGCGAAAGGGGCCCGCGACGCTTCGCCGCTGTCCATGCGACGCTGCGACGGTCGCCCGACGCGGATGCGACCGATTCGACGCGGCAACTCTTCGGCCCGACCGAGCGGCGAACGGCCGTACGCCGTACGCGATACGGGATGCGCGCCGCCCTCCGATTCGCTCGCTCGCTCGCTCCGAAGACGTCCGATCGAGACGGCGATATGCGCACTGCGGCGCGACAACCTAGCGACCGAAACCGGCGCGCTTTTGCGTTGGCGGCCCTCGTTCGTTAAATCGCGCGTCGACGATCGCGTTCCTTTCAAATTCGATTTCGTTTTTACGTTCGCAAAATAGATAAGAATAGATGCGAACGGTTCGCAAAAATAATATTAACGTTTACGGCGTTTCGATAGTATTAATATTTACGGTGTCGCGTGTCGCGGAGGACGGTCGGAAAAGAGCGCGTTTAGATCGATTCGCGTTGACGTTCGACGATGAAGCCTCTCGGGCCGCCCAGAGGAACCAAAGATTACAAACGTCGGGCCGCCGGAGGTACGCCGTTGGGCAGACAGGCCAACAGAACCGCCTTCTTCACGGTGGCGGTCGGCTTCGGCGTCGCTCTCTTCCTGCAGTGAGTCCGTCTTCGCGTTCGCCTTTTTTTTCCGCCTCTATGTTTTAAGTTATCTTTTCCGCGCCTCGTCTGTTGCAGATTTTCTCCCGCGTTCGACGGAATTCGCGACAGACTCGAATATTACTTTCCTCTGTCTCCGGAATCTTACGAACGCGCACTGAGATTCACTCTCTCGCCTCATTTAACCAAGGAGGAATTTAAAATATTGCAAGAAGAAGAAGAGAGCATCACCCTGCCGCATAAATAAATTATCGCGATGTCGAAGTTAAAATTGAAGAAAACGGATCGCGTTAATATAAGGTTGTCCGTAGATCTAGGATTAATATGTTAGATTTCTTGTTATAGAAAATGAAAATAAAATCGTAAAAATAATGTTTTTTTTCGTTGATTTCTTTGCCGTTAACGCCCGACTTTTTTATTTTGTTAGATCGAATTCGCCGAAAGACGAAGGGGACGCGTCGGAAGATAAAATTCTCGCAAAAAAACGATCGATTATTTTTGACAAAAACGTGCCGTTCGACGGTGACGCGACCCAAAAAAATAAAGAAACGATAAGTAAATATTTCGGCCGAAGGAGAGACGAGAACGGTTCGGCCGCTTTGAACGAAAGCGACGAGTTCGTCGCGAAAAGCGATATAAAAAAAATAATCGATAAGAATTGTCAAAAAAATATGAATCGTAGATTTTGTAAAAATCGTACCAAAAATAATCAATCGACATCGAGAACCAAACGCGGAGGTTACGCCGATTTGAGAAATTACGCGGAAACTTTTGAAAAAGTTTGTTCCAAAAGCGGTGTAGATGTCGATCCTGAGCAATTGCAAATAGCGATTGCTTTATCCCGATCGTTAAACGATTTTGAAAATAATCAAAGTTCCACCGATAAAGAAAATGTTAAAGAAAGTAGTGATCGCGAACGTGTAATAGATAAAACGACAAAAATTAAAAAAACCTTAGAAGAATTTGGTTTTACTGCGAAATTATCCGATAATATAGAAAACTCGTTTCTCATCAAGAAAACGCGCGTAAAGTACAGGAGAAAATGTTATCCTTTAATTAATATACCGATTGAAAATAAAATGCAAAACGTTACTAACAAAGTTTCACAAATTTTACTTGAAAATTTTTCGATTAATAAAAGTATACATACTTCAGAATATGTTTGTGCAAGTGAAGCGATCGAGGGCATTTTGTGCAAAGACACTTGTTTATTCAAAAAATCATCAAAATATAAAGATATTGATGATTATATCCGTTTTTATTACGTCAATAATTTATTTGCACCTTCGAGTAATAAAATGGGATATTTATTGAAAGATTGGGGGAATATACCGGGTAGAGAAAAAAGTCCCGAAAAGTATATAAAAGTTGTAGATTTTAGAGAAAACCCCTTGTTTAAGAACCATTTTGATCTTTTATTAAGTGGTTCTATTACAAAAAATATTAAAACTTTACAAAATGTATTTTTTAATACAAATAACGAGGATAAACAAGAAAGTACGCCGACTGATAAAAGAAACTATTTTGAAAATGAAATAAATGGTTCTCGAAAAACATGTGCTATAGAAAAAAAAGAATATGAAATATTAAGTAATTTCAGCATTAATTCTGAGTACACAGTAAATAGTAAATTCGAAATAGAATCAAAGGAAAACCAAAACAGATGTAATTCACCAGATTTATTTATGGATAGTTTGTATAGTACAGATAGAAATGTGAGTAATATTAGTGACGATAAAAATTCTAATGATGAATTGCCGAGAGTTTATTTGACTAAATCTAATGAATCTCAATATCGTGAATATGTATCAGATAAATCTAGTCAAGAAGTCAGTGTAAATAACATTATATTACTTGAAAATAAGTTGTTAAATATTACAAACAATTCTGTATCTAATTCATTAAATAATTTGAAAGAAACTAATTTAATCAAGGCTCTAAATTCTGTTGAATATAATAATATATCAGATTCAAACAATGAACTGTTTATTAACGATAATGGGATTATGTATTACGAATCCTTTCATAATCTTTATAAATCTCCATTAAAGGAATATTCACGTTTAAATAATAGTGAATCGAAAGTCCATAACAAATTACAAAAAGACGATGTAGAAATTGATTTAACTCAATCATCTGATGAAGAAAGTGAAAATATTTTTTCAAATAATTTGAATAGTAACTTAAATTTAAGTAGTCCATGTAAATCGGCATTAAAAGAATATTCAAGTTTTGATACAAGGGAATTGAAAGATAGTGAAGTACATGAAAACGATGGAGGAATTGATTTAACTCAATCTTATAATGAAAAAAGTGTTTTTTTTCCTAATAATATTAATTCAAATTCAAGTAGTTCCTGTAAATCTCCATTAAAGAAATGTTCAAGTTCAGATACTAACGAATTAAAAAAATTTATACCTAAAGACGACGAAGAAAATGATTTAACTCAATCACTTAATGAAGATTGTGATTTTTTTTTAAAGAATATTAATAGCAATTCAAATTCGAGTAGTTCCTGTAAATCTCTATTAAAGAAATGTTCAAGTTCAGATACTAACGAATTAGAAAATTTTATACATAAAAACGATGGAGAAATTGATTTAACTCAATCATCTAATGAAGACATTAAAAACAATTATTCAAATAATATTAATAGCAACTCAAGGTCAAACAGTCCTTATAAAATTCCATTACAAGAATATTTAAGCATAAATACAAATAAATTGATAGGTTGTACTATAAATAATACATATAATGATGATAAAATCGATGCAACTCAGAAATTTTACGAAAAAAATGGAAATTCTCCAAACAAAGCTAATAACGGTTCACATATAAGTAATATTTCTATCAATAAAAGTATGATAAATAATAGTAAAACTAGAGAAATATTAGATTTATCTGATGATGAACCGGTTTATTCTAATTACGCTAGGCAAAAATTGTTTCAATTTTCTTGTTTCAATGGTAGCAATCGGTGTATTCAAGCTGAAGAACCAGGTGTATTTTGTATAAATGATAGTAATGAAAGATTAGATTTATTTTCTGAAGGTATAGATTATAATGTTTGTCATAATATCACGTCCACCCAGAATACTGGTTTTCCAAAACGAATTTCAAAATTATATCGAAGCTCAATTTTAGATCCTATTGTTTCATATGATACAATTGACATAGATAAATATGAGAGTAAATCTGATAATTCTAAAAATGCTCATGAAATAGATTTAGAAAATTTCAAGACAGATATAAATTCTATTGATCCAGTAAATACTTTACCAAACATCTACCAGAAATCTAACACTGAGATAACTGGATTATCTCCAGATTCTTCAGAAAAAGTGCAATCACAGAATCGAACAATAAATTTGTTAGAAAATACTCCTGAAAATAATAAATATATTATTAAAACTAAAAACATAACACCAATGGCAGATTACAATTCTATGAATACTCCCAGTATTGTTAAAGAACTTTCAAAACATGGATTAAAACCACTTAAAAGAAAACGAGGTATCAAAAAATCATTAAATAATATATATATATATATATATATATATATATATATATATATATATATATATATATATATATATATATATATATATATATATATATATATATATGCTATAATTTTTAACTTTTTAGCTATTCAAATTTTGGAACACATATACGAACAGACTCATCCAGTAATGGATATTAATAAAATATCAATTTTGAGGAATAGATTAAAAAGAAAGAAATTTGATAATGAAACTATGGATTCCTTTTTAAACAATATTGAGAAATCAGTTGACAAATCCAAACACTTTAATGATTATGAAGAAATTCATAACGTGCTAAATAATGATAATAAAAAGAATTTAAATACAATTAATTTTGACGAAAATTCCACCAACGAACAGGTCGAACCTCAAATTAATTTAAATTGTACCGCATATAAAGGAGTGCATTGTAATCCTGATGAATGGATTTTTCAGACCAGAGAAAATTTGAAAGTAATATTTTTTTTATACTTCAGCTTATATATATATATATATATATATATATATATATATATATATATATATATAATTCGAATATATTTTTTTTTCATGCAAGAAGGTATTTGGATGTAGAGTTCCTTTACATATCGCTTTTCATAATTTTGTATCTGCAAGACCTCTATTGAAAGAAGCTATTTTAAAATATGAACCTATTGATTTAGAATGTATTCATAGAGGTCTAATCGATATTGGTTATAAATATAAAATTAAGGTAAATTAATTTAAAAGTAATACGATTTTTTTATTATATTTTATAATATTCATTGTGTTTCAGGATGTTATGAATTTTTTGGACAAAAAATGCATTACTATAAAAACAATTTCAAAACACGCCGGGCCAAGAAAATGCAAAAAGAAATCATGATTGATAATAATTGGAAAAATATTTTTTTTAAATATAGATTAGCATGTGTTTCATTTTATATAATTTTATTTTATGAACTATACATATATATGTGAAACAATTTTAAGGGCGTGTTTATAATATTTGATACATTTTTGTAAATACATTTATTTGATTTTGCATGAAATTTCTATATTGGATTAAAATTTTATTGTTATTTTAAATATAGATTTATTATTTGATTACAACATTGTACTGGATTCAACAAGTTCCTGAAAATAAACAAATTTATATTAATATATGTTAAAAAACATTTCGATATATTTTATTTTCATTTTAATTGATTATAAAAGTTATTACTTTAGCTTCTTTAATAGTATCTTCCCATTGTTCAGATGCTATGTAAGAAACAGCTTCAATTAAAATTGATTTCACTTTTTCGACATTTTTTTTAAAAGCCTTCATGACTTCTGGCACGCTGACTTTTTCTCCACAATCTCTCCAACAATCATAATCTGTTGGAACAGCAACAGCCCCATACAAAAGACCTGCTTCTTTTGCTAACACAACCTGAGAAAAAGTGTTTAAAATATATAGTATAAGTTTTTCTCATATTATTAAAATTTGAATTTACAAAATTAACTAATAACACAAACTTCTGGTACAAGCGTCATGTTAACGATATCTGCGTTCCAACTTCTAAATAAATTGCTTTCAGATTTAGTTGAAAAACGTGGACCTTGGATGGTTACACAAACACCGCCATCTATACATTTTACTCCAATGTTAGAGGCGGCTTTCAGTAATGCTTTTCTAGTGCGTTCACAAAATACTGGCTCCATTGGAATGTGACAAATGCCTTTTGGAGATGTTTCTGCGCCATCATAAAACGTCTGTTGACGTCCATATGTCCTAAAAAATGCTTAAATATAAGCTCAATATAAAATATTTATTTTATTTTTGTTTTTGGTGCTTGCCTATCAATAAAGTTGTTAAGCACAACAAACACGCCTGGAGCAATTTCTTCTTTAAGTGATCCACAAGCAGTTGAAACTATTATATGAGTACATCCCAGAGATTTAAGAGCCCAAATATTGGCTCTGTAATTAACATTGTGGGGCGCGATATTATGTTTACGTCCATGTCTTGCTAGAAGAGCGCATGGAATATTATTAATTGTGCCTTCAATTATAGTATCAGATGGAGAACCAAACGGAGTTTCGATTAATGTTTCTTTTTTATCTTGCAGAATTTGAGGATCATCTAAACCAGTTCCTCCAATTATACCTATCTAAAAACGTTGAAAATATTTTGTAATGTAATAATAAGGATTTTTAAAGAATAATGTATTTAAATATTTTGTTAATCACCTATATACAAATTTAAGTGGAAGTAATATAAAAACGAAAATCTATAATATACCAAATAAATTAAGAGATAGGTGTATACGCTTATATTTTTCAAATAGTTATTATAAATACACACACACGCATATATATATATATATATATATATATATATATATATATATATATATATATATATATATATAATTTAGAAAAATAAATTTTTAATATTAGAATAACAAATGCTAAATCTTTGATGTGAAAAATAATACAATTAAACTCTTGTATTCCCAATGAGCAGATAAATGCAGAAAGAATTGGAAACCAGTACTATTTTATTAAGAATATTTTAATGGAGATGAAAAAAATACACGAAAACGATTTGGAAGGAATTAGAATAAAAACTTAAATCTTCTAACAAATATATTTCAATATACAATCAATATTTTTTTACATTTATATGTAATTTAACACATTCATGATACTCTCAACAGGAAACAAAAAATAAGACATTATCTTATATTTGGAATTCAGGAAACGTTTTGGTAAAATATGAAAAATTAAAACAAAATATTTAAAAAAGCGCTAAATATTATATTAAAATAAATAATAACTAATATGTATATTATAAAAATATAATTAAAAATTTAACTAAGTCCACGTTGGAAATCTACGCCTTTCTGATGAATTTGGGATTTCATTTCTAAGGTAATCTTTTTAAACTTTTCTCCTAATTCTTCATTTTTTTCAACGCCTTCGCCACGCATATACATCTGACTAAGATTAGCACAAGCATATATGTTTTTTAATTCGCAAGCCTTTTCTGTATAGCGAAACGCTTCTTTAAAATCTTTTTTAAGGATAAACTCACCGTCTTTCGATTGAGGAGAATCGGAAGGCGGTGGTGAATTTCTAGTTTTGGGTCGTTTTACACCCATTATATACATTCCGGCTAAATAGTGACACGCTACATCGCTATTGCCTTCGCAAGCTTTCTTTAAGCATTCGATCGCTTTAGGTATATCTTTCTTTAACTCCGTTTTAGGCGCCGAAAGTAATAAACCTTGGTTGAAGCACGATCTGGCATGATTGAGTTTGCACGCTTTGTCAAAATATTCGCAAGCCCGCTGCATGTCGGCGCCCGAATTGATACCTCGTCCGATCGAAAGATAACCTCCATATTTATGGCAAGAGTGAGCATAATTTCTCTTGTCGCAGTTTTCTTTGTAGGTAGTGGCCGCGAGCGCGAAATCTTTAGTGATCGAATCGTGGTAGTCTCCTAGTAAATGACATACTTCAGGATTTTTTTCGTGATAACAACCGAATTTATACTCTACGATGAGATTTTCCAGATATTTCTCGACGTCCTCTTTCGATTTAAAATCGAAAGCCATAACGCGTAACGAGAACTCGTGATGTAACGGACACGCCGGTTAAAACGTCGAAGCTGTCATTAGATAACGGTGTTGCCATAAACGAATATATATATTATTACATTTTTATTAAAATATTTTCAATCTTTTCAAATTAATTAAATAGGATGTAAAATAAATCGATCGATTATAAATATTTTGATGTTAACGAAACAACAAAGATAGCTATCTTTAATATTATGAAATCTCTTTATTTTTTTTTACATAGATGTATAATACTATAATATATAAAGATTTGCGAAACAGTTGTTTTAACTACTATCACTAATTATTATGATAATAATAATATTTTTTAAAAATCAAATCCTTTATAAGATTATAGTCGTATTTGTAAGCGTTTGGGTTACGGGCCTATAATGACAGCGCGTGCGTAAAAACGTGGAGTCGAAGATTCGCACCGTCGTTTAACGTCGATCATAAGCTACGTTTGTATATTTTTATCGTTTCAGATATGACGAATTTTAAAATAAACATGCATATCGATACCTTTATAGAGACGGACATGATCGAATCTTCGGTTTGAAAAAAACGGACGTAAAGGCGCGCGGACCGGTAAAACGATCGGCTTATCTGCAACGAGAGCTCCAAAGAGCGCTCGTTTGATGTCCACTTAGTAAAATCGCGTTCGCTATCGATTGCGAAAATAATATCGTACGCAGGTCGGCGGGCGTACAATTATTGCGAAGCTAAAATTCGCATACGTTAATATTCGCGCTTAGAGATTATATTTCGACAAGTTGTAAGCGTTTTGTTTTCAAAGTAAAAGCGACCTAAAATATTTTGGCATGCGTATCGGGTATTCAATTTTCGAGTATAAAGCTTTTACGAAATAATGCGACGCGAATAAATTTATTTGTTAGGATTTTTATACGGAATCGTGAATGATATAATTAATTGCGGCATTTGAATGACTATATTTAAAATTCGTCAATTTATAATGCGATATCGAAAAATTAACGTATAAAAACGATATTTGTGGTGATCTGTGTCGGATGCCTTTTTGTAAACAAATCGGTTTCGATTCAATTTAAGTCCTAATAAATTGTTATGCGTTTTAATATATTTTTGAAAACGATTAGAATATTCGCGTTTATATATATATATATATATATATATATATATATATATATATATATAATATTTATGTTTGTTTTCGTGTCGCTTTTTTTAATTAGAGAAATTAAAAAAAGGAGCGTTGACGTTTTTGGTCGTAAAATGAGAGATTAGGTCCGCGTGCGTGTTGTGGTCGGCGGCGGCGCGTCGAGCGGTGGAGACGAGCGGGGGGCCGCCGATCGGCCGCTTCGGGCAGCGTTCGTCGGAGCGAAGAGCGTCGATCGTCGGAAAAGAGTCGCGGACGCCGCATTCGCGCGTCGCTATCTCGCCTCTTCGTCGGAATAAGGCGTTTCGACGTTTCGACGCCTCGACTTGCGGACTCTCGGTCGCTCGGCGTCCGACGTTCGGACGTCTCGACATGGACGTCGACGAGTCCGTCGTCGATCTCAGCGTCAGGTTACACTATTTTCGCATTCGAAAATCGTCGCGTTATTCGATTTTTCGCGGGACGATCGATCCCGATCCTCGCGTCGTCTCGCCTTTTCGTCTCGATTGCGCGTCGAAACGTCGCTTTCCGTCCATCCTCGAAGAGAAGCCGAACCGGCGAACTCTATCGCGAGAGTATGGAAAACCAGAAATGTTCGTTCGTAATTCTGTCGGTCTTCGACATTTTTTTTGTTTCGTTTGAAAAATTTGCGAAAATTTTGATTTTTTAAAGGAATACGTTTAAATCGTTTGAACGCTAATCGGGAAAATTGTTCGGCATCGCCTTCGTAAAGTCGACATTTTATCGTTTTATTAGAAACGATATTGAAAATCGATAATTGTTTTATTTGTATAATGAATAAACATCTAGATTCGATAAACGATAATTTGTCGTTCGGACGGAGACGCTTACGCGTCCGAATTACGCGTTCGACCCACAAATTACGTAGGCAAATTAAAATTCTTTCGATTGTCATCGTTTTATTTTTTTATATTTTATTTCGTACGACGACGGGTGCCGCGTTCGCGCTTGCACTTTAATAATTTCCTATTAAAAATTTATCGACGCTTTGCATTTTTATTTTTTTTTAAATGAAACAGAATATCGATATATATTTTTAAGTTTTTTTTTTGTACAATAAGCAATAAACGTGTACGCGTAATAATTACTCTACATTGAGACCGCAATTGTGCGCGACGTTTACTAAAAAAAAAATACTCGTGAAATAATAATTAATTTTGAAAATTATCGAGAGATGTAATTAGCGATATCGTTTTCGATCGATAAATTATTTGTGTTGAATTTTATTTTCCTATTTCTTTTACCGTTTTTTTTTTTTAATAAAGGACGAACATACCGTTTGATTTTTTTTCGAGAACGGCGATCGCTCGAAATTCATAATGCAAAATCCTCACAAGTATATTTTTCCGGACCGTTTCGGACAAAACGTTAGGATTAGCGTTACGACTTTTTACACAAATATTGTAAATTTTATTCGACTACGACTTTCGGTGTTTTTATGTAAAAGAATTATTTAAAACGCTAATTTTTTTTTAAGCTTATCAATTTATTTTTTTCAATTTAGGTCTTTACCTCCGGAACTGAGTGAATTAAAAGCTTTGACTGCAAGCGGTTTAACGATCACCCCCGCTCATCCACCGGTTCAAGTAATTATAACACTTAAAAAATAAATCCCATTTTACACTTATATAAAAGATGTTTTTGTGATATTTCTAGGGCGGCAGAAGAGTATTGCGTCCGCGAACGGATCAAAGAAGTTATGCGGAATCACCAGATATTGTTCTGCTTCCGGCAAAACCGCCGCCACCAAAGCCCGGTTAGTATTTTTGCGATATATTTTCTTTTTGTTATTTGTTTTTTATGTACACTTAGCGAGTGATGTTTTAAATTTTTGTATACGTGTTTTATGTATTTCAAAAGTTTTTGGTAAGCGTGCAATTTTGTGGCTAAAATTTATGTCATTTCAAAATTATTAAATATGTGTAAATAATTCAGAGTTTTTTTTCTATTAAAGTTGAAAGGTATATCTGAGTCAAAAATATGTTTTACATTGAGAAACTTATTTTTTTATTTTTAAGGTATGCCGAAAAAAACTTTTGATCCACCCGTAGATGTCAATAAATATAATCTCATATGGACAGGTATTGTGCCTCGACATTGAAATTATTTTTCTAGATATCATGCATTAACATCTCCTTGGATCTTCTTTAATACTATTTTATTTACGCATATAATTTTTTTATTTCTCCGTATATATGTATAAGTGTCAGTTTAACAGTTATTAATTAGTGAACTATATCGTTGTTTTAATAGAATAATATTAAGACTGTCCTTTTTTAATATAAAACTTGTAAATGTTGAATGGTTATCTTTTAATTTTATAAAATCATGTAACACAATTTGATTTCATTATTTAACGTATGTACGTAATGCAAAAATAATTATCTTTTAGAATTTTAAGAGTAATCCGTTTTATTTTTTTTTAATATTTTCTATTAAAATGGCAGCATATGTATGTTTCTATTGACAACTTTATATAATTTAAAATTCAATAACTCATTTAGAAATATTGTATTTTTTTTTTGAAATGACTAATGTTTTCATCGCTTACTATTTAAATATTTTTATTTTATACTATGTAACGATTTGTAGTTATAGTTGTTTAATTTCGAACAAGTTTTGCAGTAAAATTTAAGTTTATTGCATGAGATTTTCTTTTATAATTTAAACTAAAAGTGCTTTTTTCAATATTATGTATTTATTTGATGTTGATCTTTTTCATATATTTAATGCATATCTCTTAATGTCGTTTTCAATATATAGCTTATGCTTTACTTGAACAAATTTTGCAAAATTTGTTTTTAGATTTATTATGTAATTTATTAATTTTAGTGTTTACTTTTATTTTCAATATATTTTTATATATCTATAAAAATCGTGTATTTACAAATAGGAGATCAAATGGCTTATGGACGTGATACACCAGTAAAGAAAAATGACATTACTATTATTCAATCCAGTGATAAAATGGATACAGACGAATATTCATCTGATAATGAAACAGATACTGGTTCCGTATCAGTTGTACCTTTAAAGGTATACTATTTAAATTATGTAAGAAAGATTTTTTTAATTTCCAGTTATTATAAAAAAAATATTTCAGGAATTGTCTTCAGCTGAAATTTGGGAACGTGAACGTCGTTTGAGAAAATTACGCGAAGAATTGCGAGCTGAAGAAACAAAATTAGTGTTGTTAAAAAAATTACGCCAATCTCAACAACAAGCTCCGGTCAGTCATCAGTGTTCTCAAAATAAAGTATATTTTAACGTTATTTTTATATTCATTTCTATAATATATTTATTTGTTACTATATGTACAATAATTAATTATTGTATTTTAATTTTTATAGGATGTTTTACCATTAACCAAAAATTTACCACCAAATGTAACTGTAACAGCAGCTACGGTAGGTGGTCCAGCACCTCCACCTGCTCATTGCCATCGACCTTCAGCTACTCCTCCAGCACACAAAGTATTTATTGTCTATTTTAATTAAAGAAATGTTAGTAAATAATTAATTTAACTTATATCTGTGTTGTAGAACAATGTTACGTCTAATGATCGTTCAGGAATTCAAAGAGTTTTGGGTGGTTTACCTACTGTTGGATCATCGCGTACAGCAAGTTTACCAGGTGGTGCAACTCTTACACCTGGTGGTTATAATCACAAACATCAAGTAAGTTTTATTCTCTTTGTTATAAATCTTGAAATGGAATAAAAGAAATATTTTTTTTTATTTGTAGAATTCTCAAGGATCTGGTAGTGGTCGAAGTGGCGACTTGCCTTCACCAACAGTTTCTATTACTCCATCAGTTACTATTACGCCAACAACTGTACCACCAAGCCATGTTAATAAGGTTTGATTTTATTAATATCTTGTTAAATAAATTTATGTTGTATTGTTTTTGGTAACATGTCACACGAGTGTATATATATAAATGAAATGCTTCATAATTATAATATTTTGCATGCAGCCTGCTGAGGGTATTTCAACAGCTGCTGCTGTTAGTATTTCACCAGCAAATTGTACGGAACAGGTGAGGTAAACTTGAGTGACAATTGTAGGAGCGCAATTTATATTGTTATTTAATTATTATGCTATATTAAATATATTTTTGTTTCAAGATATAGATATGATATAATTATTTAAAAATTGACAGTTTTTTTAATGTTTTTTGATTTTACTATTTTTTTTAATTTCTAATTATTAGGTTAATTCTCGAAGAGAAGAGGAAAGCCAAACTCCAGCTCAAAGACAAGCCGCTGCCAAACTTGCTTTGCGTAAACAATTAGAGAAAACCTTGCTTCAGGTAAATATTTATTAATAATTCAAATTTAATTATTTATTTATTTGTATATTATAAATCTACCTGTATTTTAGATTCCACCTCCCAAGCCTCCACCTCCTGAGATGAACTTCATTCCTAATCCAAGCAATACTGACTTTGTTTATTTGGTTGGATTAGAACACGTTGTAGACTTTTTAACTATTAAGGATAAGTATGTTCATGGCAATATTTAGTTATAAGTTCTTGTTAATAAAATAAAATAATTTATTAATTAATAAAAATTATAAATGTTTTGTTTTTTAGGGTGTCTGTTGTTGGTGCGCCTTTCAGCTGTTCTCAATGTGGGACAGATTTTACGCCTGTGTGGAAATGGGAAAAACCTCCAACTCGTAAAGGTCAATCATCGAATGCCACTTTTCATAATTTTACTGGTAACTGTATTGTATTACATCAAATATGTATTATCATTGCTATTTTATGTCGTTTAAATGGAAATTCTCATTGTATTAGGTAAAGATGGTCGTGTAGTTTGTGAACAGTGTGTCACTTCAAATGTGAAGAAAGCTTTAAAGGCTGAACACACGAATCGTCTAAAGACAGCATTTGTAAAGGCATTACAGCAAGAACAAGAGATTGAGCAGCGATTAGCCCAGGTGTGTAGTATGAGTATGAGAAAACAAATATTTAATTACCATAAATATTAACTGTATTATCTCTATTTTTAGGTGTCATCTCCTTCTCCTACTCCTGTGGTTGTTGAACCAACCCCTCAAGTCACCATTAAACAAGCAACACCGGTGAGTATTCATTTAGTTAACCTTGTTTTTTTATTGATATATACAAATAGAATATTCTGTTTGTTAAATATTATTGGCTGCATTAAGTTAAATTGAGTCATTTCTTGCAATATCTTTTATATTTTGCAATAAATAATTGGCTTAAGATTACATCTAAGTAAGACGTTTCGCGCTTACATATATGGATGTTAATCTGTCGCATGCAGCCATTGGAAGGAGTTTCTTCAACTTCAGTGTATATGCAGGTTAGATTCGTGGAAATTGGTGTTATAATGCCTTTAAATTGAATATACATTTTTTTATTCGATTTGTTTTTTTTTAATATTTGTTATTATCTTGCTATTAATTATTATATTTATCTAAAATGTGTATAATTTTTGTAGCCTACAAGACCACCACCTGTTAGCATCACAGCAACACCAGTACCAGCTCCCGAAGCTTTGGTTGTGCAAAGACATACTCCAAGATCAACGCCCAAACCTATTCAAGCTCATCATCAACCACCTCCAAGGTATAATATTTCTAATATTTTTTAAATCTAGTTGTGATTGATTAATTTTAATATTGATGTTAAATAATGTGCAGGCATAGTTCACGTCATGAAAACCATGATCATAGAGGTTCATCGCATGACGTCAGGTATATTAATTAACTTTTATTTGTTAAATTCAAGAAATATTAAATTCTTACAAATTTTATATTATTTCAGAACTCATTCTAATAGTGGAGTTCATATAACTCCTTCACCATCAGATAGAGAAACAGCTGTACCTTTGACTTCTCGTAGTGATTCTCAATTAAATAATATGACAAGAGAACGCAATAAATCAGGTATGTATATATATATATATATATATATATATATATATATATATATATATATATATATATATATATATATATATATATATATATTTGTGTGTGTATGCGCGTGTGTATAATCTTGAAATTATTATTTTCTTTAGGTCACAGTTCAAGTTCTAGCAAATCTAGAGATTCTGTATCAGCTGCATCACAACAACAGATTTTAGCTCAACTAGCAGCTGCCGGTTTTGATCCTCATAGCGCTGCTGCAATGCAAGCTTTGCAACATCAAATATTTAGAGGTTTTTTTTTCGTTATTTTTTTATGTAAAATAAAAAAAAATATTACCAAATATATTATACATTTTTATTAGGTCTTTCTGCTGGTGGCCCTGCAGCTTTAATGCAATTTTCACCACTGCTTACTTATCCATACCAACTTGCAATGGCACAAGCTGCCAGTTTGAGTAAGTTAATAAAGTATTAAAATTGTAATTTTGTATGAATGATAAAAAATATGTTAGTTAATTTGTCATTTTGTTGTTTATTATATACGAATTAATATATTATGAATTTTAGCATCCAAAGGAAGTGGAGTATCTATGTCTGAAATACAAAGAGCTGCAGAACTTCAAAGGCAATATTTGTTGGATATGTTGCCACCAGGATCTCTTCCATCTCATACACCACGACCACCATGGAACAACAATTGAAGATTGCATTAGCAATAATGTGTATAATCGTTAATTTTCGTTATGAATAGTTGCAATGACGTTCATTTCAGAAAATATTTTTCTTTTAGTTATTAACTACGCTTAAGCGTGAATTTTCCGCATGTTGTGTTGATTGAATTGGTGCTGTCTCTTTCGACTAGTTATTTGATAATTATGTGAACCATAAGAATTTGATTTGTATAATAGAAATATTAAATGTGTATTGATTTTCTAAGACCATTTAAAATAATTTAAAAGCATTTATTCATAGTTGATATATGAATCCATGTGTCAAATCGGTTTTTCTTTTGTTGTACTTTCGAAGCAACAGTATTAATCAAACGTTTGTTGAATAAAATGTACTAATAATGTTCCTTTATGGGTATGTTGCTTTCATTGAACAATTGTAAAACAAATATCGATCTTTATTTTATTTTTTTGTTGAATGAACGTGTGATTTACTTATGATTTTTATTATTTTCTCATTTAAAATTTAGTCAAATGAAGTCAACAATTGATGTTTGAAATTTAAAAATACGAATGCTACTTTAATAATAAAGAAAAAAATGCGAAGTAGAACTTAATTTATTTGTTTTTTTATTCTTTTGCACTATATAAGTGTAGATCGAACAATGTACAGATAATTCATTTCTTGTACGCAACGAATAAATTAATAACATTGAAATATAAAACATAATATTAATAATAAATATATAAACATTACAATATGTATTTGTGATAATCGAAAGCTTAACAATTTAATATTTTAAATGTTAACCTGAATACGTAAATTAACTTGAAAAGCCTTAAACATTTTGCGTAACTAGGAACATTGCATTATATTGATCTATATAAATGCATTTTCTATTTAAAAATATACTTAATGTATATTGCTCTTGACGATATTTTTGGAATTATGGCTTTAGTGGTTTTGGATAAATTATTTTTGATAATTTTTTGAGCTTTATTTGAAGTTATATTTTTTACACGCAATGGTTCCGTTAATAAAACAGCTTTATAAGCAATTTAATCCTTCGTATTTATTATTAATATGTTAAAATCTTTTCAGAAAAGTGGAACATTATATGCGAGTTCGAAGGATTAATATTATAATAACAGTCTTTTTATTTGAATTAAAAAAAATATCTTGTTATTTTATTAAAAATATCAAAATTTTACATACTTTTATTTGACTATAAACATTAAAAATAAGATCACAGGTTATATTCAATATTTTATATGTGACTCAAATGTTTATAAGATTTCTTTTCTTAATATATTATAAACGTTATGTTAATCTCGTTTGATTTTTTTTATTTGACTACAATGTAATGTTTGTGAACGTTTAGTGCGAATTCGTTGTAAATAGTTTCCTTGTATGAAAGGATATATATATATATATATATATATATATATATATATATATATATATATATATATATATATTTCAATATTATTTATGATCATACGAGTCGATCAAAGATAGAGAAATTAACGATCATATATATAAATATATATATCTAAAGCGTTATTCACTTTTGTGACGGATTGTCCAACATTATGCATTGCGCGTGTGGTTGATCAATAATAGTTTTTAAGAGAATTGTTTTTCGCTGTGATTAACGCTTTAGAATAAGTAATGTGATATGAGTAATTATTTTCGTGGCATATGTGAAATGATTACATGTGTGTTAACGATAAATATTTATATTGATCATTATTAGAAAATTATGTACATGTACAGAATGATTCATATATATGGGACCTTTTCGAAAAATCGTTTTTAATTATTATTTTCATACAGTAAACCAGCTATGGTTTACATTATCAATTATATGTTTATATAGTTGATATACGTATTAATTTTACAATATTAATTATATGTTTGCGATAAATATTGAAAGGATATTGGATTTCTTGTAAATGAACTTATGAAATTATGTTTTTGATTTTATTTCGTATTTAATTTAAAATAATATTTATAAATACGATATTTGGTATTTTTGTATTTTGTCCAGCTGTAGAGTCACAGAATTATACTTTTATTTGTATAAATATATATTTTTAATTAAGAGTTTATTTTAAATTACAATAATAGATTGAAATTAAAAAAAAATATATATATTTTATTTTACTAAATTTAGTTTTTTAAAAGAAGGTTACATTATTTTTGAATCATTTCTGTACGTGAATGTAAACCTATATAGGTATTTATAAATATGCATTATGTGAATTATAAAAAAATATGATTCGTCAACAATATCATAGAGTTTTTGCATTCATTATTATTAAAGGAAACATATTTTATTCACATAAATCTTTTAAGCTTTTTGTAGTACAACATCATTCTATTTTATATCTTTGTCAATTTTTGTATTTAATTGTCGTGAGATTATTACATAAGATTGATGTATTACACACGAATAAAATTTTGAAAGCATTAATTATTCTGATGTTAAACTGCTCATTGAATAGATTATTATCAGATATGATGATGTTATATACAGATTCATTACAGATTCTCCATTTATGTATGTATTATATTCCTTACATATATATAAATGCAGTGTAATAGGTTATATAAACAAGTCTGTACCTAAATAAATTTATTTTTAATTGATGTTTTAAGTGCTTAAGTTAATTCCGTAATAGTAATAATAGTAATATTTTTTTTGGGTGGGTATAGTTGTAATAGGATAAAATCTTTGTATGAATTTTTACATTGAAATTTCAGGATTACGAGTTGTTTTGACTATATTTGCACAGACTGTCATTTTAAACAAATAAATAAGTAAATAATATTTGTCGATTTTTTTTTATTTTAACTTAAAACGGTATAAAAAAAGTTTTATAATAAAACTTATATATAAATATCACAGTTCAATTTAGCTCTTTGCAGTCGTTTGTTAATTTTATATTTTATAATATAATATTTTTATTAATTTATTTAACCCTAACGTGTCCATTGAGTTTTATGAACTTAACGATTTTTTTAACCAAAAAAAAAAGTCGGACGTTCTTAATTGACTGCAACGAGTTAAAATATATCAAAAGGTTCCAAAACATCAACGTCGCTTTTAAAACTTTACATCATTTCCAGGAAATATAAAGCGATGATGAGCGTTAAAAATTGCAGTTTGTTCCAGATATAATTGATGAAATCTTCGATGGAGACGCTTTCTACATTATCTGACTCCATTTCGCTTCGTATTTGAGCATAATCAATATTTTCAGAGATCACTTCATAGAAATTCAGTTTGCTTTTTAAGTTTTGGACTAATTTTATTTCGGACTCGTTTTCATTTTGGCGGTGTATCCAGGAATTTTCATTTTTCGTATCTGAAATGGTTATATATATATATATATATATATATATATATATATATATATATATATATATTCAGATGAATATTAGATGATATATTCAGTAGAAAAAAAACAATATTTTATTTATTATATGAATATCAATTATTCAAGAAAACTTTGGAACCTATATAAATTTTTCAAACTGAACCTTCTCAAAAATTATTTTTTTTTCTCAAATTCAACCTTCAATCACTATATCTATTTTCATATATAAAATTATATAGAAAAAACTAAGTACAAACTTTTTTTATAAAGATAGTAAAAACCATTTATTACCTTTCATGTTATTTTTTTTTTAATCATAAATATAATTTAATCAAATCAGTGACGTGACAACTCTGAGTAGGCCAAGACCTCTTTCGAGTTTCTTGGCGTGAATTCATTTTTTTTTAAAGTCGAGTCGCCAGTTCTACGTCTAACCTTGTATTATTATTTTTTTCAAATTGAAACATAAACGACCTACTTCAATCGATAACTATAATGAAATACTACGATTATAAAATATTTATGGAAAAATATGCAAAGATATTGTGATCTCGCATCCAGAAAACACGCACCGATTAATAAATTTTCTAACATTATATATATATATATATATATATATATATATATATATATATATATATATATATATATATATTACAAACTCAATATATAATTCGTAATGAGTTTTTATCACAATTACCTGTTAAACATCGTTTCTCCGATAGCCATTCCCTTGGAATATCTTTAGATTTTAGTAAACGATACGATATTGCATTAAACATTTGTTCAATATCATCGGACTCTTCAGATATGGTCGGCCATAATTTTTGTATACCGATCGAATCATCAGCTATTCTATGTCTAAAATGCAAATAAACTTATTAAATTCAATCAACAATTATTAAATATTCATATAATTATATATATATATATATATATATATATATATATATATATATATATATATATATATATATATTTTAATATACTTTGATACAAGTCTTCCGTTCCTATCAAACATTACATTTGTATTATAAAAATTGTATTCATCCATAGTACAGTTCATTTTATCGCATGATTTTTCATTGAGATTTAATAACACATAAATTTGACTCGTTTTGGCTTCGCAAGATATGCTGCTTAGTATCTGTAAATAAATTAATACATATTTGCATAATATTATTCAGTAAAAAATATAATTATTATTTGACCTTGCTTTTACACAGAGCAAATGATATAATGAACACAAAAAAAAATATTGTAATAAAACAATATTTTTAAGAACAGAGAGTATAAAAACATTTAAAGTATATTTTATTATAATTTTTTTTTTCATGATACAATTATGGTGTATCTATGTATTGTTATTTTTTAAGGTGTTCATTTTGTATGATGCTATATTTAATTTAATAGAAAAAAAATTTATATGTACCTCGTGATGTCTATTTGAATTGCAAGTTACAATTCGCTCAGACAGTTCAGGAATTTCAATCGCCCGATCGGTGGTTTCTTGTTGACTTTTGCTATTGGCATCATTTAGAATCGATTTAGGAAAAATTATTATGTCGGCGTGCTGTGATCGAAATGAAAATTATTATTTTTTTCTTAATTATAATACATATTTTAATATTCATTAAAATTATCAAAGAGTCTTACGCTCTCCGATGCGACTCCTATGAGTTTAATATAATTTTCAAGATTGGTTTGTATGCGATCTTTGACTGATAATGTTTCTGGTTTTGCATTGTATTCAACAATAGCAGCCGTATGAGAAATCTAAAAAGTATAAATAGATTGTTTTTCTTTATTTAATCATTTATCACATCATTTGCCAATAATAGAATATTGGTTTTTTATAACAGTAATGATATAGTAGAGGAAGCCTTAGAAATGATAAATTTGAGATCAAATCATATGGTATCTGATGATCAATATAATATATATTTAATATATTAAAAAAAAAACTTGTCGGTTTTCTAAAAGAATTTATATTGAAATATAAATATTTAATAATATATCATGTATAATCAATGTTTTTATGTTATAATCTAATATATGGATTTCATAATAATGTTTTGTATATTTCGATTAAATCGCATTATGTAAACATTATTTTATTTTATAATTCATATTTATTTATCGAGTAACGGAATTAATTATTAAATATTAATTAGGATGGGTCACATTTAATATATAAACAAGCAAAAGCGACTATGTGTTCAATTTATTAATTAATAGATAAGTTAATGTTATACTTTCAGAATGATTTATCATTATAGTATTGCTAAATATTAATTAAATTCAGGAATGATGAGAAATTCGGGCGATTTTCAAGTATTATACAATATTTAATATTTTTAATTACGAGTAAAACGTGGTAAATAGATCTTATTATTATTAGTTGATTATTGCAACAATTTAAAATACAAATTAATTATTATCAATTAAACTATTTATTTATATTTATTATATAAAAAAGTACAATTTTAATTAAATTAAGCTTTTCATGTAAATCAATAAAAATATGTCAAGTGATAATTTATTTTTTATTTGTATGTAAAATTAAATATTGTTTTTAATTGAATTTATTTTTTCATATTTAAAATAAAATTTTTAAATATAAATAAAACAAATAATATAATGGATTTGAAATATGAAATGGAAAATATATATATATATATATTTTAATTAATAGAAAAAAATTTCAATTATTAGAATTCTTTTTTAATAATAAAAATAAGATTTCAAATTAATTAATTTTAATATTAAAATATTTAAAAAAAAAATGTATAAAATGTTAATTTAAAAAAAAAATCATATTTGACTATTATGAGAATTAGGGGTGACGATGTACAGAATAATCAACGTTAAGGGATGTTCATATAGCATTGAATTGATAATTTTTTTTTTATAAAAAAAATTAAATTAAATCTATATATGAATGAAATATTTTATTAAAAAAACAAAGAATTATATAAATATATAAATGTATATATACATTTATTTATACCTTTGTGGCGCAGGACACCCCCAATATGTAAAAGAATAGAAACCTCGTTAATCCGGACATGTTCATACTGTAAGACGAACCGTCGCCTACTGACTAAATCGACAATATCGTACGATGTCTACACGAAATGCTATTCGTTCAAATTCTAACCACTACACAAATATTGCTTTTTCATAATCGACAATTAAATCATTACGAATTACCTGTACGCATATTTTACGGTCACTTGTGCCGTTTTGGCATGCGAAATAATGTGATAGTATAATGATAATATTATGGTATTTAATGTGTGTGTGTTTTTTTTTTTTGTAGTGGTAATGCACATGTTCGTTTAATGATGGCGATAGATTTTATGAAGTGTGATTATATTTTAGTATGATAAAATGGAATTTAAAAAAAATATTAAATAGTATGGAAAAAAATGATATATTTATATAATTATTCACTGTATTATTATTTTGAGTGATAATTAGTACTAATTATTTTCTATTTAATTTCGAGTTGTATTTACAACACTAATTAGTTTGATAATCTTTTGTGTTTAATATGAAGTTTTTTGTATGCTATAAAAAATATATATATTATATAAATAATTAATACTAAAGTCTAAAGTATAGCGATATTTTGAATAATGTATAATTTAATTTTTTTTTTCAGTAATTGTAAATCATAATAAAACGTGTTTTAACACTTTTTTTTCTAGCATCATTATGTTAAAAGCCAAATAAAAAAAATCTTTTTTTTTTCAATAATGATAAATAAAATGTATACAAATGTATTGAATATGAAATAATAAGAAATTGAAAAATAATATTTCAGTTAAGTATTGATTATTTATTTTTTACCACATATTTTTATTATATATATATATATATATATATATATATATATATATATATATATATATATATATATTTTTTTTTTTAACATCTTAAATATGACACATAATTATCATTCATATAAACATTTTGTTATTAATATTTTGATTAAAACTGGATTCTTGAATAATTAATAATTTTCAAGATTTTCACATATAATATAATTTTTCATAACTGGATTGCAAATATAATGTTATATAGCTGTTAAAATAAATATATATATATTTTATTGAAAAATATTAATTTATGAATATGGTATAATAAAGCAACATGATAATTAAGTGATTAATACAATGATATATTGATATATAATCCAAAATTTTAAATTGTTAAAAAAAATATTTTATCATAATCAATATTTATAATATTTAGTTACTAACGACTATCAGATAATATATTATTAGTGAAAATATCAATGATGTTATCAATTTTTGTTAACATATTTTTTAATAATATCTGATATAATTTCATTTTAGCTTATTTTTTTATTTTGTATCCGTGGTAACTTGTCGTTAATGAATATATTTGTTTGAATAGATTTAGTGATTATAAAAAGTAAATCTCATTACATAAAATATAGACACGGATTTAAAAGGGATATAATGTAATTATTTTGTTCATTTTAATTCTGTATAAGATTATGTACAAGAATTTTATTCATTACAATTCAAAAAATATAATAAATTAAGAATATCAATACGAAATTAAGAGTATAAATAATAAGGAAGAATTATTAATAATGTTAAAAAAAGAAGGTAAAAGTACTGATTTCCACGAATTTGATAATCAATTTCGTGTTTTGCATATTAATCAATACATTGTTGCAATTTTTACATATTTATTTTTCTCACAAAAATATTCTTTAAATATTTTTAACACATTGAGTAATATTCTATATAATTATTTTCGATTTATCTATTAAATAGAAGTATCAACTTTTTGAAATATATATTATTTTATATATTTTTTAATTGTAAAATTTGGTTTTATAAATAGTAAATCATATTAATATAAACAACGTAGTGTTGTGTAAATTTCTCCAATTATTTTGTATTTTTTTATTAGTTCTATTTCATAGTAAAACGGTTTACTAGCTCTGTTTCATAAAAAAAAATTAAGTAGTTTTGTTAACAGCAAATTTAATAGGTTTAACTGTTTAAAAAAAACGTTTTTTTTTTGCAATTACACTTTGAATTGTTTATTCATTGTAGACAAGAGAAGACAATATTTCAATGATGATTATCTATTTCGTGAAAGAATAGTAATTACATGTCTATTTACATATATATATTTTTTAACATGTTTATTTATATTATTTAAGAATATGTTTTTCTTTTTGGAAAATTTGATTATAAATCATCGGTGCTATTTATAATTTAAAAACGATCATTTTAGTTATATTAAAAAAAATGATTTCTATAATATTTTTATTGATAAATTAATAAAATATTTTAATATATTTTATTTTCAAATTATAATACGTATATTGAATTTATATTGCATGAGTGTTATCATTTTTATCTATTATTCTAATAAATGATTTTTATGTTTTTAATTATAAATTTTTCATTATATTTAAATTTTAATGACCTCTATAAATAAATTAGGCGAAAAAAAAAAATTGTTTTTGCGGTGACTTTGAAATATAATAATAAATCCATTTGATAAACGATATCGGAAAAAAATCGCCTCAATTTTATGACAGCAAATTGTGCATTATTATTTAATTGTTCAATTTTATTTTAAAGATAATAAAATCGTTTACTTCTTTTTCATTGTTTACATACATTTTATTATATATTTATAAAAGCAATTAGCTTTTTTTATATTGCTGGGTAAATATTATATAAATTATATAACTAAAATTATTATTATTTTAAATTACAATATAGAAATCAAATTTTATTTTTTTTATAATTGTTTGTAAATATTATGGAAAATAATAACACTATTTATAATTGTTTTTGAAAATTATAATTGTCCTATTTTAATGATTTTATTTTTTTTTAGTGAATTTTCCACAATGAAAAACAAGCAAGGAATATTTAAATAACGATGCAATTTATAATTATTTAATCTGAATGTATATATATATATATATATATATATATATATATATATATTTTTTTTTTTTTTTTTTGATTTATAAGATATCTTGATATAAATAATATGAATCTTACGATTGTTTATTTACTTATATATTTTACTTTATCACTTTTAATTTATGTGATGATTTCACATCTTACATATTTTAAAATGTCATTAAAAATGTTTACAATTTTGTTGATGCTCATTACACTAAGAAATAAGTAGTATATTTGTTTATTGTGCAACAAGTTCCGTGTTTAAATTCCTGGATTATGCAAAATTTTCGAATATTTTCTTTTTTATTTATCTTTAAAATAATTCATAATATAATTATTAATTATAGTTACTATACAAGAAAAAAAAATATTATGTATTTATTATTTCGTAAATAAAGAGAAATGTTTTGTTAAAACTAAGAGATAATTTTTAATCTATTTAAAAAATAAGTGCGATTGTTTTATGACGGCTTTATTTAGTAATCGTTTTTTTTTCTGTTTTATCAGCATATTTTTTTTATCATTGACCCCCCATGGAAAAAAAACACTAGAAATTTAGCATTATCAAAACGTACGGATTTAACCTCTTCTCTTATCATTTAAAAAAAAAACTTAAGAATTAATTTTATTTATTTATTTTTTTGGATATCGTTTTTATTGCTATTTTTTTACACGTTGTCCACGTGAAGTGTTAATGGCTATTGAATGCAAATCCTAGCGAAATTGTCGTTTTCGATTTGTTATAAATTTTTTATTGCGCAATCGATTTGATCTTTCGATTTGCCGAAGGTCAATTGTAGGTCAATTTTTGAATTTTTTATTGTCTCTTGACAATAAATGTATGTATGTCTATTTAGATCATGTGAACATAATTGAGATTTGAATTGGAAATGATACATTTCTTAATCAAAAAAATAAAATATTACCAATAATTGATAATAAATACATAATTCCTTATGATTTTCAGAATTACTTGCTTCTTGACAAAAATATTATAATTTAGGTTCAACTTATTTTTATTACTTCAGATTCAGATTTTAATGTTAAAAATTATTTATTTGAATATTTAAAGTTTTGTTAATTAGATTTCAATTTTATTTATTTAAATTAAAAACTCAATTATCATTTCTATTTATTTACCATATTTTTTCTTTGTACCAATATTGATAATATTTGAAATTTGATTATAGGATAGGAAATATTTGAGATAATGAAATTTTATTAAATCTTCATTAATGTTTTTTTTGTAAGACATAATTATTTTTTATGATTTGCAAAAGAATACCGGTATTATATTTAAATTAGGTAGATTATAAAAATCAGTAGTTCAAGATCATCAGTAATCAGCAGAAACAATTGGATATCATCTTGTATTTATATTGAATTATGCGATTATTTGATATTTGCAATGAATGATTTGACCCCCAGGATGATGAAATCATATAGAATATTGTTTGTTTTTTTTAATATTTATCCAAATGACATTTAATGAAAGAAAAAACGCAACGGTTGCCATTGATCTCGAATATTTTGTATGTTTAACTTGTTATCATTGTTGATTTTACAGTAGAAATATTATCATTTAATTTACATATTGTTAGTGATGACAAAAATAAGATATTAAAATAATTGTATTGATGAATATTAATTTTATTTTATAATATACTTATACATTAGAAATAATTAAAATGTTGATTTATTTTGAAATGTTTTGATGTCATTTTGAAAATAATGGAAAGTAGTTTTGAATTAAATTGAGAAGTAAATATGTAGCTCAACTGTTTTTCTTTCAAATAGTCGCTCGAAGAAAGTTTTATAATGAAAACAAGACTTAAAATATTGGATAATAAAGTATATTTTTTATTTATCTTTTTTGTTATGCCTCTGATTACATTTTAAAATAAAACTAGATATATTTTTTAGAATTAAAAATATAAAATAAAATTCCATGAAAAATAACGGTACATTTAATTACGATTCGTAGTATTGGTGGTTGTGGTGTTGGTATTGGTATTAGCTCTGACGGTGGTTTCATTTCTATGCACGATGGATACAGGTTGAACGATCATATTTGGTGTTAAGAAATCGCTTAAAGTGTTAACACCGGTCCTTCCGACGCGATCGAATGGATAACCCATGGACTGTCTGTCAGGATAGCGTCTGCTGAAAAGTCCACAATAGCTATCAGCATCGTTGCAGTTACCTTCAACTGTTTGGTTAATTCTGTCCAGCGAATAATCAGAGATCATGACGAATAGTTCCATTTGCATTCCAACTTCAGTGCCTTTTGGAATTAGCATGTGTTGAGGCCATCCGCATCCACAGAAATTAAATTGGTTCAATGTTGGTGTTCCAACGGCAGGACGATTGGCGTTCAAATCTCTGAATGTTCTTTCATATGGAATTGTTACCGAGGATTCGTCCGATCGACGCACGATCACGTTTTGCCCTTGTCTTAAGCCAACTCGGAATCTGTCCAATTCGATCATGAGCAAACGTTGTTCGTTGTAGGAAAGGCGTTGTCTTCTTTCATCGTATATGGGTGCGATGAATATGCGAACGTATCCTGTAACTTGATTTGGCGAAAGATTTGAAACTTGAATTCTGTAAGAGAAAGGTTGGTGTTGAAGGTGAGTAAATCTCACGAAAACGGAACCACGTAACGAAAAGTCTAAACCGCGAGACATATCTATATCACTTTGTTGCCAAAATGTTTCCAAACGGTTAGCTTGTCCTCCTTGAACATTTACTTCGACTCTAGTGATTCTTATATTGGGAAAAGTAAGTCTTGCCACTGTATAACTTGGAAGTCGAGATTTATGTAATTGGAAAATTTCATCAACAGTTGCATGTAAACGATAGAATACAGGGTCTCTCATAGATGTGGCATTATCTGCTACTACACCAAAGCTTTCCAAAAATCTGCCATCTGGATCATGGACATATCCAAGTAAAAGATGTCCCAAGTTGTGAATATTACCATATAATTCTCGATTTGGAGTTAATAAAGTGACAGTTTCCAATATATTTCCCAAGATGTTAATTCCTTCAGTCTCAGTTAATGGAATTCTGGTTTGATTAGTATCTTCAACATACCCTTGAGCAATAGCAGTGCGTACTCTAGATATCCATTCTTCCACAAGACTAATATCAATTCTTAATCTATCAGCAGGACGATTAATGTCACTTAATGTCGTATTAACACTTCTAGGCGGCCAAGTGCGACCAGAAATTGAAGAATCCAATTTGGAGAAATAGGCTTCTGGTATGGGTTGTCTAAGATTTCTCAGTGGTCTAACACGTTCAAGTTGATTACAAAGACGTTCACTATTGTATCTTGCCAAAATTTGTTCATGCATGTAGTAAAATAATTCGCCACGACGATCCTTTTCAACAATTGTACGATTGTTACCAGCAAAAGGATAAGCGAGATGCCAATGCCAGTGATGTACGTTTATGCCCAAGTCTTCTCTAAAGTAAGCAATGCGATGTTCCGGCTCAGCATCTGTTGCAGTAAAGTCTCTAGGAATGATGATTGGGCTTCTTGATCCATCAGGAACGACGGTAGCTTCTTCACGAGCTCTTGCAAAAATTGATCCATCAAAATATTTTTCAGGAAAAGATTGGATGATATTTGGAATTCCAACATCCTTACAATCTTCTCTATGAAGTAAAGCGACGGTATATGCGTAGTTAAATAGGTAAGGATTTATTCGATCTCGACAGTATACAGCAAGGGACAAGAGATCGTCTACGTCTTTGGCTTCCATGAATATATCAGTCAATTTCGCAGCCATTTCAGCATGATGTGGGATGAATAATGTGAATTGATCATGTCTTCCAAGTTCAAGAGGAAGAGAAATGTCTGGTATAGCGATCGATTTAACGTTGATGACATTTGATACATCTGTATCGAATCTTGATACCACTTGAGTACCAATGCTTTGGTAACGATCAGCTAGGTAATTGGCCGGAACATCGAAGGCGACAGAGTTTGGACCTTTCGGCATGAAGATTGGCTCTAACGGTCTATCGAAAAGTAGAGTCAAACTGGACTTTGCGTCGCTGGTTGTAGTCATTTTGTAGATGTTTCAATGGTGCGTTGCACAAAGGAAAACACTGTTTCGAAACTAGATTTCGAATGAACACTGAGGAATTCTGTTGAGCTTTTAAAGCTCTTGTTTATCAAAATTGATTTGTTTTGCGGTCAATGCATGGGAATGATGTACTATATGTATTTGAAAATATAATGTTTATTTTTTATCGTACTTCATTGATACGGTATTGAAATTTTAGTTTTAATTTTGACAATAAAATGAACATGTGACATTTCAATTGGAAAGAAATATTTTGAAAAACCACAAAAACCGCAATTATTAATTATTTCGAAATGTATTGTTTCTGTTTTATGTCAATTTAAAAGGAGCTACATTTTTATTCTCACAGCGATAAGTATATTATCAGTATTTAAATTGTATTTTTTTTTTATTAAAATAGGAAAAATATATCAGATATGATAACACATATCAACTACAATATTAGAAAAAAAACGCGACATCTATTGACGCAACTAATATTTATTTATTAAAGAGTGGATATATGAAGATAAAACCAGATTAAAAAACATATTTATATCGAGAATTCGTATAAATGTATAGAAAATTTCAAAATTAATGAAAGATAGTAAACTAAAATAATATTTTACATTGAAATTTCATATATATTTAAATTTAATTTAATAATATAATAATATGCATAAATACTGGAACAGTGTTATATTATACATTGAAAAATATTGAAAAGACATAAAAATATATTTTCAATGTCAATTTTAACACGAAAGATAACATTTTTTAAAACACGGTTGTAAACAGGTAAATATTTAAAATATAATGTAAATAGTTAAAAAAAAATGAGGAAACTTTATCAATTATTAGATATATTATAAATTATGTTTTCATATTTTTTAAAATTTTTTTATTAATTTGATTTTATTAATTATTATGTTTACTTAGCAACATAAGAATTTAAATAATTTTAAAAGTTTAAGATATGTAATAAATAATAATACAAAAGTATAATTATATAAATAGTGTTAGATTGAATTTTAAAGCTGTTTCTTCGAATCTAGAAAACTCTTTCTAATTTTAATGAGATGATTATATTTTTAAAACATTGACATCAGTTTTGTAATTAAAAATAAAATCTGATTAAATAAATATTTCAATTAATTTTTAATTATTTATCTTGTTTTATTGATTAATATATTTGAACTATGGATTTAGTTTTATATACCTGTGTGTATGTGTGTGTAAATACTAAATTTTAAGATTAAATATTTGATATATTTTTTTTAATTTCACCGATGTCTGAACGTTAACGCCGTTGATTACTTTTATGTCAGTCATATCTTGGACTCGATTTGTTGTAGTTGTCTCACTACGTCAATTTGAAGAGAAGATATTCCATAATTCAGAAACCGGTTGTTGGAGATAATAGTTGTATTTATAATTATAATTAAAAAAACCGGTCTTCTGTATTTTCTAGAAATTAAAATAAATATTTTATAAAATATAAAGTGGTCTTAGAAACAGTGAAATCAATAGGTTTTATCAATTAATTAAAATTTAAGCATTATAGAGTATTAATATATTGTTAAACGACAGTATCAAGGTCAAGGTATGTCATATCAATTACTATCTGATGTGAATAAAGTTCAAGGTCAATGTTTTATATTTATATATGTATTAAAGGCAATTATGGTTTTTGTACAATTTTTCAGATGACTCGTGTGATTTTTTTGGGTATTGGTTTTTTGCTGCTATCTGTATATGTCGGAGTTAAAGTAAATGAGGTGTTACAACCTCCTCCATTTCCTGATATTCCAAAAGATCAATATTGGGGACCTGGTGATGTTTCAGCTGTCAAATTAGATACTAGTGTCAGACCATTTAAAATTAAATTTACGGAAGAGGTATTATAGGTTCTATAAGTTTTTTTTTTTGGTTTATATAATGATCAATTATTTAATATGACAACATGAATTACAGTATTAGCGATATTTTATTAACCTTGATAATATTATGGTATATGGCTGCAAGTGTTGACACATTATAAATGATATTTTTTAGAAATAAAAATACTTTTGTAATATTTCACCTTGAACAAATTTAAACTACATATTACATAATTGGACAAAATTATATAAAAATCATCTGTAAAGAGAATTTGTAATATTTTAGTATGTTTTATTAGATTTTAATTGGAATTTATTTAATAGATGATCCAAGATTTAAGAAGACGTCTGCAAGATTACAGACCTGTCGAATCAATGGAAGGAATAAACTTTGAATATGGCTTCAATCTGAATTATATGAAATCCGTAGTAGATTTTTGGAAAAATGAATATGATTTTGTGAAACAAGAGAATTATTTAAATAAGTTTCCACAGTTTAAAACTAATATACAAGGATTAGATATTCATTTCATTCATGTAAAGCCAAAGACTACAAATAAAAACATTAAAGTCATACCTTTGTTGTTACTGCATGGATGGCCAGGATCTGTCAGAGAATTTTATGAAGCAATACCAATGTTGATAGAACCTTATGAAAATGATTTCGTTTTTGAAGTAATCGTGCCAAGCTTACCAGGTTTTGGTTATTCTCAGGTAATTATTTTTATAACTAATTTTATTACAGTCTAATTGCCTATATTGTATAATAAAATAATGATATCTATATTAGGCTTCTTCTAAACCTGGATTAGGAGCGGTTCAAATAGCTGTTGTCATGAAAAATCTTTTAAATCGCTTAGGTCATAACAAATTTTACGTACAAGGTGGTGACTGGGGTTCAATTATCGGTTCTTATATGGCCACCGTATTTCCAGAAAATGTTTTGGGGTATCACAGTAATTTTCCAATGATAAACACTAGACTTGGGTTTTTGAAATTGATTTTGGGTTCATTTTGTTCATCGTTAGTAGTGGAGGATAAGTTCTGGAGCAAAATGTATCCTCTTTCTACTAAGTTAGGATTGTTGATGGAAGAATCTGGATATTTCCACGAACAAGCAACAAAACCCGATACGATTGGTATAATTACAAGAAAAATATTTTATATTATATATTTAAATATTTCAAATATATGGTATATATATAATACATATTTATTTTAGGCATAGCTTTGGATAATTCCCCAATCGGTTTAGCGTCATGGATTTTAGAAAAATTTTCTACTGGCACTAACTTTGAATATATAAAATTACCAGATGGTGGACTTACTAAAAAGTTCACTTTCACTGATTTAATAGATAATCTTATGTTCTATTGGGTTCCCAAATCAGCAACGTCTGCTGGAAGAATATATGCAGAAAGTTTTAATAAATTCCGTATAGGGGCAGTCTTGGATAGGTTTATATATATATACTTTATAAGAAGTTTTTTTTTTATAAAGATCAATTATTTTTTGATAATAAAAATAAATACAACATATATTTTTAGAATACCAACAACTGTACCAACTGCGATTGCAAGGTTTCCAAACGAAATAGTTTTTAATACTGAATGGATTTTCAAAGAAAAATATCCAAATTTACTCCATGTTTCTGACTTTCCAAGAGGTGGACATTTTGCGGCTTTAGAGGAGCCAAAATTATTAACAAATGATATAAAAGCAGCTGTGTTGAAATTTGAAGCGTATCACTTGAAAAAATAATTTTAAATGTTAATTTTATTATACATATTGAAAAATATGTATTTATTGTTATTTTTAATTTCTAATGCTTATCAATTATTATAAAGTCATGTAAAAATATAGAATTTGATTGAATATTATAATATTTTCTTTTAATAAAAACATTTTATAGTAATAAATCGTTTTGATAGAAAAATTTTACAATTTTTTTAGCATCTAAAAATATTTTATAGCAGAGTTGAGTTGCATTGGTTCTGTAAAGTAATTGTAATGTAAATAATTAAATTTATTTATTATATGTGTGTGTTAAAAAAGTAAATTTTGATAAGGTTATTAAAATATGAATTGGACAGATTTTTCTGATTAAGATCTATTCATTATTATAGAAATAAAATAAAATTATGTTAATTTTATCATATATAATCATATCATTTTTAATTTTTATTATTTGTTAATAATTTTGAAGTCATACTAATATATTGATTTTATAATTTCTTAATCGGATATTGCATTATTTTTTTGTCGAGAAAATATTTTGAAATGATATGTTATTTTGATGGAAAAATTTTCCATATATATATATATATATATATATATATATATATATATATATATATATATATATATATATATATATATATATATATATATATATATATATATATATGTCTTTTTACTATACTTATAAAACTAAAAACTTTGTACTGTGACGCAAATATTGTTTTCTTGTTTTTTTGCATTAATAATTAATTATTTGTATGTTTTGATCTTGTACTATATAATTGGGCATTAAAGGTTATTTTGTGACAGAGTTGCATCGGCTCTGTAAAGCAATTTCATGGTAAGATACAAATTTAATTTAGATATAAACTTGTGACTGTTAAAAAAAAAAACTCTTGCGACGTTATTAAATTTCTGATAAATTAATATATAATGTAAATAAAAAAAATATATATATAAATATTATTGAATTTTAGATGTTTATAAATATTTTGATGAGCATTGTTATTTTAATAATATTTATATATATCGGATTTAAAATAAAAAGGGTATTGATTCCAACTTTATTACCAAATATTCCAACGGATTCATATTGGGGACCTGGTGATAGTTTGAATTTTACATATGATTCTTCTATTAATGAATTCAAAATAAAATTTACGGATAAGGTGGGTTTTATTAATGTAATTGAGGAATTCCATAATCGATAAATGAATTATAATAATATGACAAATCAAATAATGTTTCTGAAACGGTTTTTCTGTTTTCGTATTGAAGATGATTACGACTCTAAAAAGGCATTTAGAAGATTTTAGATATACAGAACCAGTCGAAGGAACAAAGTTTCATTATGGTTTTAATCAGGTTGCGTTAAAATCCATTATTGAATTTTGGAAGAATGGTTATGATTTCGTTGAGCGTGAAAAATATTTAAATAAATTCCCACAATTTAAAACCAATATTCAAGGATTAGATATACATTTTATACATGTAAAACCAAAATTAACGAATCGAAATATAAAAATATTACCAATAATACTATTACATGGTTGGCCAGGTTCGGTCAAAGAATTTTACGAAGTAATACCAATTTTAGCCGAACCATATAAAGATGAGTTTGTATTAGAAATTGTTGTGCCAAGTTTGCCTGGTTTCGGATTTTCTCAGGTATTTATTTAAATAGTCTTTATATAATGAAGAAAAAACATTTGATAGAGATTGTTAATTAACCAGAGATCACGTAAAATCTCTCAATTTGGAGATGTACTGTTACGATACAAAATTTTTATTATTTTATAAAGAAAAATTGAAATCAATTTTTCTCAGAGGAGTTCAAAAATAATTTTTGAAATATTGTTTTTTTTTCGTAATTATTTATGACATGATATAAATGTTGTTTTAAGGCATCTTCTAAACCAGGTCTTGGAACAGTTCATATGGCAATAATTATGAGAAACTTGATGCATCGTTTGGGACATTACAAATTTTATGTTCAAGGCTGTGACTGGGGTTCATTTATTGGATCTTATATAGCAACATTATATCCAGAAAGCGTTTTAGGATTTCACAGTAGTTTTCCAATGATGACAACACCGTTGAGCATTTTGAAAACAGTTTTAGGCAGTTTATGTCCATCATTAGTCGTAGAAAAAAAGTTTTATCATCGTATGTTTCCATTATCCGAAAAATTAACCGATTTAATAAAAGAAAGTGGATATTTTCACGAACAATCTACAAAACCCGATACGATAGGTCAATCATAAATGATAAATAACTAATATTATAATATTAACTATATATTCTAGTACTATTTTATCATATTTATATTTTGTTAAAAAAAAATTAAACTTAAAATAAGATAATTTATATATTAGGAGCCGCCTTAGATAATTCACCGATTGCTTTAGCAGCATGGATTTTGGAAAAATTTGCTTCAATGTCGGTTGAAGGATATAGAGAATTTTTCGACGGTGGATTGGAAAACAAATTCACATTAATCGATTTAATAGACAATCTGATGTTTTATTGGGTTCCTAAATCGGCAACCACGTCCGTAAGGATATATTTAGAAAGTACAAGTAAAGCGCAAATGAATTTATCTCTTGATAGGTATATAAGAATTCGTCTCATTAACTGTTTATATTGTATACAAATTGTGTTAACTCGTATTGTTTATTGCAGTATAACGACAAATGTGCCAACGGCCATAGCCAGGTTTCCTAACGAGGTGGCTTTCAACACAAAATGGATATTAAAAGAAAAATATTCGAATATACTTGTAATATCCGATCCGCCAAGAGGGGCTCATTTTCCAGCTTTCGAAGAACCCGCACTATTTGCGCGGGATTTAAAATTTGCCATTTTCAAATTTCAGACGTATCATGCTGAAAAAGGATTTCGATAAACTTTCATACTATACGAATTTTTTTTTTATTACTATTTAGTTTGAAATATATTCAAAGATAAATTGATAGAAAATAATTGTGCAATAAAATACTTGAAAAATATATAAAGAAATTATTTTATATATTGTTCCGTATGTCGAAAAAAGTGAAAAATTTGATTAAAAAAGGATTATGTTAATGTAAATTTATTTTGTTTTATTGAATTACATATAAATCTGAATTTTACATACATAATTTTAATTGATAAATTTAATTTATTTTTTTACTTTAATGAAAAATTAATGATGAATATTTATTAAAAATATCACTATTAGATTTTGTAATGGATAATTGTTAAAAGACAAACAAAATAATGCAACTAAAATTAATAAGATTTGTTATATATATAATAAAATATAAAATAATTTTTTTTTGATATACACTCAACATAAAAAGAAAACTTTAATTGTATTTCATTATTTATAAAAAGTTTTAAAAATTTAAAACATTTGTATAAGAATTAAGTTAAAATTTAATTTCCTGATTTTATATAAAATATTAAAGATGAGTAGTTTTCAGCAAACATTTTTAACAAATTTTTAAATATTATTAAACTTTGTGTTGAGTGAAAAGTTCAATTTTTTTTCACAATAAAATTAACGAGAACTAAAGATTAGCATAAGTAAGTAGATATGACAATATTACACGATAAAAGAATATCAATTAGTTATGAAATTATAAATTTAAATCTAAATATTTTAAATATTCATGTTAATGTAATAGTAATATTATTGTACAAAAGTTAAGTATTCACATAATTAACGTGTAATCAGTTGAATTTATCATTTGAATTAGTATAGTCATTTGGTTTTAATATTTTGCAAGAAGAACAAATAAAAATCAATGCTATTTTGTGATCAGTGATAACTTTTATATTTTGCATTATTAAAGATTTAGAACTCGATAATGGATGCAATTGCAGTTGGCATCGATATTATTTATTTTGTGTTGTCTTTTTATTTTTATTTTTTTTATTTACTTTTCGGAGTGATTGGTTATTCTACTCCGTTACTTTTAAGAAAAAAATATTGGGGACCCGGAAAACCCAAAAAAGAAGATCATGAAATTTATCCGTTCAAAACTATTTTTTCAACTGAGGTAAGAATAAGTTTATGAATGACAATTTTTTTTTTGTCTTTTTAAAGAAATCTGTTTTTTTTTTAATTTAGAAAAATATTTTGTAATTATAAAATGATTTTTTTCTAATATTATAATGATTTGATGTCAATTAAAATAGTTATATATATATATATATATATATATATATATTTTTTTTTTTTAATGTTAAAATATTACATAAAATTTGTAATAAAAATGAGATATAAATATACTGTTATATTTTATTGTTTTAATATTTCATTCAGTTGATAATGCAGTTAAAAACTATGTTAAACAATATGCGTTATACCGAGCCATTGGAAGGTGACGAACATCAAAACGATTTCAACGGAAAAACGATGAAAGAAATCGTCAAGTTTTGGCTTGAAAAATACGATTTCGCCGAAAGAGAGAAATATTTAAATCAATATCATCAATTCACGACGAATATCCAAGGATTGAACGTGCATTTTGTTCATGTAAAACCACAATTAGCCGATGAAAAAGTAAAAGTAGTACCATTACTACTATTGCATGGATGGCCTTATTCATTTGCACAATTTTATAAATGTATTCCATTGCTAACGAATGTCGACAGCGTTGAAAATATCGCATTTGAAGTTATAATACCCAGTTTGCCAGGATTTGGATTTTCTCAGGTATATTTATATATAATTTATAATAAGAGATTTTGTCTAATATTAGCTATATTTATATATCAAATTCCAGGGATCTTCTAAATTTGGTTTCGGTTTGATTGAAACTGTGACTGTGATCGTAAATTTGATGGAAAGGTTGAATTTTGATCAATATTATATACATGGAGGAGGAATAGGCTCAGTTGTTGGTTCACAAATAGCAACCCATTATCCAGACAAAGTATTGGGTTTTCATTCGAACACACTCACTATAAATACTATGAAAAATCGTTGTAAAACGTTTCTTATCAGTCTATTTCCATTTACATCGTCGAAGAGTTCGTATAGGAAAAATTTTCGAATATTATTTGATAAAGTCGATTTTTTTAATGAAGACAATAAATTAGACGAAGAAATCACCAAACCGGATATTATCGGTAAAATTTATATACTATATAATTAAGTGAAATGATATAAATAAATAATATATAAATTAAATCTTTTTTTTAGGAAACATGTTGAACAATTCTCCCGTTGGCTTGGTCACATGGATTTCTCAAAAATTTCTTTCTAACATGAATGACGATATTAAAGAATCACTGATGATCGATCTGATAGACAATTTGATGATTTATTGGCTCAGTAATTGTGCAGTAACAGCTGCCAGGATATTCGCAGGAACATGTGAAAATTTGAAGGATATAAGAAAATTTGAAAAGTAAAATTTAAGAATATTTCTAGTTAAAAAAATATTTTTAAACACAAAACTTTTACATACGACCGATAGATGTAGTTATAAAAAATTGAACAAAATATATATTAAACATTATTTTTATTAATTATATTAAATTATTTTTTTACATAATATATTATATTAAGTTAACGATAAAATCAATTATTATTTCCAGGACGATAACTGAAGTTCCAGTAGCGGCGGCAAGATTTCGAGACGCCACTTTTTATTCAAGCGAATTGGAGTTATCAGAGAAATATAAGAATATTATTCAATCATCAGATTACTCCAGGGGTGGATGCTGCCCCGCATTGGAAGTACCTGAAGTCATTGCAGCCGACATAAGATCGGCCGTAGTGAAGTTTAAAAACTATCACATTAGACATCCTAAAATTAAACGCAATTATTAATTATATATAGTACCGTTACTGAGTTCATTGTAATTTTAATTTAAATATAATTGAAATATTTATAAAATATAAAATATTTTAAATATTTATTTGTGTAGAGTATATATTTTCTTTCATAAAGTAATTCTATTAAAAAAAAATGTTTTAAAGTAAGTTCAATATAAAAGGTTTCAAAAATATATAAATATTCAAAAACAATATGTTATTGTAAGTGAGATAGTGATAATTTACATTTGTAGTGTGATATTTTTATTAAAAAAAAATTGATAAATTATTTATATTATTAAAAATTTAACGCAAATTCTTGCACAAAAAAAAATAATGTTATATAAATTTCATTTATATATTTTTTTTAATACGTATATATTTGATGCGGCCGTCGTTAGTTTGAAACGGCGCGTTTTTCGCAAAACAACCGGAAACGGAAGGGCGCGCTCGTCGCCTCGGCCAATAGGCGATCCTGTTCGACGGAGCGACGATGCGCACGCGCGTCCGGTTAAATCCGTTCGGTTCGGTTCCGTTCCGGTGCCTAATAGTGGTGTTCGCGCTCAAAGCCGTGTTACTCAGTCAGTCACGGAACGGCGCGCGTGTCACGCGCTCTCGCGTCACGTCACGTCACGTCGCGTCACGTCACGCAGCGCCACCGCGTGACAGTGGCGGAAGCGGGGAAAAGCGCGCGAAGCTAACGCCGTTACGAATCGCAAAAGAAAAGTTTTTTTTCCCGCTACATTCCCCCTCATCCCTTACGCTTTCCCCTCGCGCACGGAAAAATCAGTGATTTAGAAACTGCCGTGCGGCGGTTATGTTAATGATCGTGGATGTGGTTCACGCGTTTAATTAATGCTATTTAATTCAACAGGTAAATGAAATATTAAATATAAATTAAGGTATTTAACGCGCGAGGATAAATATTTATATTTTATTATATATATATATATATATATATATATATATATATATATATATATATATATATATATATATATATATATATATTGCATTATTTAATATGAAAATCTTTTTCTTTTTATTAAATAAAATTTATAACTTTTAATTAAATAATTAAAAATATTTAAAAAAATAAAAAAATTGGTATAAATATATAAACGATTTTGAAAAATATTATCGTTTTATCAGAATGACCAGTAAGTATTTAAAAAAAAATTAAAAAACGTTGTCTCGCGAGAATATATAATATAATAAATTTAGAACTTTTTTCATTCTTCATTTAACACGCTTTCTAGCGCACAATCAAAGCAAATTTTCAATTTAGAAGTTCCGAGAAATTTCAATTAAAGTTTTCCATTCTATTATGTGCGCATTTGTATCTTTGATATTTTGCGAAGAAAAAAAAAGAGAATTTTCGCCGTCAGAAAAAGCGACACATATTTATTATACAAGTTTCATATCGATTTCGTTTTAAAACGGAACAAAAGTTAATTATATCCGATTAAAAAAAAAAAGTTTATGACTGAATTTTATCAGCGAATTTAAATGAAAAACGTTACGATTAAATTATGATATAATTCGATATAAAATTTAAAATAATACTGTTAATGAGATATTAATACGTTTGTAAATTACGATATATATATATATATATATATATATATATATATATATATATATATATATATATATATATATATATCGATATGGTTAACGTACATTATGAAAACATTAAAACGTATTCGCAATTATACAACAATGCACTATTAAACAACGCATGTTGATTATCTGATAAATACATCAAAAGAAAATATATCGTATAATAATGAATTCGATTTTCATTAGGGCAAAAAAAAGGGTTCGGGGGTTGGTCAATGAATATTTAATAAAAGTACCGAGGTTAGCAGTATTTTTTCGTGTTGCGTGTTTTCGAACGATTCGAAGCGTGAAAAGTTATGTTAAATGGAATCGAATGCACAGAAATGTGCATGCGAAAAAATGTTCCTAGTGCCGTCACTGTGTGTCGTATCGCCGAGGTCGAAGCGATCGATGTATCCATTTTTTTTTTTTTTTTTTTAGAAAATATGGATTTCTTAAACGTAAATCGAGCTTTGAACTTTACAATTTAAGGGCTACGTATAAGAAAGCTCAAATTTTTAATTTGGATATTGTTTTGCATATGAAAGACGAGAAAGACGAACGAAAAAACGAATTTGAAGTATAAATAGATAATTTAATTTTTCTTAAAGAAGCGGAATCAGTTGATGCGACGGTGAATTTCAAAGAAAAAAATTATAAATACATACAAATTTCATATGAAAATTTAAAATACTTATTATAGAAAAGATTAAATTATTAGCCAGATATTAAATAAAAAAAAATATCTGCGTTGGTTTAAAATATCTATGGAAAATTATATAAATTATAAATTTTGTTTTAAATATATATTGAAATAACAAGTCACATAAATTAATGTAGATAAATATCTAAAATCATAAGATATAATATTGGATATTAAGAAATTCCAGACAAAAATAAATTAATTTTATAATAGAAATCTTTACAAAGTAATAGATTAAAGAAAACAGAAAACAGAGAAATATCAAAATTAACATTTTATTATCGATTAACGATTTCACATAAAGTATTAAAAACATTTTTTTTCGGCATAATTTTAATCGTATCAAGAGATGTATTTTAAACGAAAATAATATCGAAACAATGAAGAATTAACGTGTCGTTGGAAAAAAGAATTATTTTTTTCGTAGTCACACATATGAAACGAATAAATGAAAATATTTAAATTTCCACCGCGACACGAAACCGACAATTAACGGCGATTTTTCATCGCATTTTCGTTTACTTCTTTTTCTTTCCTTTAATAATGAAATATATATATATATATATATATATATATATATATATGCGCGTGTAAAATATTCGTTGTAGTCGCGTTCGCCGTCGGCGATTCGAAACGCCGTCGGTCGACGAAGAAAAATTATGTAAAATAATAATAAATTAATAAATAAATACGGTGAAAATCGATAAAATATAATATCGTATATATATTTATATATATATATATATATATATATATATATATATATATATATATATATATATATATATATATATATATATATATGAAGAAGTGATATAAAAATCGTACGAATTACATTTATTTTTTCCGGAACGACAGATCCGAATCGGAATACGGGTTCGCGATGTAGTTTTTCAATTTGAAGTTTTCCGACCGGAAAAACTCTTCCCCGTTGACGATGCCGTAACAGATACGGTGCGTTGTTGTAAAGCGTATTTTTCTTCTGAATCTATTATTATTACTATTATTATTATTATATGGGATGGTTAAAAAAAAAACGGAATTTATTTTGTTCAAAACTGCATGAAAATCAAAGATATCAATTTAGATACTATTTTTCTTTCATAAGCGATTGATTTATTGACGTTTTCTTTTGTAAATTGAAAATGTTATATGAGAAATATTGTGATGGATTTAATTCGAGTATTCGATTTAATTCGTTAAAGGTTTAAAATAATATATAAAAATAAATTATATTTTTTAAATATGAAATTCTGATATTATGATCTTAATAAAAGTCAATTCTTAATTGAAGTTTGATTTAAAATATCGATGGTAAGCATTTTGCTATCATAAAATGTGAAGTTCAATCTATAATAATGATATAATATAATAGTCTTTCCAGAATCTTTTTCTTATTATACGGCTATATATATATTTTTTTTACACTTTTTATGAATTAAAAGTGAATATATAAATAAACGAGCGATATTACTAAAATTTAACTGTTAATATTCTACTTGTAATTATTATTTTTTCTTTGATATATTTATTGTAATATCCGCTTTATTAAAATTTTTATTTACGATTACATTCCATTTATAAAAATTAAAATACGAAAATTTTAATTTTTATAAATGGAATGTTTAAATTGAGTATAATAATATTATATATAATATAAAAGTGAATTTTTATATGCAAAAGAATTATGATGTCTTGATATTTTTAATCAAAAATTTAAAATGCTGTATAAAAATCTGAATCTAAGATAGAATTAAATTTTTAGATTTTACTATCTCTCTTCTTTTCATCTATTTACACACACATACACACACACGTATATACAAATGTATGTTTGTACACATAAAATAAATACATGTTTTTATACCTTTATTATACGTGATATGTTAGCCAGTTTTTCCTCAATTTTCTTTATGAATGTATATATATATATATATATATACGTGTGTGTGTGTATGTGCATGTGCGTGAAAAAACTTGGGTCAACGAAGCGTGTAAATATTTTCTGAAAAGCGCCTGCAAATGACGTTTGCAACGAGTATGAGTGTGCATCTATACATTTTTTCCCTTTTATAAGTTACAATATGAAGTATTTTTTTAGGCGGCTTTTTTCCTATTATATATATATATATATATATATATATATATATATATATATCAACACAATGGAGCAAAAAAATGATGGCGGACGTTATCATATCGTGATGCGAATAATTGCGATATTTTCGTTTATATTTTCATATATGTTTTTACGGATTCAATTTACAGATATCGACAAAGAAAGAAGCATTATTGATGTTGTTTTTCGTGTAATATTTTTGTGAACAAAAAATATTGTGCGATAATTTATTATATATATATATATATATATATATATATATATATATATATATATATATATATATATATATATATATATATATATATATATATATATATATATATATATATATATATATATATATATATATATATATATATATATATATAATAGAATTTTTTGGGTTTTATAAATAAATATTAGTTTTGTCATTTATGGTCTTATATTTTGTTGCACAAAATATTTCAACACTATCATAAATTATAATATATAATTTCATTACATGTGTTTGGAACATAAATGACATTTATTTTTGAGATTTCATTGGAGAAAAACGAACTTTGATTAAAATTTTTAAAATATTTTGACTTATTATGTGTATGTTGTAATATTTTCTTAAAAGCATTTTCTTTGAAGTAAACGATGGAAAAAAATATTTTTATATATTATATTTTAAAATATTACTTTTAAGCGATACGATCCAATTCATCTTAAAATTTTTATTATAAATATTTGATAATAAAAATGAGTTTTAAAAGAAAATTAAATTTTCAAAAAAAAAATTGTTTTATATCTTTGCATATTTTTTTATTTGAATTTTAAAAATTTCATTTTATTTAATATTATTCGAGTTAAGTCTTAGATAATGAGTTTTATAATTTATATTATTATATGAAATTGATATATATTTAAGCGATATCGTGATTAGAAACATTTGCATTAATATTTAATATAAATATATATATATATATATATATATATATATATATATATATATATATATATATATATATATATATATATATATATTAGCAAAATTAGATTCTGCGAATAAAAGTTACAACGTGAAATTACGATTATATACGGCAAGATGATATCACAGAACCAAATTTGGCACTAATTCAGACCGCGTTCATTTATGCGAACGATTAAAATAACGGGAGAAAAACGACCCACAGACACAAGAAAAAAGATAGAAAGAAAGAAAAACCCCCGAGAAGAAAATATAGCGGAATTTCACCAAAAAAAAAAAAAAACGAAAGAAATCCAGGTTTTGTCTCCCGAGAATAATTTCTGCCGTTTTTGCCTTAGCGTCACGCTTTTTTTTATTATATATATATATATTGTATACATATATTTCGACCCCCTTTAGTCCGGTTCCCCCCTGTCCCGTTATAACAACGTTATTAAATAATAAAAATAAATTTGAAAGATTTATTTCGCAATAAACACATTGAGTTTTTGTATCACGTTTCGGTCGAAAAGGAGATATTCTGCCGGTTTCAAAACCGCCACCGTATAACGTGAACGTGAAGTACGTATGTACGGTGTAAAAAAAAAAGTTTATTGCCTCTATTCCGTACACGTATACGCGGTACGTAAAATAATATCGATCATAAAAATATTTTAAAGTTGAATTTTTTGAATTCTGTGCCATTGTTTTGAACGCATTCTGAACTAGAACGGTATGCAGGTGAAATTTTAAAATATAAAATATCGATCACTATATACAGTTTTATGCGGTAATACTATTTTCAAAGAGACTTTTTTATATAATATATAAAATATATGATGTTATTTTATAATGATCGATGATTAGAGTGATAGATATGTGATATAATTGTAATATTTCGATTAACCGTTTCGGTGAACGTTTCTTCAGACTTGTTTCTTTGTTTTTATCTGACCTATCTAACTCGTGGTCTGTTACTTGATCTCTTTCAATCCCTTTTTATCCAATCTGGTAAAGATATAGTCCATTGGTTATCCTAAGTTTTAGTGACGTAGAATTGGATAGCGTCCGTTTTTAGAGTACTTTTTATTGAAACGATCTTATCCAATATTTTGTTTACCTATCGTCAATATATTGTTTCTATATTTAAATTAATATTTATTAAGTGAAATAACTTAAATTATTATTGTAAGTGTTGTATATATATATATATATATATATATATATATATATATATATATATATATATATATATATATAATGTAAATGAAAAAAATCTTTTTTATATTATATGCACATTAAAATTTTTATATTTTAATATAAAGATAGCTTACAGTAATATAGATATTTTAAATTACATTTAAAATATCTATTATTTTTTTATATATGAGAAAAAATAATTCAAATGTCAATCTATTTAATAATTTAAAGAGGATGAAATATTTCTTCACTAATATTAATAAATAATAATATATAAAATAATATTAGTTCTTAGATTTAAGTAAGTGAAATATATGATTTATATAATATGTTTTACACGAATGAAAATTGAGTGAATTACTATGTAGTTAGTAGATAGAAATGAAATTACTAATAAAAATAAATAAGAGGACGGCAAGTGTTAAACGGTTGACTATTCCTGTTTTAAAAAGCGTTTAGCATTCTAATATAAATTTTTATGAGACGTTTTACTCATCGGTGAAATTATCATATTTATTACATTTTCTTTATTATTAATATTTTGATTTTTTTTTGGTGCCATTATTGTTTCGGAATATTCAAAGACGTATACATATTTTATAAATTGAGTTATAACGTTGACAAGTTTGAAAAATACTGGTTTAACATGTCATATAGTATGAGACACGGTTCATGGAAAATATATAGGCATATTGTAGTTTTACACGATGTAAACGAACTCGCAAAAGTGTTGTTACGCGCGACACTTGTTACACAATCAAATATGCTCGACGAAATTCCTACTTAAAAAAAAAAAATAAAAAAAAATGAAAAAATCCCGACATTTTCTCGGTTCAATCTACGCGATTTCGATTTTACTTCCACGACGGATGAATAGATTTACAGCGTCGTAACACTACAGCGATACGTTACACGTATGCGTCACCCTACATTCGCTGAAAATTCACGGCGTACAATCGAGCTTAGTTTTTCCGGAATGAAAAACGACGATGGGAAAAAGCAGTAACAGTAGCGCAAGCACACACACACACACACACACACACACATAAAAAAAATAGAAAAATAAGAGAAAGAAACACGTCGGGGGTAAAAAAAAAAATGGGAGACCGGTACGAAAAAAGGCTTTAGTTGAATGTTCTGTAACGAGCGTCAAAGCTTTCCTTTTTTTTCTTCTCCTCTTCGTCTGAATCGAGGTCAAGTTTTATTTTTCAGAGCTACAGAAGTGTGAGGTAGGAAAGGCTACGGCGAGTGTTCTTCTGAAAATGTCGGAGGTTCGAGCGCTCGCGAAAAACGCGGTTTTGCCGCGCGGCTCGGTGTTGCCATTAATCAACAACGACCCGGTCTCGTTTGCATTATATAATTTAACACTAATTTATATGCTCGCACGGACGCGTGTTATGTCTTTTTGACGATCGGTCTCGCGGTGTTGCCACATCACAAAAAGAGCGGGGGAAGAGCGCGTATATTTGTTTTATGGCAATATTTAATTTTGTATAATAAATGGATTTTTTTATTTATTTGCAATTGACAGGTCGTAATTTTAAATTATATATATATATATATATATATATATATATATATATATATTTATATATATATATATATATATATATATATATTTATATATATATATAAATTTATATATATATATTTATATATATATATATATATATATATATATATATAAATTTTGCTATATTATATGTTTATTGAAAAAAATAATTAACGATATTAAAATTAGAATAAAAAAATTTAGTCAGTCTTCGGTTAAGACTACCTCGATTTACGACGTTTCCATAAATATTCTTTATAAAATGTATTATTTTTTTTATAATTATCGTCACATATATATCTATTGCTTAGATGATAATCGATCATAAGTCAGAATAATTCTTATTTATGTGTGTAGTTATTTACTTAATCAATTAAAATAATAATAATAATTAAAAATTAAAAATCATTATATTTGCTTATATAATTTAGATATGTGTATTATATCTAATTAATTATTTCTGTATAAAATTCAACTTACGTCTGAATTTTCGAAAACCGAACTTGGTCGTAAATTGAGAACCAACTGTATTTAGAATGAAATAGATATAATTTTGATATAGATTAAATTAAATGAAAATTTCTAAAATAAAAACATTCGAGAATCATCCTTTTAATACACGCACTTATAATGTCGTAAATTTTTAGATACTTTTTCTTTCGTAGTATATATAAATATAATAAAATACAGGATATGCCACCCCCCCCCGTCCCGGCTTCTCGTTTATATAATGTGCTCGGATTACGAAATGCAAATGTTTATTCGTGTTATTTGTTTATGTTTACCGAGGGTAGTTACAAAGTCGGCTAAATCCGATGGGCGGCAAAGGCGGTCCAGCAGTCAGTTTAACGGGGGATTTTTTTGGATATTAATCGCCGTTAAGGGCGGACCGATGATTGATGATGAACGAAAACGTTGCAAAAACGTGTCGCGATCGACAGTTCATTAATATTGGTCGTCGCGTGTCGCAAAACTTTTTTTTAATTTTTTTTTTTTTTATTACACGATTGACGAATCTTTTACGCATTTAAATGTCGACGGTTTAATTCGAAAAAATAATCCCGGATAGTTGTGAATTAGTTTAGTTATCCGGAAGATTTGATCCAAAGTGCTACAAGTGTCGGTTTTTTTTTTATATATCACGATCCAAATCCTGAGAATTGATAATGTCAATTACTATAATGAAGTGTAATATATATATATATATATATATATATATATATAAAGTTTTTCTTTAGTATATTTGTATCAGTGATCGTATACCTTTTTAAATCGAGATATCGAAGAGTTTGTGTTTGGAAAATTTTTTAAATATGAATAACAGATGACACGATTGAATAATATTCTTGAGTTTCTATGGATTCAAATTAATTATTCCCATTAATATAATTAACATTATCTAAGAAATAACATGTTTTTGATGGTTTGATTGCACTTACGCCATTTTTAAAATAAATAGTTCATATATTATATTATGCAAGGAATTCTTGAATGATTGAAAGATTAATCTATATAATGCGCAAGTATTTGAGTCATAATTGTTTGTTTAATTTTACATATGTATAATATATCTGTAAATAATAATAAATATGACGACTGAATATAGAGCTGACGACTCGATCTTATATATAAAAATAAATAATCTAAAGACATTGACTTTAAACTAGTCGTATTTATATATATTATATATAAATTATTTTGTATTATTATAATTTCAAAATAATTAAATTATTAATTATTAGCATCATTAAATAATATAAGCATTTTATATATAATGGAAATTTTGAATGTTGCGGTTTTGGGGTGATTGCGGGATTTCGGTAGATTGTCGAGATTTTGATCTACACTTCATAATAACGTATTATATAACGAAAATCTATCGGGGTTTAATAATAACCTTTATTTATCGCAGGTCAATAATAAGCAATTATGCTAAATTTAGCACTAATTAATTTGGAAAGTATTAAATTTTATTGAGCATATGAAAATTTTCAAATTAATTCGACGCCAGTTTGACAATCCGCGATCGAAGAAAGTTATATTTGTTTTGTTAATTATATATTTTTTACATATTGCTCGGTTAATTTAATGAATAAAATCATATTTTTATAGTGCTTTTTTATTTAAAAATTGTAACGATTTCTTTTTATTGTTATTACATAAAATGAACGTTTAATGGATAAAATTTTAATATTCTCTCGGGAATAGTTTGAAATTGAAATGAGCATTTTCGAATTTAACTCTATATATATTTTTTAATATTATTATTATTATTATATTATTGTTATTTATTGAGAATTATGTTTTAATGTATTACGGTTTTAATGAATCAATTTTAATATTCCCTCGAGATCGGCATTTCGGATAATATTTAATTTTAAAATCGGTTCCATTTATTATAATATTCCATTAATTACAATATTTTAATATAAAAAAATTTAATATTTAATTTTTAATTTATATAAGTGATAATTTTTTAAACATTTTTATAAGGTTAACGAATACTTTTTAATTTTTATATTTGATATACATTAAATATTAATAAAATTATATATTTTATATTGTAATATTATTACAGTTATTAAAATGTTAAATGTTTATGGTATAAAATAAATAGTTTTAATTTAAAGTATACGAATCACTACGGATTTATGTATATATTTAATACATATTTAATGGTTTAAAATGATTTTAATACAGATTTCAATGATTTTCTTTTTCAAGCGTAAAATAAAATTGATTAATTTCAATATATGTTGAATTATATATATATATATATATATATATATATATATATATATATATATATATATACACACAATACAACAAACATAAGTGGATAAAGTTAATTTGCGACCTAAATTTGAAAGCATTTCTAGTGAAACCAACACGTAGTATTTACAAGTAGAGGATCGTTCACGACATGGCATTTAAATACATAAGCGCTCGAAATATTTCAAAAACAAGGGTTGAAAATAACAGAATTTTCCATCAACGTGTATATATTGTTATATATATATATATATATATATATATATATATATATATATATTGTTTAGTAACACCGAAGTGGTTAAGTTTACGTTTAAGGTCTCGGGTTTACATTAAGGTTTAAGGCGTTTACGAAGTTCGCCCCCCAAGTTTAGACAGTTGAGCGATTGGCTCAAGTGCGATTTAATTCCGAATGCCTGCGAAAAATCAAAAACGGAATTTTCCGAAGCGCCTTCCCCCCCCACCTCCGCACTCCAATTACACCGTTCGAACGTCTTCGACTTTCGAACGACATTGTGTTCAAATTTCGATATGATTGATTAATGCGAAAACTTTTAACTCAACCATTCTTGAATATCGAAACGGACCCTTATCCACGGTGGAAAAGAATTTTTTTTTTCGATTATAAAGAGAATTCGCCCTTGTTATTATAATTCGTTGTAGCTGTTCGCCGTTATTGTTATCGCTTTATTATTATTATTATTATCGGACATTATTATTATTTTAAATCGAACGGCGGTTTTGTACACGTTATCCGTTATAAGATCGTAATTACTGCGCGCACACAATTCGAACATGAAATTATCGAAGTTAACCGTGGAACACGTGAACGACTTAAAGCCTACGGGGAATTTATACGGTTTATACTTTCGCATATACTGTATACTGTAAAATGGGGGGGGGGGGAGGAGGAGGAAGTGCGGCTATTTATGGACGGCACTAAACGGTAACCGTTCGTATCTTGACTCGTATTGACGATTAATCAATTTTCCGACGTTCATTTCTAGCGTTATAATATGGATAAGAATGAATGAGATTCCATGTATATTTTTGACCTTTATATATTGTACGAAGTTTTAAATATTTTTATCATATTGGAAATCTTTTGAATGTAACGAATATATATATAATAAAAAAAATTCATTGAAAATAAATGTCTAAATTTAGAAATTTTATATGATAAGAAATAAATTATTATTTTGTTATAACATTATATAGTTTAGTAATTAATGAAATTAATATCAATTTATTATAGTGCTATAAAATATTGAACTTTAATATTTTCTGTAGAAATTTGAGGTGATTATTTGTTTTCTTTTAACGGGATGAAAGTAACAATTCTAAGAACAATTTGTATATATTATTTGTTTTTACTAAATATATAAAAATAAAATTATATAAATTGTAATAAAATGATTTTATTTATCATATTTATTCTTAGAAAAAAATATATACATAATATTTTATATTATGTAGTAAATTGATATTTTTAAAATTAAATATTTCATAAAATTTTCAAACGTTGTTAGATGCCGATAAAAGTATAATGATATTTTAACAGCGGTATAATTTAGCCGCACTTCCCCAACATATAAATTTATATGTGTACTCACAAATACCATATATATATATATATATATATATATATATATATATATATATATATATATATATATATATATATATATATATATATATATATATATATATATATATATATATATATCGATGTTCTGATCGTTTTTCCGTTTAATAGAACAACAATAAATTACTGGGGGGATTGTATTTGAATTGTATTATTGGTTTCGTATTGTTGTTTCGTGATTTTCACCGAAATTTACGCAACACCTAACAATTACAAATAAATACACTTAATATATATATATATATATATATATATATATATATATATATATATATATATATGCCACCTTATGAAGTTTATTCGTTTTAATTATATTTACCGAAAATTGAATTCATTATTCGTGTGTTTATATTGAATTTGTCATTTTTGGAGTTTTATTTGAAATACTATTATTAAATATTTTATTTTCCGATTACGATTCGTATTTTAAATATTTAATTTCATATAGAAAATATTTTTAATTGATTTCGTATTTTAAACTTAAATAAATTTTATATTTTTTATTGTAGATATTAATACTATGAAAACTATTATTGATATGAAAATAAGCGAAATTTTTTAAGAGTTATTATTTATCAATTTTGATAAAATTTTAATAATAAAATAATAGAATTTTTTTTTTAAATAAACCGTTAATATACATAAATATTACACGTATAAAATATGAATTTATTATATAATAATAAAAATGAGAAAAAAACGCTTATAAAAAATAAAAAATCGATACGTTTTAAAATTCAATACGCATAATAAAACACATTGATACTTAATATACGTGTATCGGTTGTAAAATTTAAGAGTCGCCTTCGGGGAAAGTGCGTTTCGAGCACTTGTATCCTTTCGTACACTTGTTTGTGAGCGAACGTGTGCGAAGTATTATAGTCATATAACTTTATCGATGTAATATATTACACTTCAAATTTTCAGAGGTCCGATCCCAATGATAGTGAATTTACGATACTGTAACCCTGTAATCATTTCAGTTTAAGGGTGCGTTCTCTCGGCTCGCATAAAATTCTACGAGATATTCATTTTTAATCAAATTCATCCCCCATCACTATTCCGACGCTCGTTCATCCGACGCCCGTATCTACGATATTTTGCAATATTAAAACAACACATTTCGATTTTTTTTCGTATATTCGAAAATAAAACTGAATATATATATACATATATATGAAAAAAAAATCAAGAATATTGCCGCCGAAAAGTTTCCGTTAGCAATTTTTCTATTGCAAAAGCGTTAAATCGAATTTTCCGTATATTTTTTTTCCGCCTTTGCGATTCGACGCTCTCTTCGTTTTATGTATTATATAAAATTTCGCGTATTTTTTTTTTCGTTATACCCCCCCCCTGCCCCCGTATTTTTTCATCTTTTTTTTTATTTTGGTTTTCGTGTTATTTTTTTTTTATATATATTTCAATTTCTTTCCGCGAGGCGAAAAATTAACATTTTTTTTTCGGCGGCGATCCTTGGCTTTATACACATTAATTACGGCGAAAAAATATGCATGTAATAAAGGGAAAAAACGAGGGTTTTAAAATAAAAATAATAAAAAAAAAACGTTGGCTTTTTGTCGAGATGATTATTATTGGACGCAGATTAATCAACGAGCAAATAATCACTTTGCATATTTAAATTTATTACCATTTACATGCAAAATGCGGATTTTTTTTCTGTAAAAAAATGAAGAAAAAAATATTTTTTTTTTAATTTATAAGAACAAATTAATTAAATACAAAATAGTTTTAATTCAATTTTTTTATTGATATAAAAATGAACATATATAATTTTATTAAATATTATTTATTGTAATTTTAATTTATTTATATACATTTATATTTTGAAATCGATAATAATAAAAGCTTACACAGTTTTTCAGTTGAAAAATTTGATAAATTAACAATTTAATTTTCATTAAAAATTGATACATAATATAGATTTTATGACGAGCAATATTTATTAAGAAAAAAATTAAATATATTTCTGGTACATAGTTCGAAGATAGACAACATCTTCGTTTAGAATTAATTTACGTCTATATATATAGTCGGAAAATAGCGATTTTTCACGGCGTAGCAACACATTGATGCACTTTGAAAATTTATCTTAAGTGCGCTAATACATATATTTTTTCGGCGCGGAAAAACGCTGAAAAAATCATGAAATTCATAAAACACCGTAAACAAGTGTACTGAAACGTGCTCGAATATATTCGTGCACGTTACCCATCTTATATATATAATATACACACATACACACACACACACACACATGAGTATAAAACATGTGTACATTATCCCTTTTTTTTCATCTGTTTGAAATTTGCGTGAAAATGTTCAATATCGTTTCGGTTTATAGTACACGTTTTCGCTGAAAAATTGATACGCAACTTCGATGCGAAAGAATGAACCGACAATATACCGAATATATAAATTCGATATATTTTCAAATACACGTGAACCTATATTTACATATACATATGTGTGTGTGTGTGCGTGTGTGTAAAAGAAAAGAAAAGAAAATGTTAATTATTTCCATGAAAATTTACAACGTAATTCGGTTTAACAACACTTTTGGGAGTATTTTAAGCGTTATTAGTGCATCGTTTAAGGTAAAATTACAGAAGAAAATTAAAAAAATATATTTTTCAACAATTCTACTGATGTTTTTATATAGCTTTTTTTATTCTTGCTCGTTATCAATTTTTTTTTATTAACAAAAAGAATGTATTTTTATATAACTTTTATGGCGTTTGCGTTACTATTTATGTGCAAAAGGTGTATTTGCATCGAATTTATATTTCGATGACGACGTTTAAAGTTTATAACTATCTAAAGCAATGTTTCTAAGTGCTCTATATAATATTGTAAATTTGCCGAGTATGCTATATAAATTTTAAACTGTTTTAGATTAGTTTTTATGAAGACGTATTAAAAATAACGTTGAAGATAAATATTTTAATGCAACGAATGTATGCGCAATAAGAGATAATGTATTATTTATTAAATAAAAATAGTATAATGTTTTTAATTAGATTTATAATATATTTAAGAATTGAACAATAATATTTTGCATTAAATTTTACAAATATGGTTAAAATATTATATGTAGCCGATTTTACGTAAAGTATTGCGTATATTTTTTTATCGTTTTTGTACGTTTTCTAAATAATTTGGGCGGTTTTCTTGTCCAATTTTGGACGAAAGCCATCGAAAATATTTGACTAAAGAGTGACGATATTTTTTCAGAAATATATTAAAGGCGATAAATCATATTTTTTTTTCGCGTGCGAACATAAGAAACATCTGCGGAAAATTGTCACGTTTAGAACTCCGTTATAAAGAAAATAGGAAAAAGACATATACAACATATGTATGTATTACGTTTTCGTATTAGGATTTTTTTCACGCATTTTCCAAGTGCTAGGTAAAGTTTCTTATTTTCTTTATATTAAATATACATAATATATATATATATATATATATATATATATATATATATATATATATAATATAACTTGGGTTCATGTAAAAATCAATTAGAGAATTATTAAATTATTTAATATAGAACTTTATTTTAAAGAGATTAAACAATAGAATTATGAATAATTTTCATTGGTATTCCAAGAAAATAGAAGTGAGCAGAGTACAGATGGAAAACATAAAGGAATCCTCGTGCTTAACCATTGTCTATGAATCTTTATCTTGTCTTCGGCCAAAACTTTCGTATAATTTTCCGATTATGTATATATAATATACATTTATATATATAAATAAGTAAAATTACTACGATCGAAGGATATTTAAAATTGTTGAACGAATTTCAATGTTCGCCGTTCCGTGAAAAATCTCAGGGTTCGATTCATGGAACGGCGATCAACTTTGCCGCGACGCAGTTTAAAAACGAAAAGGTCGGAAAACTCGGCTTCTATAATTTTACAAATATTATTATTGACAGGTTTAAGTTGTTCCCGAAACTTTTCCCCGTGTTAAAAAGTTTGCTCGCATTTACCAAGTTGTAGTGTGCTTTGTAATAATTAGAGGAATAAAGTGATATCAGTGCTTTTTTTTTCTCTCCGAGATATCGTTTTATAGAAAGATATATACTATAGATAAAAATTTAGAACATATTTATTTTTTAGTAATTGTTGAAATAATATCTAAATAAATTTTCTATTATAAATTATTTTTATTATTATATAAATTTTGTTTTAATTACATTAAAGAACTAACAGTTTATTTATCAATTTTTTTTATTTTATTTAGTAGTTATTAATGGTTTCAGTTTTTTTGCAATATTGTAAGATTGAAAATTGTTTGTTAAAAAAGAGGACAGGTTCAGATTAGTTGGACGGATTTTTAAATTGAAAATGAAAGATGATCATAATTCTGATGATTCCAAAAAGATCATTCGTCTTGAAGTTAAGTCTCAAAATAGATCTCCAATTGTAAGATTAACTTCAAAAAAAGCCTTTTATCAATTAGAGATCTTTTAGAATCTATATGAGACGAAAACTCGTATAGTCCCATATAGTTTTAAAACTAGATATATTTCTAAAAAGGAAAATAAATAGGAGGACATTTTTCAAACGAGAACACGACTTAAAAAAAAAAACGATCCTTTCAAAAGGAGGACAGTTGGTCATCTTGAATATTATCGTATTTTATTACGAAAAATGCTTATAATGCAGTGGAAACATATTGAATTCATTATTGAAGTTCGGTCATAAAATCCGGTGAATTCAATATGGTCAAACGTGTGGACGCCGCTTATGTGTCTAATAGTAGTAGTAGTATTGTTAAAATCTTCGGTTGAACCGAACAATATTAACGAGAACAAAACAGCCAATGATCCTTGTTTATGAAGCATCATAAGTAGTCCTCATTGTCCTTTGGCACACGATGATCATTATAACGGTTTTCGTAACGAAATTAAGCCCTTAATAACACTAGCGTCGGTCGAGTTTAACGACGTTAAGGTCGGCACTCGAACTACACGCGTCGAATATACAAGCGATTAAATTTTCTTTCTTTTTATTTTCTTCTTTTATATTGCATATATCCTTTGTCCGTCGCCATTATTGTATAGCGTCGCACCCACGGATGGTGTTAATGTTCATCGGGAAAATTTTGATAATTTTCCTTCTCGACGAAAAATATTCGGGATTTTATCGTCGATTTTTCCCGAACAAGCGAAAGTATTAACGATGTAAAACTTTGATCCAGCGTTGAATGTAAAGAAAAATTCCATTAGTGTTTTTGTTGTTTATTAGTTGTGCAATGGCTTATAAGAATAGTTTCATTAAAGATATAAAGCTAATTGTTCGCTTGTTGTGTTTCAGACGTACCGTAAAAATTACATTTTTATTTTTATAGCGGACAAAGTTAAGTGCACAATAAAATTAATTACTTTAGTTATCAGAAAAAGACTTTAAAAAAATAATTCGTACTTAAAAATGTGCATTGAAGGAATTCATAGATTTTATACTGTCTTTACTAGACAAATTATAATAAAAAAGTAAACAAAAATGTATGAAAATGATTTATTATATTATATTGCAGAGATTAATTAAATCAACTGTCGAATTTGATCAAAAATATATATGAAATAATTAAATTGTATAGAAATGTGCTCATAATATAAGAATCGTATTATATTGATATTTTTTTATTCATATGGTGATGTTAAATCATAAAATATTTCTTTATCATAATAGTGCAGATTAAGAATTAATGATTATATTAAAATATTATTATATATTCTCAAATATGTAATACATAAATAAAAATTATATGAAAATAAATTCGCTAGTAAATAAATTGACGCGTTGAAATAAAATATGTTTACATTATGCAAATCGAAATGCAAATGCTAAAACAGTTTTTTTCTATGTCGATGTAGAATTTTCATAAGTATAAGTGAAAAACTTTGAATGTATTCAGTTGTTGATCGCCATCCGAATAAATTGAGAAACACAGCAATACACGAAGAGCTTTTTCGTGAAAGCATTTAACATGTAATGGGAGTGAAATAAAAATAAAAAACAATTTTCTTTCGAACTGACCGTTTTCTTTTATTACATAAAAAGAAACTTACAATTAAAAAGAGAACACAGCAAAAAAAAAAAAATTATACTGAGAAAATTTCAATGTTAAATATTACATATTCAGCGCGCATAATACATTAAAAATGTTTTCATTGTTTCATTTCAAAAATTAGAAACGTATTTCTACGATTTTTTCTCTTTTAACGATTCGAATAAATGTATACTATTTTTTATTTTCGTTTTTAAATCGCACCGCATTAAAGCAGACTAAAAATAGTTTCGATTTTTTTTATCGCGGAAAATATTATCGTTTTTTTTATATGACGTGAAAATTATGAGGTGATATAAAAATATCGATGGCGTGTCAAAAAATCGTATCGCAACGAATTATGGTCTATTTTTGAGATCAAATTTGTGGATTCACCCATTTTATATGGTTAATAAGATCGACTTTTCTTATTAGAAATAATACGAAAAGTGTTTATATATTTTTATTATTACATCAAAGTCGATTATGAAATTCGGAAAAATGATCCATAAATGCGAAATATTTATATTTTAGAAATAAAATATCGAATTTAATTTGCGATTATATTAATATATTATGTGTAAAATGACTTTTAGATCTCGACTAGTTCGCAGTTGCGTTCATATTTTCACGGAACAAAATAAAACTATGTGTAATTTTCTCGAAATTTAATTTCAAATTGCATAAAAGTTGGAAGACGGAAGGTTCCTATTACATTTCTACGAAACTTTGCCGGTATCCAACTCAGAGAGAAACTTTATTCTGATATCTGCATTTTCATGTAACTTTGAAACTAGCATAGAAAGTATATACATCTATTTATTTTTAAGGAATAAACCTCGAATATTAAAAAAAATGTATATATTTTAACTTTTTTGAAAAGTATATTTTTTATTATTGTATATTTAGAAGTATATATACATTTTTGTATTTTTAGAAATTTTATTAATTTTGAAGTTTTCTAGATGTTGATAAAAAGTATCGGGAATATAATTTGAGAATGTGTTTTGGAACAAAATGTTGAGAAACTCGGGATTTTTCAAATATATAGCACGAACCGATCGTAAACACTTGGAAAAAACCCGAACAATAAAAACACGACCACTTTTCACTTGGACATTTTATAAAAAACGATGAAGTGGGATCAAAGTGAGAGGTTTTATTTTTTTTTTTTCGGAAAATTTTTACCGATCAAGACAATTTTCATCAATCATGGCGACTGAGCTCTATTGAATATCGGCCGGGAAGAGAGGGCAGATCCTGGGTCAAGACGATGGATTTCCGTTAACGTCTTGCGAGGATAATGAGATATTGTGGTTGTATAGAATTCGGGGAGCCAAGGAGCTGATGGCTACGAAGAACTGAAAGGTCTTCCTTCCATGAATTATTTATGCGTCTCCGGGACATTTCCATACACCTACAGGAAGACGTTGCGGCGTTCCCAAAACTCCTCGCCCATCTCTCGCTATGTTTATCTCCCGTCTCAGATGCTCGGTTCTTCTCGTTCGTGAATGCCGTGACTTGCTTTATTTCTGTAACAAATATCCTTTAGTGGCTTCCTCTGGGCGAAACCTTTGAGAATAATTGATTTGATGTGACGTTTTTGTGGCGAGATCTCGCAAAAATTGAGAAATACGCAGGCAAATCCGTCCGGAAGAGTTTTCCTCGGATTTCGTTCTGCGACCTTTTTTTTTATCCGCACTTTTTTTTTCATTTCGCTTTAAATTTATAAAATATACGCAGTGACGTATGGATGAAAGTTTTTTTTTTAAAAGTGGTATTTTCACTTTTTTTTTAACATGGATAATATCTAATAAAAAATATTGTCTATTAATTACACTATTAAATAATAATAATATCAAATTTTTGATGAATAAATTATTGTTTAATCGAAATTTTTATTATTAATATTTATTTAATTTAAAATATTTTTCCTTTGATATTTGACAGAATAATAAACATTTTTTATTATATAGCAATAAGGTGACTAAAAATTTGAATTTCAATCGAGTTGTAAGCTTTCAAACGACGGCATCAACTTTTTATGATATTATTAATAATTTTAATCGATAAATTTTCCATTACTCTACGAAATGTTATTAACGATAAAATTTCATAAATATTTTCAGAATTAATTGTAAAACAACAATAGAAAAAAATCGCGAATGACTTTTTAAAAGTAAAAAAAAAAGTTTTTAAAACAGATACTTGAAGGAAAAAAATCATTCGTGCGGACGGACTAGAGTTGAAATATTACCAAGATCGAGGATTTTATTAGAAAATATGGTTTTTAGACCAAGACCAGAAAAAGGAAATGGTGGATTTATATAGCGTTGAGCTCGAGGGCTTATACGAATCTGAACTTTTCCTTATTTTTTTTGTTCCTTCTTACTTTTTCGAGAATTTGTACGGAAAAGAATTCGGCAATAATGTCGGTTTTGTTTTGTCGAAACGCGAATATACATATATATATATATATATATATATATATATATATATATATATATATATATATATATATTGTATATTCATATTGTACTAAAGGATCGTTTCGTAATTTTCTTCTATAATATGTATATATATATATATATATATATATATATATATATATATATATATATATATATATGCGTATCCACGGAAATATAAACGTGTATATGTAAAATGTGAATTTTCAATACAGCGAGACTTTGCGCCTTATTTAAATATTGAGCGGCGGGAAAATGTAGACGGAAATTCGAAATACGCCAGACTAGTTAACAAAGTTTTCCATCGATTTATACATTTATTCCCGTTGTTTCAATTAGACAAGTCGGATGAATCAATGTAATATACTGTTACAATTTTTATTTATGACTTTATCTAACTCTCTATATTTATTTTTGAACTATTTTTTTTAAAATATTTTAAACTTATTTTTTTAAAAATAAGAGTAGAATTTAATACGGCGACAATTTAATCTTAAAAGTGTAAAAGTTTAATTTGAAAAAAAAATGATTTAATGGATATTTTTCTAAAATTATATTCTATTAAGAAATCAATACTTATTATATATATGTAAACAATATAAATGTAATTGAAAAAAAATAAACAAATATGTATGTGATCACAGATCACAGATTTTCCAATATACACGTGTACATATATATATATATAATAAGTTGAAATTTACGATATTCGCAGAAAAGGCTCACCTTTCTAAACGGGGACGATATAATTTAAAATAAAATATTTGCGGAACAAATCTATAACGCCGATAGATGTCTTCGACAACGTGCGAATAAATTCGAATGAAAGCATTTAACCGAAGAACATAAATCAGGGAGCCGCAGAATCGGGCGGAGACGGGGGGGGGGTGAGGGCGAGCGATGAAAAAGAGAGAAAGAGCCGCAGTAACACAATGAAAATCGAACGTTGTAATTTGAAAAGGGATTCCCGAGGCTGAAAAGCCTATCCCGAACAGTCTACGAAAAGGAAACGTGTTGCGTAACTGCCGTGCGGAAAATTCTTATTTTTCCGCCGATGATTTTCCGCAAGAATAATGCGCGGGCGGAAAAATCGCGATCCGACATACGGATGGTCGTTTGAAGTCGTAAAACGGTTTCATCGGTTAATCGTTTTAATATACGATTAAAATTGAACGCAATATATATATATATATATATATATATATATATATATATATATATATATATATATATATATATATATATATAACAATATCATTTTAAGATTTTTTTTATTAATTTTCCAATGATTAAAAGTTTTGTTTATAGTAAGTAGATTATAGTTTTGAATCTCTTCGATATAATTTAAATATTTTCATTTTTAATTTAAACTTAACATTCTTTAGTAAACACAATATATTATATTATATAATGAGCAGATGTCGAGATGATAATTTAATCCTATTAAAATTATGCCAATGTTTTGATACTAAAAATTCTTAAAAAATATATATTTGTTATATAAAATACGTATATTTTTAATTTTATATATAAAACATTCAGACGTATATAATAGTTAGTTTTATACGTCATTTCTAAACATCGTTCTATTTCATTATATTATTTTAGACTCACAATAAATTTTCATTAATTTCAAGCGAATTCTATTTACACGTATATATATATATATATATATATATATATATATATATATATAATTTATTTTGGAAACACGTCTATTGTGTAAATTTGTGTTTAAATATATAGTATAACAAATCAACTTCATCAACGAAATGCGTCGATTTAATATATTAAACGTACATTTTCATCAATAGTTTAGTTCGTTAAGGCAACGAATTATCCATTATTGTTCAAGTCATCATCACTCTTCAATTTATTATATATATATATATATATATATATATATATATATATATATATATATAAATACACACATACACACAAGTGATATTAGGTACATTTACGACTATACATTTGCTAAATTTGCAAATCGCACATTTTCTTACTTGTGATCGTGAGCTTCACATATTACTTGAGAGATATGCGATGTGATTTTCAAAACACGACAAACTTTACCAAACTTTCGTCTAACAAGGGATCCAACAAAGGCCATATACGTTTATGTGCCCTCGTACACGTTCACAAACACACGTGCACACATTTATCATATATATATATATATATATATATATACATATATATATGTGTGTGTATGTATAATAAAGTGCGTGAATGTGTGCGCTCACACAGATAACGGTGTATGTACAGGGTGATTGTAAAGTCGCGCAATGTGAATTTTGATTACGCACATAAACGGAATACAAATGTGCCGGTGTCATAGGGTGGAAAGTGGGTTGGAGAGAAATGGTGTGAGGGGGTGTGACTGTGTGAAAATTATAGTCGGAAAAACGGGAACGTTTCATAGGTTTATACTGAATTTGTGCGAGTGGAAAACTATCGCAATATATGAACCGATGTCGTGATTAAAGTGAGACGTTAGCGTAGGTGAAGTTTGAAGATTCGTTGTCGGATTAACGAACGTTTTATACAGTGAAAGAAAATGATTTATATGTATTAATTGTTTTAATAATATTATTATAAATTAATAAATTATTACGTATATTATTATTAAGAAATACTCAGTAATTCTTATGTAAAATGTTCAATGTGTTTTTGGTTTATTTTCATATAATTAGTAGTAAAATTTAAAAGGAATGTTTTTAATAAGACAGCATGTGATTTAATTATAGATAATCATAAAAAAATAATGATGAGATTAATTTCCTTTTCCTCATTTTTTTTTCAGCCAATGATCAAGAAAATATATTTTACCTCAAATAGTCTCGTGCTCGAATTTATAGATGGTTCTACTAATTTTCATATGAATTAAAAAGGTTAGTAAGAAATATGTTTAAAAATATATAATAATATTAGAAAATTGAGAGATAATATAATCTTATTATATATCTGTAGTATAAATATTTAAAATTATGCTTATGACTCGAAATATAAAGCATCGTTCTCACAAAAATAATATTAATATTTTCTTAATTATAATAAATTAAAAATTAGCTAATGCATATGTGTATATATCACTATTTAAATATTACAATATCTTTTCGCCGTTATTAAACTTTAACATGTAAATCCAAACGATCGCAGTTTTCATATCCTGTTGGTGCCAACGTGCTGTGCCTATAAAGCCTATACATTGATATATCCGCTTTCCATATTAAAATTCGACAGTGACACACACGCACGCACACACACACACATGTACCGTTAATAATGGGATATTTTATAAGAGCGACGAATTTCGGTGGAAAATTTTCGTTTCGTAAACGATCCGCTTGTGTCCGTTGTACATTATAATTAAAAACGATAGAGTCGAATTCGATGTCGCTAATTGAATTCGGTACAACGATATCGATCGATCAATTTATAATGTTCAACCGTGTCATTACATGTATAATATATTGGGTCTCGTGTAATATGTTCGATTATTAATATCGTATGATGTGTGTGTGTGTATGTGTGTTTGTATATATAGTTATATGACTGAGTATATATATATATATATATCTATATATCAATATTTTTAAATTATATAGAATTGATGACTCGATTTATACCACTGTAATGAAAAAATAAGGTGAAATTGTCATTTAAAACTCCCGGGCAATTAGGAAGGCGGATAAATTGTAATTTTTTTCTAGGTTGGTAGGACTGTCTATAATATTTACCAAGCGTCTGTTTGTCAAAAGGTTTAATTGTCTCCGAGTTACGCGTGTTTTTACAATTCTCGGTTCCTTTATCACCATGTCATGCTGCATTGGTTTTTCGCCACCTTTTTGCCAAGAACTCGACTCATATCGTTCCGCAATCACAGTATTCGCCTGATTTGGCTCCGTGCGACTTCTGGCTATTCAGTAAATTCAAAAGGCCAATGCGGGGACACCGTTTTGACACGATTGAGGAGATAAAAACCGAATCGAAGAAGGTCTATTCCTATTGTTTCGTGGACTGGAAAGTGCGTTTTATCGGACGAAGATTATTTTGAAGAGGATGAAATTGTATTTGGAAGAATAAATAAAGAATTTATATTTTATAAACAAATTCACCTTACTTTTTGATCACAGTGTTATGTTATATAAAAAAAACTAAATAAGCATTAATATTTTTAATAAATATAATTAATTAAAAAATAAAAATCAATCTCGTAACTTTATGAACGCACCATATTACATGTATTATTAACGTGTACATCTTAAATGTATCGGCGTTATATATTATGTGCGTTAACCGATAATTTAATTATTGTTTCGGGTAACCGTTATTGAAATACCCCATCGGAATAATTGAATTAAAACGAGTAAATTTTATATTAACGAGCGTGCGAAAAATATTCGAAAAATGTCTAAATAAAAATCATATCGAAAAAAAGCACCCGGAGGGCTTTATTTTTTTTTTATACTTTTTGCGGGGGTCGTATAAATGTGGCGGTTTTATTTTATTTTATTGCAAATATTTGTGTTTGTTTTTATTCACCCTCACTCGAAATGGGGGGCGTAAAAAAAAGACACCACAAAAATATATATTATATTATATATAGTATGTTATAATATAATAGAAAATTCCCGGTCTTTGCCAGAATATTTTCGGAATATATACAATATTATATATCTATACGACGATGACAAAGTTTACGATATATATATATATATATATATATATATAATGTGTGTGTGTGTAGATGCGATAATTTTATTGCGCTATCGAAAAGTTCGTGTTCATTTGACCTTTTGAAGTTGATTATGAAATTCTTGCACAATGTGATTATATTAATTTATATATATTAGGGATAGATAGATATTGAAAATGTAGAGAAATCATCTATATTTTAATTACATATAAATATTTTTTCAGAAATAATATATTTTAAGGACTGAAACTGTTTTTATTTATTATAAATTAATGGTGATAAATATTTAGAATTATTTTAAAATGCAATTGAAGTTCAAAATAATTATAAATATTCATTACCATTAATAATTCGCCAGTTTAAAATAATACTAAATATCATCTAATAATGATTAGGGAAAAGTTTTTGAAATTATATATTTTTTGGTTATAGTTCTATAAATAATTTAATTATTATTACACAATATTAATATTAAAATAGATATATATTATTAAAAATAATATATATCTATTTTATTCCAAAGTTTTGTTAGAAATAAATGATAAGATTTAGTAAACTTATATTTTTATGTTGTTCTATAATAATAATATTTATTTTATATAATTTAACTGAAATATATCGAAAAACTTTAAATTGAAAGAAAATGAAAAAAAGCCTATCCATGAATATACATATATATATATATATATATATATAATATGAACGTTAAATGGGAAATATTTCTATTCGGAATACAAAATAATATGCTATAAGATTTTTTATTAATGTCAATATTTAACTTTAATACGCAATTTTATCCGGTAAGTATATACGAGTATACTTACCGGATAAAATGGAGAAAAACCGGAAAAATGGATTGCGTGCAAAATAAAAAAAAATAGATGTTTTCCGAGAAAATTCGCAAATTTTTCTCCGTCCAAACAAACAACTTAGATACGCGCATAACGTCTATGCTTATTTATTTGCATATTTATAATATGGATAAGATCTGAATTTGTTTATTTATAACGATATAAAATATATATATACTATATATATTTTTAAGACTACCCTTGATAATTAAGAAATATTAATGTATTTATTGAATTGAATGGACCATTGAATTTATTATGAACATAATAATAATATTTAAATTGACGTAGATCGAAGTGAATTATTCGGTAATATCGTACAAAATTTCAGCTCAAGTTTTATTTCGTCGGAGTTTGAACTCATCAAAGGCGCCAAAAACAACCCTATAAATAGCACCCCGTGCCGCCTGGGGGTGAGCATTTGGAAGTACCTGTTCAACTTTATATTAATACTGCCGAATAATCGACGCAAAATTATCGTCGGGGTACAACAATAAAATTTTAGCGGCGTGTCGATGACGTGATATCAGACCGTAAAACGGGCGAGGCTTCAAGTTATTCGATAGCGTATCGGAACGGTTAAAAATTAACCGAGAAGTTAACCGTTAACACTCGTCCGCAGTTAAATTGACAAATCGCCTGCCGAACGTCAGTTTTAACCGTACGCGATAACTTTGCCAATTATATATATATATATATATATATATATATATATATATATATATATATATATATATATATATTGTACATATCGCGGGTCGTATAACGTGGGAACAACGGGTTCGATTATTATTATTGCCTTTAATTTGCACCTCGTGTACCCGCGATATTATATTCATATATATAAATTTATCGTGTACAGGGTGCGATAGAAAATAGTGAGTAATAATTTTCCAATATTAGACGATGCGTAACGGGTATGGTTAATTTTTAAAGTGGTTTAAAAATAGAAATGTTATTTATATTTGTAACGGTGAAATATATGTATTGCGATTGAAATTCATGTATTGATCTGAATATTTAGAATTAGAATTAAATTTAAAATAAAGATATAATTATTTATGAATAAAATATTAATGTACGTAAAATAAATCAAGTTTTATAAATTTTCTACAAAAGCTTGGAAGTGCGGTTAATATATTATTTTTATCGATAATCTTTTATTTAATGCCCTTATCTAAATAGTTTGTAGTAGATTCGGCGATATGTAATATTATAAATTGTTTTTTTTTCTCTCTATAAAAATATTAAAAAATCAGCGATTTTTCAATTTTTAGCGAAAATAAAATATGTATGACATAAATAAATATAGTAATAAAAATTATAAATAAAATTTAATAATATATAATTTCGATTTCATACAAAAAATAAAATATTGATAGAACAAATATATAAAAAAATATTGTCATATGAAATTTATTATGAAAAAAGTATAAAATTATTTTTTTTTACTAGTGTAAAAATTAATAATATATAGGGGGGTGTACTACTTTTGCTACACTTTATACATTCCAAGGGGGGGGGGGGTTGAATTTTGATGAAAATTGCTTTGGAAGTGAGGTGTAATAGTTTTGCTCATGTGATTGATATCGATTGTGGTTCGTTGCGTTTTTCTCGACACATTATAAGTTATATTGAATTATATTTTATCGCTGCATGAATTACCTCCGTGATTCCATCGCGATTTTAATTTAACACTGACGTAGTAATAATAAAGCAGAATTGAATTTTTATTTAATTTTATATTTATATATATTTTAAGTCACGATGCAAAATGTGAGATTTTAACTAATATTATTTAATCTTTTGAGGGTTGGTTTAATATTTCACGGTGGCAATATCAGACTGCTTAAAAGTTTCTTTTATCACCTCTGATTCACAGAAGTGAAGACACCATCTGGTCTTTACATTAACCTGATATTCACAACGTATTTATGATGCTGAAAGGTATTTTACACGGATTAATGAATTTTAAAATTTAATTATAAATCATATACTTGATATAAAAATAATTTACTGAATATTAGGTCAGTAAAATTGAGAGGGATGTTCTGAAAGGTTGAAAACAGTCACAAATTTTAGAATAATTTGATCATCTATTAGTAAACTATGAATAGACTTTCAATTAATCTCAAGACAATATTTCACGATATTCAATTTTGATTTTTGATAATATTAAAAATTTAATTATCACTTTCTTCTAAAAATGTTTATAAAATATGTAATGATTTTTAAGTATTTTAATCTAAGATTTCATTTAAATATATAATTTTAAAACAGTCAGTAAAATCAATATGAAGCACACGCGATAAAATATTTTGAATATCTCTTATAAGTTTTTGTGAAATTGATAGTATGTAAAAAATCAATGTCCAGTTATTTTGAATCTACCCTTAGAGTCCTTTTATTGTATGGGACAATTATTTTAAAAATATATACATATGTATATATTTTTTTCACGTATTCTAAATGAAAGTAAACATCGATGTAATCGCATATACAGTGTTATTTCATTCGTAGTATAATAAAATGCTTGCGTATTTTTGGTTAAATCGTTTAATGCAAATATTTTATTAAGGATTGCGAATGTTTGAGGAAAATGTAATTTTTTGATAAAGTAAAATAATAGTCCGATATTGGATTTTTTCCGATACGGACCCAACAATAATAATAAAAGAGGGATAAAGAATGGACCAAAAAAAAGGTATATCCATATTTTATTTTGATCGTGTTTTTTTTTGTTTGTTTGTTTTTCGTGGCTATTATATTAAATATAAAAGGAAAGCACAATGCGTATATTTTAATAATTTCTTTAAATAATATTTGAGTAGCGTATTCAATATATTATATATATTATTTCAGATGGTTCGTTTTTTTTTTGTGTTGTTGTTTAATACATATTTTTTAATTAATACAACAACACGTTTTTATTGTTGGATAGTAAAAACGTTGACATTTATAATATTTTAGTCTAATGATAAGATATCTATTTTTTGTATATATTGTTTTATTGATTGATAAAAAATAATATTTCAAAATTTAAAGAGTAAATATAAAATAAAACAATCTTTTAAATTTAAAATAAGTAATATATTGTATTTATATTAAGACTGAAAATGTATCGATATATTTTAATTATAAAAAATTAATATTTAATTATTTTTCTATTGTAATATTGAAATTGTAATATTAATATTATTATATTAATTATATATATTTTTTAAAGAATGAAAAATATTTAAAAAAAATGTATAATATAAAGAGAGAAAATATTTTTAAGCAATTTAGCATCACTTCCGTTCTCATTTCACTTCTCTTCCCACATTAATTGTATTTATAAACACCCTTATAAAATATGATTATATATATATATATATATATATATATATATATATATGCGACAAAAACATAACTTTATATCGTTTCTGTAATGCACGTTTTAAGATTTATAGTATCGATAACGAAACAGGGAAACAAACGATTTAGAACAACGATAGAGTTAAACGATCCGTTTAACGCGGAAAATTCTAAATAACTTGAATAGCCGAATCTTTGAAATTCAGATTTTTTTGCTGTTGCAAAACAAAATAAATTGAGATGCGTTTCGTTATATATATATATATATATATATATATATATATATATATATATATATATAAAAGAAAAACGTTTTTTCAATGTTGTGTATATGGGGTTAAAGTGTGAGACAAAATTACCTGAATTGTCGAAATTAGATTTGTCTATTCTTCTTGTTGTATCGTTTCGAATTTCTTCTGTTTTTGTCGTTCTATAGATTAGTTCCATTTTGGAAACGAAGCTCTTTGTCTTGAGCTGATATATATTTAAATCCCTTTTACTATGGTGATATTTACGAGGAAAATTCATCAAAGCGGTTTTCAATTGTCCTTTTTGGTGAAATTGTAAAGTGTTCTCTTTATTTAACTTATCGATTCGCGACTACATATATATATATATATATATATATATATATATTGTATATTGTTAGATGACATTTAAATAGTGTATGTTATGTTATATATTAATATATATAGGATATATTTATTTCTTTATAATGTTGGTTATAATCTGCAATTATTTTATTTTTAAATTAAAAAAAAAACTTTTGGAATAAAAGAGAGTTTTTTAAAAAGATGATTAATGTAACATTAAAAGAGGAAAATTGTATGCATGAGATGTATAATTTTGATACGGCTGTAGAATAATATAAATCATATCAGATTTACAACGTTTTAATATTTTAACTGATGTGGAAAAATTTATAATAGATTTTTTACGAAATTTCATAGAACAGATAGAGAAAAAGGAAATTACGTAATTCAAATTAGAATCTAGTATTAGATATAGATTTGACGATTCAAATTCAATTATCATAAATGTCCTTTATAAAATTGTAAATTTTCGATGAAATTTATTATCGTAAGCTTTATATTTTCATGTTATAATATTGAGAATTTTTCAGAAAATTTCAAAATGGCACATTAATTTAAACGAACTTTTCAACAAACTTTTATACTTTATACTTTGGCGTTAATTAGTTGCTTGAAAATAAACGATTTTTCAGATTTTTTTTCAGTATTAGGCATTTAATATTTTACGTTGAAAAAAAAAGAGATTGCTTCAAATTAAGTTTATGCACGGAATTAATTTTACCGAAATTTTTTCCTTTGTGAAAAGTTTAAAATTCGCAATAATATATTATTTATGATAATAATAAATTATTATTCTGAAACAAAATTATTAAAATTAAAATTAAATTGATTTCTAAAAAGTTACAATGATATTGATATATTCAGATGATAGTATGAAAATATCGATAGTTTGATTAAATTTATTTATATAAAATATATATAAAACTCGTTATGTTTATGCGTTCTGGGGGTTCTATATTAAATCGCACTTAGGAAAAGTGTCTATTTCAATAGTTTTGTCATGCAAACGACAACGAATTCAAATCTAAATAACGGTTTAATTTGGAAATATCTCAGAGATAGATGTTATTATTGTGTTAGGGGATGGGCCTTAAAGGGCAACAACGGGGGTTTTATGCCCGTGTATATTGTGTATATGTATGAAAACGTTTCGGGAAACAGTCGAGAGAGTATATTTGTTATGTAAATTGAAGGGCCGTGTAGTTTTGTATTCGAAACTATGTAGATTAGGGTGTGGTGTGGGGGGTTTTACGGAAAATAATTGCCCTTAGAATGCCAGCCATCCCGACCCGTTGATACCATCCAGTTTTCCTTGTCTATTTTCATCGAACAATATTCGTATAAATGTGCCGTTTCTCAATGAAATATTGAAATCGTACCGCATAAGTAAACGATGATAAATCTTTCGAATGGCAATGTCGACCGGTCGATCAATCGACTGTGGATTATCGAAGAATTTATTAGAAAATTGAGTGGAAAAAAAAATAAAAAATAAAAAGTGTACAAGTAGTAACAGTTTTCGTGTGATACTTTTCGACGATCGTGCAAAATTAATCTGGATCGGGAAGCTTGAAAATTGTACAATATAAATGTTGAATAAATTTAAATATATTTTGAAGGTTAAATAATTAATGATGTTTGTCAAAATTAATTCACTATCGTTTTTTGTAAATATTGAAAAATTAAATAATAAGATAAATTCGTATTGCTTTATATAGAAACACAATCAATTCAAAATAGAGTAATTTTTACTGTGTTATATATATATAAAAAAAAAACAAAGTTTAATGATACATATAATAAAATTAATTAATCAGTTTGATTCGTTATTGGTTTTAAAATTACAAAAATATTATTCGATTAAATAGAATTCGCGTGCTAAAAAAAATCTAAAATATCAAAATTATTGAATTGTTCAAATTTTACGTCAAAATGTATGAAAAATTTTATATAGAGATATTTTTTTTGTCTTGCAACCTAATTGCAATTTTATATAAATAAATTGCTCTTTTATGGAATTATTTTTATGGAAAATTCTAAATTTATTTCTCTTACTTTGCGTTTAAAATGAGTTGAAATGCGTGAAAATATATGTCAAAATTTATTATTCGAAGGATATCAATTTTATTTGATGTATAATAAAAAAATATATTTTTATCACAAATATATAATATAAAATTTTTAAATGTATTTGTATTTAACGATCGAAATGAAATTTGAGAATTGTCTGCGAGTACTTGGACTAAACAAGCGATTCTCAACCTTTTGCCAACTCAGTTTTACTACATCTAATGAGATTTATTTAATGGTTTGTTCGCGTGATTCATGGTTTTTCACACACGACAGCATCGCACTATGGCGATTTTATAGTGCGCAAATGATTTATGACTATAAGGCGATATGGAGACGTCATACGAATTTTACATTCGGAAAATCGTGTCCGGAAAAATCCGACAAGGAAATACGCCCCTGTGCCGGAAAAATTATTTCAATTTACATTCAAATTACTGCGGTAATCGACTCGAGAATATTTTTATGTTATTATATTATTGTTTATTTTTTTTTCATTTATGACGGCGGTTGATTGTTGCAATTTATTTATCGTATTTGTTGCATGTTTGTGTGTTTTTCGTTTTATGGTAGTTTTCCATGGGAAATTGCACTTTGGAGCGTTTTCCTGATGCTTTTTCTGAAAGTACACAGTGAGTGATTGTTTTTTCCGGTTTGGTTATCTTTTTAACTACTGTAACTTTACAGTATGATATATATTATGTTATATTCCCGTACATATAAATTTATAAAAAATAATATTATCATTTAAAATAGCAAGAAAAAAATAGTGAAAAATTTAATATTATATAATACATTAACTGTGATTTTATATTAAAAAAATCAATTATTCTTCTGAATTTTTCCTGTAATATCTTAAAAAATTTAATAGATCGACAAAAAGTTTTAAAATTAAATTTAATTAAAATATAAAACAATGTATTTATTATGTTTTAAGCTTTCTCTCAGAATTTAGATTTTTTTAATTACACTAAATCGTTGTTTTAAATAATGGTAATTGTGTATATAGTTGTTGAAAAAAAAACACAATGAGCAGAATTAAGTCTAAAATTGAAATATGAAGCCGTAAAAGCTTACACAATATAAAACATATTTATATAAAACACTAACGGCGAGAAGATTTACGATAATTTTTCTGCTAAAAATATGAACATTATGCAAAGGAATATATGGAATTTTTCACGTATTGCTAAATATAAAATTTAATATGGTATAATTTCAAAGTCATATTTAAATTTTGAATGCGAATTTGAAATGAACTCATATAGTACGTGTAATTTATTAGAGCTTTTTATTTTTTTGGATAGCAGATTCAATTTTGTAGTAGATATTATATTGAAAATCAAAAGAAAATTTGGATTTATATTTATATGAAAAAAAAATGTAATACGATACTTTGATTGATAATGTTGGAAAAAATTGCTTTTATACTAAATAAAATCAATACCGATTTCCGAGAAATATTTCCGTGTTGCGATTCAAATGTCACACGAAATATTTTCACTGTTTTATCTTTATTTTACTATGAATGACTATTGTAAAGTAATATCGAAGAAATATTTTCATATCGAAAAATACAAGATCGGTAGAAATTCTTTGAAATACGACCGGTTCGATCGATATTTGCTTTGAAACGTTTGCAATTTAATTGTACGTCATTATTTTCGTGGTGATTTTTTTATTATAAAACTATATATTCTATATAAATATATATATATATATATATATATATATATATATATATATATATATATATATATATACATATATATTATTTTTAACGATCGTTAAGCATTCAAATGAACCGTGATGTATTAAAATTTTATGAGGAAAAATAGAGTACATAACGAATACGACAATGACTTTCATTCTGAGGAAAATGAGCGTCTATTCTTCTATGATAATGTCGATTTAACGATATATAATATATATATTTAAATATATATATATATATATATATATATATATATATATATATATATATATATATATATATATATATATATAAAATTTATTTATTTTCAAAATTATGTTGTATAAAATTTTTATATATTTTTTTAAAGAAATAAATGTAAGAATAGATATTAGTCTCATTTGTGAGAATATTCATGTGCATATTTAATAATAATAAATTTGTGTATATTGATATTAGTATAAATATTTTCATTTTTTAAATTATGAAAAGTTACATTATGATATAATAGATATTTTTTTGAATTTGATAATTAATGATAAGTTTGAAAAAAAATATATTCTAATTGATATAACGGTTAAATTCACATAGCTATATTGAGCTGTTTGAATAGCGCGAATTTAAACCAATGTATGGTAAATTAATTATTATTGTAACATATAAAATAAAAATAATAATATTTTAATATTTAATAATAGTTATTTTTTAACAAGAAAATATTATGTAAACTTTATAATTTATATATAAAGTATAAATAGATCTTTTATTACATGAAAAGTTATAAATTTTATAATTTTATTATTTCAATAATAGTACTAAATAATAATTTAACAAGTGACTATTCGTCGCAGCGTTGAAACGTCGCGTTTTACCAAACGAAAACGGCGTTGAAGTGTCGCGTGTCGAAATGTCAGCTAAAACGCGATACATTCGTATAATATTCAAACTTTTGATTGTTTCCGGAATATTATTGCATTATAATATTTGCGACGTTGTAAAAACGCGATATCGAAACGCTAAAATACGGACATACGACGTTTTAATTTAGGTACGTTCCTAGAATTGACCGATATTTGATGTTCTCGCAATGTCATCATAAATTTCGGTAACGTATGAAAACGACACATATTCATACTTGTGACGCAATCAAAAAGTGATGGGATTTTTTTAAAAATAATATTTATTATATTTTTAAATTTTATTGTATTGACTATATAATAATAAAATTTGCATTGCATCATATTCTAGTATCAAATTTTAAATATGAATATAAATTTTTAATTACATATTAATCATATGACGTGTTTAACAGTCGGAAAATATTGGAAAATACCGTTTATACGGTGAGCGCGGCGTAAAAATAATAATCTCGGTTACTTTTTGATCATTCCTCGTATATAATTAAACGAATATATATATATTATATATAACATATAATATTGCGAATTACGCAATGTTTACGCAAGAGAACGTTTTCGCAAAGGGCGTACACGTTAATTGATTCGCAAATATTTTGATATTCAATATGCGGTTTCTGAGAAGGATACCCCCCGTGTTATCCTTGCAACATACATTATTAATAAATGTCATCCGTATTATTTATTGTTCAACAATGTTCCGAATTATTCATATATATATATATATATATATATATATATATATATATATATATATATATATATATATATATATATATATATATATATATATATATATAATTTAAATGTAAATATTTTAGGCACGGCGTTGTTATTCGAATGTTTGCATAGTGAACGTTTGATCGACGAAAATCCTTTGATCGTAGATGATTCGATATACTATGTATATATATATATATATATATATATATATATATATATATATATATATATATATATATATATATATATATATATATATATATATATATATATATATATATATCATAATTAAACATGTATATTGATTCCGTTAAAGATTGTATTTTAATCGACGTTCAGTTCTGAAATTTGAAAAAGAAAAACGTGCTGAAAAATTGACATGTTTATGATAAAATGAAATATTTGTGTGCGATTATAAATATTATATTCATATTCATGAACGGATGTATGTTTAAAAAAAATAAAATGTTCTATTTTTTTTTTCATTAATATTTATCTATTTGTTGATGTGGATTTTTTTTTAATAAAATATGATCGTTTAGTATTTACTGTTCTTATTGCTCAATTATTATTATTATTTTTTTTTATTATTTTAAAAATGTTGATATATTAAATGTCACGGAGAATGAATTGTATTATTTGAAATAAAAAGCTATTCAAAGGATACGTTCTATAAATTGATAGAAGAAAAAAAATGAAAAAATTGTAGAATATATTATTTTCATTTTAGTTCTGATGAATTTTTATTTTAAGATAATTTTTATTTATTACAGCTTAAATAAATTTATATTTTATATATTTACATTTTTATAATGTCTTTTCTTAAAATAAATAATTCTTTTAAATCATACATTTCAATTATATAAATAAGTGAAAATAAGATAAACGATCTTACAAATTTTTATTTTTTTTATTTAAGAAAAAATTTTTTTTTAATTACTCACAAAAGTAAATTTAAACATGTACGATATGAATTTAATACTAAAAATAATTTTATGACTCATATAATGATAATACCAATTAATTATCACATATTCAAATATCAATATTTATAGTGAAAACATATTAAGAATATTGAAATAGTAATTTTGAACATTTTCATAGTATATTTTTGTATAATGGATATTTAAATATTTAAACGAGAAAAATTGATATTTAATTATTCAAACATATATGTGAGATATAATTCATGTTTGAGTAATGATTAATTAGTTTTTTGAATATTTTATATATAGTATTGTTTATATTATAAAATCATATATAATATAATCGGTGACGACATTCAAAACGAGTGATATCGTCGGATATATCTGAGACGTTTCGTCCCTTTGAAGTCGGCGTTGAACCTTCGACAAAACGAAAGGGCACATTCCGTGGGTCGTGAAACCTTCAAAGCCTCCGGGTTGACATATTGTCAGAGGCCGTGATACAAGACGACCGCGCAGTCCTTCTGTCTGTTACAAATTCATAATTCAAAACTTCAAGAAGAACGAGCCAGGTAAAGCTTTAAGCCAGGATCGTAAAGCTCACGTTGTATCGGTCATTCTACCCCTAAGTGCTAAGGTCTATTTCAAAGTTTTCTCATATTCTATATATATAAATATATGAAAAATATTATATGATATTTTCAAAATATATCATTTAAAAAAATATATATTACACGTTAAAAATACATATTTAGTGTGATTATTTCAAGAAAAAAAGTTAATTAACGATATAGTAAATGTGACGCAATTCTCCGTGTTCAGTAAATTAATTGAACGATGGTGATGAAATTATTTATATTAAAAATATTTTTTTATTATATTATGTTTTCAGTATATATTAAAAAAATATCGTATAAAATAATCGCGTATGTATGAAGTAATTTAAACGATAAATAATAGGTTTCAATTTATGTATATTTAATTTTGTTTGTAAATCGATTAATTTTAATTAAAGAAATATGTTACTATTTTTGGAATTATAATGATTTTGATACACGATAATATAATAAATATTTTTCTTATTTTTAAATAATGAAAATATAATTGATAAAAAATATAGTTATTTTAAAAAAATTAATATAGTTATAAAAATTCGATATATGATGAGATATATTTCATGTTTATTAAAAAAAATATTTTTTCGACATAAATTTTTATTATTTTTTTTTAATATTATTTTTGTCAAAAATATTCATCATATATTGTAATATATATATTTTTTTTCATATATTGAGTAATTATTTATTTATTTTTCTTTATAAAAACACATTGAAACTCTACTAATTTATAAATATTTCATCAAACATTTTTATTTTAAACAATTTATAGATTTTCGAACATTTTTATCATATATAAAACGGTAATAAATTCATTTTTAAATATTTATAAAATTATAGATAATGGTTTATATATAATGGATAAACATTCACTATAACACTATTAAATTTTTTAATGCTTTATATAAGACTGAAATGAAAAATAATTTTATATTTTATTTACGTTAAAACGTAGAATAAGCGTAAACTCAGAATTTATTATATATATTATATTATATAAGCAAGTTTCCAACTGAACTATTGCAGGTATAAATGCATCCGTACACTTTTATATAATTATATAAAATAGACGTGATATAATTAAATTTTCGACGTAAAATAATCATTTTTCTTTTTTCTTTCTTTTTTTTTTAATATAAACTTCGCATTGTTTCAACGGCGGTCTTTCAATAAATTTAAATGAAAAAAGTTTTTTTGCGTCTCATTGAACATGCACAATAAATTTTGATTTTTTTTCCTCGTTATATTTAAATATTGTGTAGAAAAAAATGTATTAAATATATAATATAATATATAACGTATAAAACTCTCACATTTTATCATTTTTCCTAATCTACTTTTATTAACTTCTGAAGAAGAATTCGCTTCGAAATTTCTTTTTTAGATGTCGTCTGAAAAAAAAAAGAACCGTTCGCAATAATAATGAATGATTTTCAGAATTAATATTTATTTCCATTTTTTTTTCGGTCGATAGAATTTATTAAGTCATATTTTCAAATAAACATCGACAACGTGCTAACATTATCAAATTATATTACGTTTTATAAAATTTAAATTAGCTAAGATACATTTTTAATATTCGTAATATAATACTTTCAATATTGTATTGTTCTACTGAAATATTATATTTTGAGTGATGATAATGTTCTAGTAGATTTATGTTATTAACATAGAATAGTGTGATATTTGATCATCATATTGTAGGTTTCAGACCAGATTTCTATTTCAGGATATTATTTACGGAATTGAAATGAACATACAATATATTATATTATAATAAGAAAAGACAATATTCATTATGAATTTTATTATTTTTTTTTTAATATTATATATTAAATATATGATATTATTTCACTAGAATAAAAAATTACGAGAGATTTTATGTATAAATTATGTCTAATTTAGATCAAGTGATGAATAAATTTTCTTGAAGATCTTGTGAAGAATATAGGTTATATTTAGAAAGATTCGAGCAGGGTTTACTTTTATATGAATGTAATCAGGAATTCGTTTAAAGGGGTCAGAAAAGGTCGCCAAATTTTCGTATCAAGGAAGGGCAACGACGTTCTAAATATATCGTTTTTTTTTTTATAAATATATATATTTTGAAGGTTTAAAAGGCGAAAAATAGATCTATGTTTAACAAGTGATACGTTTATAATAACATTTTTGTTAGTTAACTTTTTCTTAAATGCAAATATGTGATGAATAAATTACATATTTTATATTTATATTGAAATTATATATTTTATACTATATATTTTATATTTAAATTATAGCTATACAAAAAAAAATGATTACGATCTACGATAGAAATTATATAAAGTTTACCAAGTTGAAATCGATAGATATTCGACGGAATTTTCTTTCATTGACATTTGAACCGAGGACATCTTATCACAGACGAATAAAACTGTCCAAAGTTAATCGTCGAATTTATTTTATGGCGAATTTTTAATATTTTTTTTTTTCATCGGACAATCACGACTTAACTTTTAGACTGTTCGGCTTTGCTTAATTAAGCATAATAAGCGGGTATCGAAGTGGCTTTTCGTTTCGGTGTAGGCTTTTAAGCGAATTTTCTTCGTCATTATTTTCACGGAACCTACCCTTTTTTTATAAAGCCCTTCCCCCCTCCCATTTCGTTGTCGAATCGGGTTTTCCGGTTCCGGTTCGATTCGATTTCATGCTTTTTTCGCGGTCATTATCGGGTACAACAATTTCATACTTTTGCATATATTTTTGAATAGATTTAATATATATATATATATATATATATATATATATATATATTAATTATGTTTGAATTTTTGGACTTAAGTGAAATTTGCAATATTACATGTAATGTACGTAAAAATATAATAATGGTTTCTACATAATATAGAAAAGAAAATATATATTTTATAATATAAATGCCTATAGCAAGATTTTTTAATTAGATTACATAATTCTATTATATTATTATTATGGATTTTTTTATTATATTGCACATAAATTTTCTTGTAATTTATAATGAATATTTGAAGGCATAATATGACATTCATTATTAATTTTACAAAAAAATATATGTATATATATATATATAATAAAAAATTGTAAAGAAAAAAACAGTTATATTTAAAATAGAAAATAATTCAGTTATGACGATAAAAATGTATTATAGTATTTTTTAGCATTTCTATATATTTTTAATATATTTAAAAGATACTTTTTCGTACTAAAATCGTTAACAAATTTTAAGTTGTATATTGAAATACGTTTTTTTTTGGAATTTTGAATATAATTAGCTAACGATTTTATAACGACTTATTGACATTTACATTTTGAACAAAAAAAAATATGTTCTCAAAAACTGAAAGAAGTATATTTGAGTATATGAAATTTGAAACGTGTTTGTTATGATATTGATTTTTTTAAATACGCTAGATATTTTCCTCACACAAAACTAGGTCTATAAGACTATAAATCATCGAAACGTAATGACATTTGGTATTTACAAGTTTCTTTTGACTGACTATATACGTTTAGAATAGTACATTAATTACGTTTTTTTTTTCATTCCTTTCGGCTGTAATAGTCGAAGTTTGAAAACGATTACGAATTCTATTCTCGGAACAAAAATTTTCCACCGTCTATATTAATTTTTCCGCGAGCGAATGCTAAATTTCGAAAATGATATTTTTGATGGAAAACTTGATTCAATTTAATTTTTCCGCTGCACGAGAGATTACAAGAAATCCTACTTTAATATTTAATTAAATTTCGATGTCGCTCTTTAAGTTCGCGGAACGGATAAGATATTAATTCATTAAGGGGCGGATATAAAAATATTCGTTATTTATTATTCATGTCGTGTGTTATTACAAATTTGGTGCTCGGGTGTTTTGAATAATTTATTGTATTTGTAGATTTTGCGTTCAATTTAAGGGATGAATGTAAATGATATTGTTGCGTCTTTAATTAAAAAAGTATTCCCTACACAGAATCTACGTTTTAATAAAAAAAAAATCTAAATATTTCATGATTAAATACGAAATTATATTATGTATTCTATTTACTAATGTTGCTGTTCAGTATTGTTTTTGTTAAATTTTGAATTAATAAATATAATTCATTTATAATAATAATAACAATTTTTTATATCAAAATCTCAGTAGAAAGTTTAAATTTTAAAGACCATTTTTTATATTATTAACATTTTAGTTACTTAATTAATTGTTTATAGAAATTATAAATGTTATTTTCTATATGTTTTTATTAGATAATTAATTTTATAAATATTTTTCTTGAACTTATTGGTTAAAAATATTTAAATAAATACAAATACACATTATATAAATATACGTGTCTAATATATATATATATATATATATATATATATATATATATATATATATATATATATATATATATATATATATATATATGAATATGAATATTACATGATATATTTTAGATTATATTTATTGTGAAAAGTTGTTATAATACAGTCATAAATCAAATAATTTTATTATGAAAAACGACGAAATCTCAGGACATATTTTCCATTAAATATTTTTGACGTAACAAAGCATGTTAACTCTGTGACAAGTAATATCTGTTTATTAGTTCTGTTAAATATTTAAATTATTAATATTATACTTTCTTATATTTTATGTCTATATTTGATTTTATAAATTATATTTTAATAATGATGTTATTATATAGAAAAATACATATTGAATTGTTGCAGATTTGCGTGCTTAATGACTATAATATATGTGTTTTTCGATGCATATTACTTTAATTACCTAATTACTAAATACTAAGAAAATCCGCCTTCACGAAACGTCGTCCGCAAGAAATTGCCGTATAATATAAACGTTAAAGATTTTTTCCTAAAATAGAATAAAAATAATATAAAAAAAAATATATTTAGAAATAAGGAAAATGGAAAATCGACGTTCGCGTTCTAGTTTCGCTTTGAGTACGCACTCAAATTCACGTCTCGAACCCGTCGGGCTTTTCCGCGTTTTTCCGTGTTTTTCCGCCGCTATTTTCTTCAGTTAACGGTGATTTTTTCTCTCGGCTTTACCCCCCCCGCCCGTTTCTCGGCATTTTATTTTATTTTATTTCATTTTTTTTCTCTGTTTCTTCCTGCCGCCTTTTCCGGTTCGCTAAATATTCTGACATTCAATTAACGAGATAAAAGTAACGATCGCGCGAATACAAACGTTTTTTAATTGAGATAGAAATTAAACCGAACGGCCATAACTATTATCGTAATATAGATCGTTAAGCGAGAAACAACGGTAAAGTGAAAAAAAATAATAATACAGGGACGAACTCGAACGGCTAAATGATGTAAAAAAACTGCGTTAGCTTTGAAGTGTTTTTAATATAATAGATGCATATATAATATACATAAAAATATTTTAATGTGAGAAAATAATACATTATTTTTTATTTTATTATTATTGCTACATAATATTTTTAAATAATATTCAATCCAAAAGAATCTATATTCTAACAGAATTTACATTATTTTATTTAAATATGTGATTAGTTGTTTATTATGTTAGTTTCATAGTTAAAAGAGATTTATGATAATAGAAAATTATTTTTTTAAATATTTTTTAGATAAATTATTATAAAATTTAAAAATGAGTTAATTTTTCATTCTTTTTCAAGATGATATTTGTAATAATTAATTTCATAAATATTTTTTTTAATAAATATAAAATTATATATTATTAGCGAATCTTTTGAGATATAAAAATAGAATATATTTAATAGTTGGTCGAAGAATTCATGGAAATTTTTACTTTGTAAAAGGAAAGAATTTTCACAGAAAGCGAAAGTTTTTTTTTATAGGCTTTCAGCGCTTTCTTTTCACGTTTGCAATTTTATATTGTGTAGAGAAACAAAGTTCATACTTTGATTAGTCATGAAACCTTACAATAGTACAGTTTAATAAAATAGCGTATAACTTTAGATTACATCATAACATTTATGTAACATTTAAAATGACTCGAGAATTTAGTATTGTATTTTGTAATTTATATTAAAATTATATATTAATGTTATAATAAAAAAAATTACACGTTCGCTTAGTTTATTAAATGTCGATATATTGTTGTAGGTTTCGCGTGAATTTCAGACTATTTAGTACCCAAGTATTTGCTTTATACTATATTATAATACTTTAATTGAAATACGATATTAAATTTTAGTTCAGAACTTATATTTGAAAGTTTCATCGTATATTATTAATAGTACTTTAACATTTACATCTATATATTGAGAATTTAGCGAAGTGAATTGCGGTTATTGTGTCAAAGTATTATATATTTAATGAGAAAGTAGGATTTCGAGCTTGTTGTTTAATATATAATTATGAATATATATATATATATATATATATATATATATATATATATATATATATATATAATATACTTATTAAGTCAACGGTAGAAATATATTTTGGTTTTGATTTTTTTGAATATTATAAAGATCACATATAAAATAAACCTTAAACTCTATATAGATTAAAATTAGTATAATTTTAAATATTTTTTATTTATTCAGATTGTTAATTTTCTGCTTATGAAAGTCATCAGTTAAAGTCACATGTCTTTTTGATTTAGATCATTTTCAAGTAATTGACGATAGTTCTCAACATTACATTCGATTTTTTTTTAAAGTTCAGGACAAATATCAAAATTTATTGTAGCTACGAAAAATTTACTAAATTACAATGGTTTAAAAAGTACATTTAAAGTGAATAATTCGAAATAACAGTTCACCGGAGATAATTAAAATTATATATATATATATATATATATATATATATATATATATATATATATATATATATAGATGCGTTATAGTGTATAAGAAAAGATTGTATATTTTCAGAAGGGTTTCAGTATAAAAGCACGAACAAATTCAATAGAGTAGAAATCTTCTTGCGTATTCTATAGATTAGCAAATATTAATTATTCTTTATAAACAACAGAAATTGACTTTGCTTTCTGCGCCGGCAGAGAAGAAATAAGCCGGTCGGTCGGTTTGGCTTTTCTCGGCCGAGTTTTTCTTTCACACACACACACACACACACACATATATATATATATCCGCTTTTCCGACCCCGCTCACTTATTCTCAACGGCCGCCGCCCCCTTTTCGCCTTTTGTATTCGCAATAAAAGCGATTTTTGTATCTCTTTCGCGTTAGAGTGTAGGAAAATTGCCGCGGAGATTTTCCGCATTTTCCTTCGTCCGTTCCGCCCCCCCCCCTCCCGTTCGGTCCGAGATTAGGCCGCAAAACGGAAAAGTTATTACGGCTTTCGTGACCGAACCGATGCCTAGTTATTATTGTGTATTTTATATATCCGATAACGATACGATATTAATTCTTAATTTTGCCACATAATTTTCTCGACATTTTCACCCCGTTCGTTATCAGTTCTCCCGAAAACGGTTTATTCTTGAAGCGTCGCTAATTGTGCAAGAAACTTTTTGTTTCACTCGTTATTATTATATAACACCTATAAAATACCTATAATTTTCGACGTTTAGATTATCATCATCAGCAATTTTCAAATTAATAATATTTTTGTATATTCAAAATAATATATTTCAATTAAAATAAAAATATTATACTCATTATTAGGAGAAAAAAAATGAAATATTTTTTGTATTTTATATAACAAATTTAATTTATCGAAATTGTAATATATTTTCATGCCCTATGTATTTTTATATAATGTCATAAAAATAAAGATTTTCATTATTCTCGTTCGCTGTTTTTTTTAATATATACATAAAAATTTTATTTTTCGATTTTCAAACTCACACACGTTCCGCGTGCGATTTTCCAAATGGAATAAATTAAACGGAAAACATTTGAAAACCGCTTATCGTTCGGCTGTGAGCCGACTGTAAAACAATTTTACAGCTCGATCAAGTGTTACTGTAACGATTCGAAAGAGTGAGTTTTTTTTTTTTTTTTTTGGGGCTCATCCTCACTTACATTCCCTATACAAATAGGGGATGAGATGGTGGATCGCTTCTATATCGTAAAATATACAAATAAAATATGAAAGTAACAATTTTATACGAGGGGGGGGGGTTAGGATGACCCGCAATTTTATGAATTTAGTGGTGAAATTTATTATCATTTAAGCGCGTTAACCTCGTAAAGGATGGTATTTTTTTTTATGTAACTGTTGATATCGCTAACTTTACGACTTGCAGTCGATTTCGTGTTTTTATTTATTTATTTACTTAAAAGTTAATTGCACATCGTTAGTACTAAGTAACTTGATGTATATATATATATATATATATATATATATATATATATATATATATATATATATATTAATTTGGAGACACAAATGTACTTTCAAGTAAACGTTGTTCGGAGTTAATGTATATTCTAATAAATAGTAGGTAATAATTCTTACAGGATTATTTTCTTTTAAAGTACATTTGTGTCGTTTGAGCACAGAGATTGTACCTTGCGATTTAAAAGTATATATATATCTCCGCGAACAAATACATTTTTATTTATTTCAAAAAAATGTATGCATTAAAATATGCATTTTTTTAATTATATAAAATTCATATAAATATGAATTAAAATATTGTTTTTTTTCCTTGATAATAATGAATATATTTATATATATATAAATTTTATCAAATATATTGTATTATGGTGTTTTTTTTTCAAATTTCATCTAATTAAATGTAATTTTAAAATAAAATTAAAAAAGTTTTTTTTGTCTAAATAAATTCTAAATTTGTGTGAGAGCTTTTCGTCAAAGCGCGTATAAATATTTCGAATATGATTACGAATTTGAATGAATTTGAATTTATTAATGCAAATTTATCGTAATCCTATTACCAATAATCATAAAGTTTATTATGGCACAGTTTAATTTCGACTTTTAGCAGGCTAAAGCTATATATATATATATATATATATATATATATATATATATATATATATATATATATATATATATAATTTATTAACGGTAGTTGATTTATTTTCGATTTTGCAAAAATTTTGAATTACGGCAAACGCTTCAATGGAAAAAACGAAAAATAAATAAATCACATATTTTATATATTAAGAAAAAAAAATCAATTAATATTCACAATACGCATAATTTTCATTGTTAATTGCGCTCCATACAAATCTCCGGGACCTAATTTTCTCGCATTGTTTAATACATATATAGTCGTATATTACGCTCGTTGCGTTCAATAATAATTAATTAATTTCATGAATAATCAATAAAGGCATTCGGCTTCAAGCCAAATTTGTCGCACAGGCATCGTCTCGTGTACACAGTATTATAAATATTTTCAAGGGGAAGTGCGTCATAAGTTGGCGCGATGAATATTAAAATAAAATATCAACTTAATTTTCCATATAAAAACATATGATTAAAAGAGCGTATTCATATTCTGACATAATAATTATTGTTTTTATTTATTTGTGTACATATTATTATTTTTTAATTGCTCATGATATATATTAGTAATATAGAAAATCAGACTTAAAAGTATAGAATATATATTAACTATGTGCTGAATACTTTTCTATTATATATTACAGAAATATGCATGGAATTTATATAAATTTGATGCATTTCCTCTGTGAACATTATTGGAGCACATATCGCGAATTTTCAGCAAGCAATATAACCTTTCATACAGTCATGTATCAAATATTAAACTACACCATTATGCTGAAAATTTTGTCGGTCGCTTTATTTTTTAACATTATGTATCGATATTAATGCGCGCTCGACATTTTTTAACCGCTCGTTTCAGAACGTTTTTTTTCAGTATCGACATATGAATGTCATATATATATATATATTACGTTCGAATTTTCAGATCAAAGTCACGAACGCTGAAATATTGTGATCGATCCGAAAATCGTTTGTTTTGACGTGTTTCCGTTCTATCGGATGATTCGCATACAAATTCGATTTTCAGCATGTTTTATTTTCAATACATTTAAATTGTTAAAAAATATTTAAAAATATATTTGTTTACGTATTAACGATATATTAATTGTACTTTGTTTCAGATTAAATAATAACGCGTTAAAGATTAAACCGCTACCGAAGAATAAATCAACCGGAAAAAGGTAAATGCTTACTTTAATTTCGCTATTAGCAGTAGATAAACTAAAAATGTATTTACATTTAAATCTTCCGAAAAGATAATAGAAAGTTATTTTCATACTTTGTTTTTATGAGAAAAATACAATGAAGTCCATAATTTATATTCATTTTGTATTACGTTTTAAAAATTCTCAGGATATTTAATAATTTTATGAAAGATTTTAATATAGAAAGCTTTTAAAGTACAATATTAAAAATACAATAGTTTAATTAGTATCATATTAATTCAATATTAAAAAAAAACTTCGTTTTTTTATAAGGAAAAAATGATTTTATGCGTATTTTAATAATTATTTTTTATAGAAATATGTTATATTATATATATGTATAAAATATTATTTCAATAATAATTTAATATATATATATATATATATATATATATATATATATATATATAAAAGTGAATTATTAAACCCTTCAATAAGGTATAAAATTCGAAAGTCAGGAGCAAAGTTAGTGACTCAACTATAAATAATTAAATTAATTCGAAAGAGTTTTCATTTGAATTTCGAAAGAGATGAATATCATTGATTCGATTTAAAGTCGAATAAATTCGATACAGAAACGTTATTAAATATTTCAAAATGTATTGAAAAAAAAATTCAATAATATATATTTATTCAATATGATATATACAATATATATATGAAATGATAAAAAAAAAATATTCGAGATATTTCAATATATATTTATTATTATTATATTCGTAAAAAAATAACTATGACGTATTTCAATATTTATATATATATATATATATATATATATATATATATATATATATATATATAAAATGATAATACATCGATATATCCGGTGTATTTTTCCATTTATACGAACGAATGTACAATGAAAAAGTATTTTATCGAACAATAAAGGGTTGAATTGCCAACCCTTTGAAGCCGACGTGTCGGTCACACCTCATTTTAACGACGCGAAAGTAACACACGTTTATTCTACGTGATACAATAGTTTCAATTTGTTCAATCCATACTTTATATATATATATATATATATATATATATATATATATATATATATATATATATATATATAACGGTCAACAATGACCAAGCCGCTTCTTTGTGAGTAACATATATATATATATATATATATTCGTATGGTGAGCATCGGAATTATTGTATATATTCTATATAGTTGTACTACGGATATGGATGAAGGAAAAAAAAAATGGCTCGTACTATTTCCTTCCGGTTGATTGTGTTATCCGTAACACCGTTAACCATTATTATCATCATTATCATCGTAGAAACCGTTGCCGTCATTAACATTATTAAACTATATCAACATCGTTTCATAACATCACTTTCACTCATGCGAAAGGTTAAGATAAGCCCTATTTATATTAATCGTTTTGACGGCGACATCGGATTATATTGCGTCAACAGTGAAAATGTTATTCGATTCCGATGGATGTTTTTTTTTATCTAATTCAATATTGAAAATAAGGACTTTTATTTTTTCATTTTTTGTCAATCATTAATTATTTATTGAATACTTACAGAAGAAATTAATATTTTTTTAAATATAGACTATGATTATTTTTATGCGAATTTTACGTAAGCATATTTATTTCGTAGAAAAGTATATATATATATATATATATATATATATATATATATATATATATATATATATATCGCGCAAAACAAGATTTAGATATATTGGAATACAACTAAAGTTTGAAATATGAAGATAAAAAACAGTACTTTTTTACGATACGAAAGAAAAATTGTGCTGTAACGATATTTTATTTTGTTTTTGAGCTGTTGATTTATTATTTACCTTTTCTATTCGTTTACTTTGTGCACAAAACTTTATATATTACTTTTATTTTTTGTTTTCGAAGGTTTATTACATGTATGACTGTGAATATTCGCGATAATATTTTGAACTTTAATGTATGTGTTTTTCATAAATTAAAAGCTGAAATGATATAAAACTCGAAAACGAAAGTAAACATTTTATAATAATAAATAATAATAATTCATATATGAAAATTATTTTATCGGTGTTTGACGTGTATAATGAATTGTTTTTCTTTTATAATATTGAAATATGTATATAGAAGATTTCTTATTCATATATTAAGATATATTTATAAAAGTAATCACGAAATTCTAAGAAAAAAATATCAAATTTTAATAGTATATTTTTTGACGTCAAATAAAAAAAAAAGAGTGAAAAGGTTAAGAAAATTGAAAATTTATTGCCAAAATGGTGAACCTTAATCCCTTTACGATAGGGGATGAGTAACCGTCTTAAAGAACAATTTCCCAAGAAAGATTGCCGCGATGATATAATTATCGTAATAATCCACCATTTTAAGGTTTGAGGATTTAAGTTAAGAAGAATATTCGAACAATTATTGAAGATTTTTTTGGAGAAAAAAATCATACGATAAATCGCCAATTTTTATCGTTATTACATTACATTTTAATAAATTTATATTTATTACAAATTGACAATTTAACATTTTTTATCAATAATTTATTTTTTTATTTAGAAAATTATATTAAAACTTATAATATAACAAGTTATTTTAAATAATTATTTTAAAATTTTTTATAACTTTTAATTGTTAATAATGAAACAAGTAGTCTTTGTCGTTCTTTAAAATGTTGAATATTTTTTATTATTTAATTTATTTTTTTTTCATTAAATAATATATGTAGTTAATTGAAATATTCTTGTCAATAATTTCAAAGGACACTTTATGCGTATTGTATTTTTAATTTGAAACTTGTCGCACTCATCGATTCGTCCTTTAATTAAAATACTTTAAGGCGGCTCCACATTATAAGGTTTTAATTAGAATTAATCGAATGCCCCTTTCGTAAATTCGAAAGTTGCCCCCTCATTTTAGACTTTCGCTCATCGTTCAGTATAATTTATGCAGATGAAACGAATTCCCGACGAAATATGTAAATGTATAAAATTTCCCTAGGGATCCGACCATTGTTTCTTATATTGCAATATATAATTATTAGGCCGCGTCACTAGGAATGGTGCAATAAATATTTCGAGTTTCTACAATAATATCAAGGTTAAAATTTCATGCAATAAACTCGCGATCGTAATATTTTCATTGATCGTAAAAATTATCAGTGGTTCTCAAACCGCTCTCATTCTAACGGAGTGTGAGTGTGCGTGTGTTCGTGTGTCTAAATTAAAATGCTTCGAAAGTTTTTCAGTCGCGAAGTGTCATGAATTTTCCAATGGAAGTAATAAAATCGAGACTTAAACCGATTCGATAAAGTAATACAATTCTCGTAAAATTTTCCGGAAAAATCGCCGAAGGGCGACAGAAAAGTTCCATATTATTATCATTATTATTATATTTTATATTCTAGTACGCTTTAAAAATAGTCGTTTAAAGTTTTTGAAATATTGAAAAAGATTTATATTCTCGAATGCATATGTAGAATTTGATATTAAAACATTGCATACATATATGTTGGTGCATGTGTATGTGCAAGAATAATTTCCTTTTAAGGAAACGTATACGAATATAAATCCTATTCAAACGAGAAAAACCGAGTCGTGTACACGTATTTTATTTCGAAAAGTCGGATGCTGAATCGGGAAAATCTTCAGAAGAAAGCGAATAGGAGAAAATCGAAAATAAAATAAAATTTACATCATGAAAATAGAGCAAGCAACATATATTTTGTTTATATGGAAAATGCGGTTGCTTTGCGAATGAAGCAGCAGATTAGACTCGGTTCCAGTTCAAATTTCTATATTATAATACATACATACAAAATGAAATATTTTAATGTTACGAAATACTTGGAAAATAATAAGCTTTTCAGAATAAATAAATACGATATGTGTTTTTGTTTCGAAATAGCGTAGATATATATATATATATATATATATATATATATATATATAATATATAAAATAACATATATCGCAGTCAATATATTACTTGGAGCTTTGAGTTTTAGTTAACCGTATTTGGGAAAGATTCAATTATAACTAACGTAAACAAACGTCGTTATAATCGAATAATGTGTCGTTAAATCGAATTAACGCTTTCGTTAAAAGAGAAAAATGACAGTAGAAAAATCACACGCGAAAAGACGTTACCAGATGGGAACATTTTTCTTTAGATATTTGGCAGATCATATATATAATAATTAGCTCTTTTATATATTACATAAAATAATATAATTATTACTATATGGGCAAATCTAATTGTGTACTTATAATATTTATTTAATTGATGGTACTTTTTTTTCTACAAAAATATTGAAATTAATAATCTGTGCGATAAAAATTGAATTAATATTTTGAAAATTACTCTTAGATTACAGCGTTGAGTTTTGGGATTAATGGTTAATTATAAATCTGCGACGTCACAAAATCCTTTGTAGAATCAATTTATTTTTTTAATTCTGCTAATTTTACGACGAATTTTGAAATATTTTATAATATTAAGAAAACAACAACCAGCAATATAATATATTTTATTATTAAAAATATGTTCAATTATTTTTATAGTGAAACGACATGATTAATCAATGTCTATGAGTTAAAAGAAACACTACAAAGGAATGATTTTATTGTAAAATATAAAGGAAAATTTTTATGCAGATCACATATATGTACGATATAAATATATAACATTTATTAGAACAAGCAGTGTGTGTTCACTTTTAAGTGTCACGTGCAAAATTTGTCTTTTCAACCCTCCATTTTATAATTTTCATTTATATTTGAGGTTCTTATATGCGGCTGATGCTTCCGCTAAAAGGCGGAGCACACACACCCTCGTCTTTTGCGAAAAGTTTGAGAGGAAAACTTCTGAAGGTGAACATTACCTTAATTTTCCACTCGCTAACTCCGTTTTGCCGATTTGCGTCGTCAAGTGGCTTTCGGTTTTATTTTATTATCATTTTCTTTTCTTTTATACATCTCATTATTTTCAGCTTTTGTGAAACGCCATATATTAATTTATATTTATACGTCGTTTTCTTTTGTGCATCTATAAAACGGCGCCGTTATGCGCCATTATTATATTGCAGTTTCCATTACATTATTTCATATTTATAATTATAAAAAAAACGATCTTTAATCTTCACTATTTTATAACTAGCGTATTGAATATTTATTTTTACGTTAACATATGATCAATATCTAACTTCGTATTTATAGTAAATTAATTTCACATTATTGAACTATATATTGATTGAATAACATAGATAAATTTAGAATATTATTTTTTTAAATCAGTTAATTTTCAGTCAATATTTATTTAGTATCATTTCACAATTATAGAACAAATGTTATATATATATATATATGTATATATATATATATGTAGCATATCGCACGTCATTCACACTAATGAATAACCTAACATTAGCATCGCAATTTTTGCGATGGCGAACAAAATAATGAACGATCTTTAATGAATATGCAAGCGTTGCAAACGGAAGAACATATGTCAAATATATATATGTATATATATATATGCATATATGTTGTTCAGATTAGCTAAATTCTCTTGCAAATAGTGTGGTTAACGAGACTAATTGTAAGCAAACACCAAACGAACTAGGCGATGTCTAACTTTGCGTTCAACTCCACGTTTCCGCTGCACTTGTTATAAATTTCCGTTCTTCGTACTACTTGTTAAATGCATGTATATATATATATATATATATATATATACTTGTATGTTGTATTACGTAAATTGGTATACGTTGAAAATGGTCATTTCGTAGAGTGGACCAATATTTCGTTGCATCATGTTGATCTTTTAGTACATTGTTTGAAATAAGGATGATTAAAATTAACGGTTATTTTATAAGTTTTTATATATATATATATATATTAGAAGAGCTTAAACATTTTATAGATCAGAAAATATTTGGTGATATTAATATGAAGCGATTGAAATAAAAACGAATCTATTGCGTGAACGTTTTTCAACATAATATAATGGCTTCGAAAGCTTTTAAAACGAACGCACACTCGAATGATTTGTATTAAAACAGAATATTAATAATTCGATTTTAACGTAGATTACTTGTTTATTTTGAGTTCAACTTGATTGTTATTAAGATTTCCATTATCTTTCGATGTTTTGGTCCATCAAACGCCGGCATCTCTCAGTTTCACAAAGTGAACGAACTAGAAATTACGATTTTAGAGATAAGTTTAATTTCGATATCTGTCTGTGTTATATATTATGTCGTATCAACGACGAATATAACGATATTACTAAAATGGAACATCGAAATTCATATATTCGTATCGAGAAATAGTGGAAAAAAGACAAAGAAAACGTGAAATATTTTTCATAAACGGTTCTTAAATGCAAGCATAATAAACATTCGACCGATTATACTTATTTTTTTCACCTTCAGTCGCTTTTATTTTTTCAGCTCGGATGTTTTTCTTTCGCGATTTTCGTCGGTGAATTTTCATGACGGGTTAATTTAGAAAACGAAAACAATGTCATTTTTTTTTCTTATTGTATTTTGACGTTTTTTTCTCTATTGTGATATTATATTCCGTAAGGTTTTATTTTAAATTTAAATTATTTTAGTGGATGTATTTTTTTTAAATATCAAAAAAAAATATATTTGTTTTTTACTGGCTTAATTTTAGTTTCATAACAATAAAAAAATATGTGTCGAATATTTTTTTTGTCGTATGTTATTTATTTATTTCTATCAAAAATATGTTTGATATATTTTTTATTTTATAAAATAAAAAAAATATAAATAATCTTATTTTATCAAAATTGATCAATACTCTGTTATATATAATACTATACGATCATTAATTTTTCATAAATAATAATATAAAATTATCAATTAATCAGTAAAATTTATAAATCGTAAAAGCAATTTTATTCTATAAGAACGAAATAAAATATAAAAATATTAATATTTATCAATACTTGTAAATAAATATTTACATTGTAGTGATAAAACAGCAACGACTTTGGTGTTCTTTTATCAGCGAAGTCCTGTCGGACGTTATTCAAGTATTTTCATCAATTTTTCTACGTTGTCTACCCTCGTCATACTACGTGCTTTGCCCGTTGTGCTTTAACGTGATTCACACACAAACACGCACACACGAAATTTTCCTATATAACCGAACTCGAATATAAAATAAATAACTACCTCTGAAACGTTTAACGATCGGTCTTTGTGAGAATATCTAATATATATCCGCGAACGTTAAAAAGCTCATTACTGAAAAAAAGCTTTAATTTTGTTATATTTTATTTATATAAAAAAATAATAATAGATTTAGTTTAATTTTATGTTGAATATAATATAGTTTAAATTTCAGTATTGAAGCAACAGTTAATGTTTAAATTACGCGTTAAAAGTTAACGGCATAAAGCTACATCAAAATTTTACGAACGCTTTCAGATTATTTAACACTCTATATAGAATGTTACGATTTTTAATGTATAAATTTTAGTACGTTGAACTCTTTCAAGTGCATTTTTTTAATACTTTCCGGTGTAAATATATTTATTTATTTATATACAGTTTTTTTTGAACTCCGAAGTATTTGTTTATTATGGCAGTATGTTGACTTTGTATCGCATCGTCATCATCATTATCATCATCTGTGTAGTAGCCGTTCAAAATAACGCCGTGTATAAACCGTTGATAATTTTCGACACGTGAAAGTGTCGGAAGTGTGTGTATGTGTGTGTGTGTATATATGTTCGTATTAAGTAAATATTATTAACTTTTTTCTTAGGGGTGCGTGTTTAGTTTCCATTAGCGCTTCGCCTAATTAGTATTCAAGAGGTGAAATGACCGAAAAGCGGTAACCGAGGATTTTTTAGAAGTCGAATTAGTGCGATTTGTCTAGAAAATTTGAAAATTAAGGCTTTGAAGTCGGCGAAGTTGCATGGAAGACAATTTTATTTTGTGACACGTGTTGTTCGGTGACAATTTTGAAGTTATCGCATCTAATTTTATGTATTGTCGTTTGACAATACATAAATCTAATAAAATAAAATAATGATAATAAATCTAAAGTTTACAGTACATTAAAATATTTAATCGATATCGTAAATATAATATTAATCTAAACAAAATTTTTAAATAATATATATGAAATTTACTCGTTATTGATTAAATGTTTTATTTTCAATTTTATCAAATAAATAGAAAATTATTTTTAAGAATATTTCAAGTAAAAATTTTTAACAACTGAGATATTTTTTTTATTTATTTTATTATATAATCTTTAGTGTTTAAGTGCGTCATATTGGAGATATTAAAAATTCCGTTTATTCCTGAAAATTCTTCAGCGACGTTCATTAAAATAATATGGTTTTTGATGGATTGAAATTATTCGCAGACAAATAAAAATTTCAATAGTTGAAAATATAAAGTTCCCGAATTCGATATATTTCAATAGAAATTAGAATATTCCGGATTTTAATTTAAAATTTGTTATATAATAAAAAAGTATATATAATCAATATAAATATAGATACGATTATTATATTAAAGTTTTTGATTTACGTTGTAAGATAATATCAAATTTATATATTTTATCATATTATAGCTTGTTAAATATTTGACGTGACATTATCGTTAAAATATAAATTTCTATCGTTATCGGAAATTTAACAGAAAATTAAAGAATATTTTACGGATAATTTTCACTTAGTTTAAATTAAAAATTGAAAAGAAATGTACAGGTAAGAGAAGAGTTCAACTTTTATTTGGTCACGTAGTGGATTTGTTACAATTACTCCAACTCGGTGGTCTTTTCTATCGTTAAATGTTAAAAAAATAAAATTAAACAATGGTACAGGCAATGTCGGGAATTTTGTATTATACTTAAAATAATTAAATTACTTCGCGAATAGGGGTTAATTAAAATTTATCGATGGAATGTAGTACGTTTCTAATTACATTCTATTGTGTAATATTGTGTGCACAATATAGTTAGTTGTGCTCAGTATTTTGTTACATAATATATATATGTATGTATATATATATATATATATATATATATATATATATATATATATATATATATTAATATTGTAATGCTAAAAGTGATTTATTAATGAGTTTAATTATTGTATTGATAATTATTAACTACGACTGCGTTAGACTAGGTTTCGTTTTTAATCACAATTAATTTAAAAATATTAAATATATTATTTATTCCTCTAATTAATGTATGATTTTTTTGAATCATATTATTTTATAGAAACATTAAGTGACGAATATTTAATTATATTGCATAAAAATATCTGTAGTAATAAATATTTGTCGGTCAAATAGTCTGTTATACAAAAAATGTTTGAGTTTTCAGATTTACTTTAGATAAAAAAAAATGTATAAAATATTTTATGGTTTACCGATATATAAAAATATATTAATTTAAAATCAGAGATTTGACTATAAAATTGAAAAGACTAGAATTTAAAAGAAATTTTTATAAGTTATTGTGTAAAAAAATAATATTCTGAATTTATTTTTCATCTACCATAAAACCAAGAAATTCTTTAAATACCAAAAATATGTTATTTGCTCTAATCATATAAAGTATAAGATGCATGTATTATATTAAAATTGGTTTTTGTTGAAAAATATTTTTTGATAAAATTTTTAAACTCAAAGTTATTTTTAATTTTAATACATCGAATTTTTCACGATATCCGTTGAAAATTTTCCCTATTTGTTTCCAGAGTCTCGTTTTCTGATTTTTTTTCTCTCTCTCTGTCTCTCTCGAACGGTCGTATTTTGAATTTATTGTCGTCGATTTTACGATTTTTGTTAATAAAGAAACCGCCTAAAGAGAAAGAGAAAAAAAATAATAAAAGGATTTGCGGTTAAATATTTTTATGTTAGTTGGCCTTCGCGTTTATCAAAATTTTAATATCCCAATTTTTTTTTATTCTATATTACAATATATATATATATATATATATATATATATATATATATATATTATCGAATAATTCGCAAAAAACGGGAAGGAATAAAAAGCGTTCAAAATTTTCATATTATATTCAGTTTCTTCGAATTAATTTTCATCGTCGAAAAAGTGTGTATTATATATATATTTTATGAGCGGTTTTATTATTATTTTTTTTTATTCTAATAAATTTTTACCTCGATTATCGACTGCATGACATTTGCGGTGTGAAAATTTAATTTCGTATCCTGGATTTAAACATATGGCAAATTAATAAATACGTTGTAAATATTTTTCTAGAAGAAAAATGAGCTGTCTCGCAAATCGGATCCCGAAATGAGCGTACATTATTTCTAAAAGCAACGTGTTTCGCTAACATAAAATTATTATTCATCATTCAAAACATTTTATTCATATATTTATATATATATATATATATATATATATATATATATATATATATATATATATATATATATATATATATAAAATGATGTATAAATTTCGCTCTCGAGATATTTTGAAATATCATACGATGTGACATTTCGGTACACGTGTCGCTTTTCAGAGGTTTAATTTTACAAGTCAAAATAACAACTTCATCCCCGAAAGCATATTAATTCGTAAACGAAATATATAGTGATTTCATATTGCTTTTATATTTAATTTCAGGTATGAAAAATATTATCTAGAAAATATATATATGTATATATATATATATTATTTATTTGATTTCGATGTTTTTTTAGTATTGACAAAAAATATATAAAAATTGATTATTATTCGTATATTAGAGTATATATTAATTTTTTTAACATAAATAAATTTCATTTTATAAAATAATAAATTAAAATTTAATCCGTTTTTTTATATATTGAATATTAATTTAAATATGAATATTTTAATTATTCAGTAAAAAATATGTTAATTATAAATTATTATTTGATGAATATATATGACTATTAAATAAACATTTTTTTTTCATTAATACATATATCGATATACTTTAGAATTAATGAAAACAAAACGATATATCGATATTAATTTTATAAATTTTTTTTGAATTATGCGTCGTTTTTATTTATACGCACGTTTATTCAAATAAATTTTCGCATTTATTTGTTATAAAACGGTATTCGGGGGGTTTTTTTTTCTCGCCGCGTAATTCTAAAAAAATATTTACTCATAATTTATGAGGTTTATTTCTAAAGTGGGGCACATTTACGCAGTAACGGCGCTCTGCGGAAAATTTCTAACTATGTAGTTGAAAATTTTAACGCTCCGGAAAATTTTTAACTTTTTCGTATATTTTTTACATTTTTTTTTCGCGAATCTTTTTCTTTAATAATTCGGAAATTATTCGTTGCGGCAAAATATCTGATAAGATGACGTGTTTTATAATATATATATATATATATATATATATATATATATATATATATATATATATATATATTATTAAAGATTTATTTTTATTATGTTATCTAATTTATTTTAAAATCACGTTGAAAAAAATGTAACATAAATATACAAGGTTCGAACTCGTATACTATAAAAAGGATTTTTATATGAAAAAAAAACTAAGTCATGCCATTAATATGCCAAGAGTATCCTTTTTTCCCTTAGAGATATCACGATTTTCAGTTATAAGAATAAACGAACACTAAAACTGAATACTAAGAGAACCGTTCTAAAAATAATTTAAAACATTAACTTATATATACGTCGGCGATTATATAAAATATAAGAGCTTTATGATATGAAATCCAAGTTTTATCAGAAAATTTAAAAAAAAACATCATAGTTTTTATTGATTATAAAGGGATAACATTTTGAAATTTAATAAGCGTAAAACGTACATATGTAATAACAAAATTGTGTAATGCATATGTAATATGCTTATGTTAATATATTCGTTCTTATTTGCACGAAAAGCCTCGACGTTGCCATACCGAGGCATAAGCCCCGCCTGAGGTTTTACATTAAGACAAAGGCATTACGTGTTATATTAGGCGGACGAAGGTCTCAAAGAGGACAAATTAATTTCTGAGATACCCTTCAGTCTACAAGGGTTTCTTGATGACATTACAATATTTAGCTTAAAACTCTATATGTATTGTGTTGCCATGTTCATATGTATGTAAAGGAATCAGTTTGAAAAGTTTGATGTATGTTTTCGTGGATTATTTTAAAATAAAACTTTTTTTTATATATAAAAGTTGATTTTATATGTATATTTATTGAGTGAATCAAATCATTATTAATTGATATATTATTTAAGTAAAATAATATACAACTAATCTGTAAATTTGTAATAGATAATATGTCATATATTATATTTTTAATGACATAAATAAAAATATGAATAAAAAATTATAATATATATATATATATATATAATTGAAAGAAATAAAATGTGTTTTTTTTCAAAATTTTTTATAAATATTTTTTTTTCGATATACATCAATGCTAATATGCGATTATGTCTTTATATACATATATAAAATTTGCAAATTTTCATAGAATTCGTCGGCAATATTATAACATCACGTTGAGTCTATGCTTTTTTTACGAGCAAAAACGGCGTGGAAGTTTTGATATTTTCCGGAAACGGAAACGTCTCGCACGGAAAACCTTCGAAGAAAGCGAACGGACCCTTTTTTCCTCGAATTTTGCACACACGAATTCTCGCGTTCGCAACGGCGACATACGAAGAAGAAAAATGAATAGAACCTCCGCGAATAAAAAAAACCATCTATATATAGTACATCTATATATATATATATATATATATATATATATATACCATATATATATGTATGTATTATAAAAGATGAAAAAAGAGACGGCGAAAGGTCCGCGAAAAAGCCGTAAAAAAATTGGATAGGGTGCGGAAAAGAAAAAAGAAAACGAAAAAGAAAAACGCGCATCGCCCATCGGTGAAACAAAGAAAATTTGCAGCGGAACTCGCCGAAGTCTTGAAAAAGATTTTCGCGGACGACTGGACAGAAAAGCTCCGAACTGAAGATTTTCCCCGTGTCGGTGATGAAAATTGAAGGCATTTTTTTTCCATCTTTTTTCTCCTGTTTTCGGAACGATGCCGTTTTTTTTTCTTACCGTTCGCTCGTTTGTAATCATAAAAATTTTGACGTATATTATATATATAAATATATATATATATATATATCGAGACGTATTGCTTTATAAAAGTATTAAAAAATGACTATATAAAATAGATGTGTATATATGAAAAAAAATATATAAAATAATATATTTTTTCTTTTCAATGCTTTGATAGAATTTTATATTAATGATTTGTTATGTTTAGATATCGAATTATTCTTTTATATAAGGTTTATTTAAAAAATAGGTGTAGTAAGTATCATGTCATTTATACGTTTATGTAATAGTTTTGTGTAAGTTGGCAATTTAGACGTGGAAAATACCATATTTTTTCCACGCGTGGAAAACCTTTATCTCCCACGCATAGTGCTATGAACCTGTCTTTCATTTGTCTGTCATTCAATTGACGAGAGATATTTTTTACGTGATACGAACACACACACACACACACATATATATATATATATATTATATGAAATAGAATGTATTTTATACGTATTTTTTCAATATAGTGGTTATATTTGTGCACTAGAAATCAATATTTTCTAGTTTGCTATAAAGGAAATATTGGCACTTTATTTGATATAAAGCGCGGTGTTGATTTATTTTATTACGAAATCGTATTTCTATAATATTTTTATATTATATTGAAATTGAATTTAAATTCAGAATATGATTTCTATAATATATAATTTAAAGTTATGGTCGTTTTTAATAAAAAAATATTGTTATGAATGAAAAAAATCTCTATTGATTTCTTTTAGATTTAAATTCAAATATATGATGATATAATTGAATTACGTTTTATTTATTTAAATGAAGTTTTTTTTATAAAAATTAAATTTAAGTATTTGGATTTTTTATATAATAATATATTTTTGAACAAAACTTTTAAAGAATTCTGAAATATCGATAAAAATATTTTCTATATTCCATTGAATTTTACGAATGAAACTCGAAGTGCCACTAGTTTTTTTTTAATATTTTTTTTATTATATATTTTGAATATGCGGCAGTAAGCGATTGGTATTCACAAAAAAAAAAAATAATAATGCAAGTATGCATTAAGAGGGAAAAAATGCGAATGAATGGTTTTTAAACGCTGACGATGATGGAAAATCTTTCGGAAAATCGTTCATTGTTAAAAGCGGGCCGCTATTCATCAACGGCATCATCGTCGCCCGCCAAACAGAACGGAAAATATTCTGGAATGAATAAAATTCGCCGTCGCGTTAATCTCGCGTTAAGTTTTTCCGAGTTGACGAATTAGAATTTCTGAATATTTTTCGTGAAATTTTCCGCCGAGCGTATTCGGGAATTTTCATAATTTTCCAGGCGTGATGATGATGGTTTTTCGTTTGTGGATTAACGTTGACTCAATGTGCTTTAATATTATCACGCAATGTTGCGTTTCCTTTTTTTTTTCAATCGTACACACACAAATATATATATATATATATATATATATATATATATATATATATATATATATATACTATACAGCATGATATAGAATTTCTAAACAATATTTATATATATTTATGACCTTACTTTTATTTAAAAAGATTTATAGCATTATAATAAAAAATATATACAACAATACTTTATGAAATACATTGTTTTGATCTCATTATTTATGTCGCTTTACATTATTTTATTAGATATTGATATAAATATTAAATGAAAGATTTATATATGCGATCGACAGGTCACGGGTATGAATTAAAATTTTCGTATGCGTATTTAATACTAAATATTATTAGAGTGTTTCTATATTTTTTCTAGTGAAATATATACGAATATATAAAATATAAACGAATATATGAATGTGAATAATTTTCAATCATAAGCTTCAGATATGATGAATGCTTCATTAGACAGAATTCATGAATGAAAGATGATTTAAGTTAATATATATATTTTATATTGCGTCAAACAAATAAAAAAAATATACTCATTTAGATGCCTTTTAAGACTCAAAGTATACAGGAAATTGATTAAAAGGAATAATTCAAAAGTGCGCGCGTACTTTCAACGTGTATAGAATGTGTGTGTGTGTGTGTGTGTGTGTGTGTATGCTTTCGCGATTAAAATTTTCCTTTTTAACGCTTTTGCGATTTTCTTTGCGACATTTTGGATGATAATTTTACGCTGATTTACGCCGTAAAAGACGATGAAATTTTCCACGAATTTTCCACTCATACTACCTTTTCAGTACTCATCGCGGTGTTAATGCGCGTTTCTACGATTTATTATATTGAAAGACATCGCGGTACGTTTATACAGAAAAGAAATCAATTTATACATTTACGTTGTTTAATAATTATATTATATATTTATCAAATTTTATATATATATATATTTAGAATACAAGGTGAGATTTTCAAGTTTATATAATAAAATATTTACTATTAGTATTTTAGACTGAAGATAAATTTAGATAACGTATCGATGTTTGTATAAAATATTCAGATTCGACTCGAATACGATTTATATGTGATGTGAATTAACGATTCTTAGAATAATTAAAGTATCATAGGTTCTATATTTATAATATATTTTCGAATGTTGTTATATTCGAAATTGTATATATTTGTTGTTTGAATGAATATTAATGAAATAACGATGTAGTGTTTTTGAAGTGATTATTGGTTTTCATTTTTCTAATACATATATATATATTTTATTTTGATAATAATGAGTTATTATTAATTCGATTCTCAAGTTTGAAATGTTATTTTTGTTGTATGAAAATTAAGAGATTCTATTGCAAATTATTTATACGAATATATTAATTGTGCTATTATGGAAAATGTATATTTTTATGTTAAAATTTTCTTTTATTTTCACTTTTTTATTTATAAAAAGTTTTATAATATATTATTTCTAAGAATTCAATTTCTTAACTTTTAATATTCATGTATTTCACTTTTAATATTTCAAATTTTGAAAATAGATAGGAATACTTACTTGATATTTATTTATTAATATATAGAAAGGTGAACTTTATATATAATATAATAATTTTAATTTTGTTTCTAGAAAAATATTTTTCTAACGACTTTTTTTTTTAAATCAATATTTTTTTTATTATAAAATTATTTAAAAAAAATAAGATTTTAAAATTATATCATTATCATCTATTTATGAAATTTTTAAATTAAGATATGCCGCTTCATAATAAATTTAAACATCATAAAATGTCATCTCATTCAATTTATGTTAATGTCTCATTTCGTTCCTTTTTTTTTTATATTTATGTAAAATATAAATATAATCAGCGATAATTCAGTCGAGAATTTCAAACGTTGCTCACTCACCATTGTTGCGAATATAATATATAAAGCCCGAACGAACGGCATTTTATATAAACATTGAACCTTTTAAAAGATATGTTGCCGAGCAAAAAGCTTAAAAGCTTTCGTTTTCATCAAAAGACGATTTCGAAATGAATGCCCTCGGTATTATTTTAACCGCGCAATTTAACGCTGAAACGCCGAATTTTCCACCCTTAAAATTCGCATATAATAAATAACGGCGATAAATCAACATTGTGCACAATAATAATCGTTCATTATCACTAATCATATAAATATCACTATAGAATTTATTATATATATATATATATATATATATATATATATATATATATATATATATATTATATTTACATATATATATATAAAATGTAAATTCTTAATTTATATTCTTCCAAAGCAATTTCAACTCCTTCAAAGTAATCCACGTCCGATAAAACCTACTTTTGCCAATACTTTTTCCAGTCCTTAAAACAATCGCAATTGTTTTTTACTGGTAAAGTCTTCGAGATCTTCATTGATTCAGTTTTTATTTTTTCAATCGTGTCAAAACGACGTCATTGCGTTGACTTTTGAGTTTGCTGAATAGCGAAAAGTCGCACGGAGCCAAATCGGGCGAATACGTTGATTGCGGAACGATATGAGTAGAGTTTTTGACAAAAAAAAAAAATCACGAAAAACCAATGCAGTATAACATGGTGCATTATTGTGATGAAGGAACCGAGAATATTAAAAACATGTGTAACTCAGAGATAATACCATAAAACCTTTTGACAAATATTATAGACAATCCTATCAACCTAGGAAAAAAATTATAATTCACCTGTCTTCTTAATAGTCGGGAGTATTAAATGACAATTTCACCTTACTTTTTTATCATATATATATATTTTTTAATATTATATATTTTTCTTTGCTGAAATAATATATATTTATATATTTTTTTTATTATTATTTTACAATTCGCTTTCTCGTCACAGCGCAAAAATACGCATGTTTGATAAATATTTATGAGCAATTTTAAAGCCACGCAAATTTTACGCATTCGATTCCGTTCATCTGTGTCGCGGTTATTATATTCGTGTTGTCATGCCGTGGTTTTGTCGTATGAAACGAAATACAATATACAGGCGCGTATCAAAAGTCACCGCTCTATAAATGTTTAATCGTCGACTGAAAACGCGCAGCCTGAATTTCGGTCGAATTATTTTATTAAATGTAAATTTTTTTGTGACGCTTTTCAATCAATTATTTCTTTTTTATTTATAACTATTCTTTATAATTTATATTATATTTGGAAATGTTACTTCTATAACGATTATTATTATTATTAGTAAGCAAATTTATATAATGTATTAAGTTTTACATTCGCGAAAATTATTTTTATTATTTTTTCTTAATTTTATATTAAATAGTAATCAATTCAGAGTTATTTAACTAAAAGTATAAACGATTATCTTTTTCATTAATTAAATTTAATTTTAATATATCATAGAAATAAAATTAAGTTTTTACAAAGTCTATTAAGTTAATAAGATTAATAAACTATTTGGTTTTAGCTTGAATACTATTGATATTAATACAAAAAAATGAATAATTTTATAACCTAAAATTCAAGAAAATATATAAAGAATAAATCTCTACAATTATTATTGATTTTTATAAGACGATAAATTAAATATTCCGATGTAAAAAAAAATAAAGTTTTAATAATTATTTATTTTAATATGCACATAATGAAAATTCATGATATAAAATAATCAAATTTAAGCTTATTTTTAAAAGCTTTATATTGTTCAGTTTAATCGCGATATTTAATATCGAGAGTTCCATTCTTTTTCAGAGTCCGTTGTTCAACCGTTGACATTTACGACACATTCAACTTTTAATACGAAGCCTCATTTTTTTTTCTGGTCCCATCTGTACACGTATAATGTGCGTGTGTATGTGCGCGCGTAAATTGTATATACGAAAAAAAATTTTTTTCTTTAGATTTTTCCATTCAATACGAAAATGTCGCGTGTTCATGTTTTACGACTTGTTCGATGAACGCAAAAAAAAATATATATATTTATATATACGTAAGTATAGAAAGGGGGTTAAAATAATATATATATATATATATATATACTGCACATATAACGCGCGTGATGAAAAAATTATTCATGTTTTAACCGATGAAAATGAAAGAAAAATAAAATAAAAAAACAGAACCAGCTCGTTCGTGAATTTTTCAACGTATCGCCTAAAAAACGCGCTTCGATATACAAGGAAAAAAAATGTGTATAATTTATACGTATTTTTTATTCAATAAATGTAAAGGGGGTCGAGTCGTTAATGTTATATTAAGATTATGATGTTAATCTGTTGTTACATTCGCGATTTCCGTACAAATATTAATTTTTTTCGTTGATGGAGTGAAAATTTTGGAAAATTTATTTTATATAGTGTTTCTGTGCGGCTTTTAATAATAATAAAAAAAATTATATTTATTTTTGATTAGAACAAATATTCACATTTCTGTTTATAATATGTATTATATAAAATTGAATAAGTACATGAAATAAAAATTAAAAAGAGATGATATATTTGGAGATGTTGATCTTAATATAGATTTTGTGAAAAAATGTTATTTATTACAAGCTTTTAATTGAATTTTTGTCTTTTATGCAACTTCAGTTATGTTTATATGAATTAATAAATATAAATTTATATATAATATATATGAATAGAAACACGCAAATATATATAAAGTGATTTATAGAGAATTTGTGTGAATCGGAATATTTTCTTTTTTTTTGTTGGTAAAATATTTTTCGTGTTTTTTTTTCCATTTTCCAAAGGAAGTCCGAAGAAAAAACGCAAAGCCTCATTGTTTCATTTTCCCACTGAAGAAAATTCAGTTTGAGACGTCTCTACAAAAGCGTGAAGATTTAGAATCCGAGATTTCTGCCATAATAAATCCGTTATATCGTAAGAAGCAGCTGATTCTGTGGCCAACAATGAAGTTTCTTTAATAAATAATATTTCAGTGTATTAACGAGACAGAATACTTTACACACACACACACACACACACATATATATATATATAATGCAATACATTTATATGAACGAGATGCTGTAAAATATTCTATCCTTACCCCTGTCAAAAGAAATTCAAGGATAAAATTCGGCTGAAAAAAATATATATATATATATATATATAAAGAAATAAGATCAACTTGATTTATAATATTCGATAACCTTTTGCATAGAGAATAAAATCCGATAATTAACGATATATTAATATGGATAGAATATTTTTTTAAATAGACGATTTAAAACGTAATAAATTGTATTATTATTATTATTATTTGATAGAAAAAAATCAAAGATATTTTCAGACGGGTTAATATATTATAATATTAATATTATATATGGAAGAGCTTTTCCGTCTAAACTGTCTTTTGTATGTGTGTAACTTTGAATGGATTGCCTACAATAAATTTATTATAATATAAATTTTGGTATTCGGTTAAATGTCGACAATATATTATATTATAATGTTGGAATGTTTGTAGTTTGAAGGTTGAAAACGATTTCGATTTTCTTACGTCGGAAAATCTCATACACGTGTATTTACAATATCAAAGGGATGATAGTTTTTTTTTCTAAATATTGCTATTTTCCATATATAAATATTTTAATTTTATATTTTAGATATGGTAATTTAATTTTTGATTTCAATATAAATTATTTACGATAGTGATACATATTTTTCGTGTATATAACTTTTCATACTGATTTGTTGACAGTTATTATAATATCAAATTGATATCTAAATAAATTTTATTTTTAAAATAAATAAATAATTTTAATTTTTAAATGAATCACGTATATTACGAACGCCTATAGCAATTAATACTGATATATAAAGTATAAACTTATTAAAAATAATTTATATATATATATATATATATATATGCTTTTGCGAAAAAGTCGTTTCTTTTTTAAAGACGAGTATATTATTATTATTATTATATATTTTTTTATATATTTGCAACGAACGGTTAATTGTCGTGCGGTTGTTTGTACCGGTCGGTTGGCACACCTGGGCCGCTTCCGGGCCGACAGTCGACTTCCGGTACATAAATCATGGCTGTTTGCGGATACTCTTTGTCACATCCTCAGTCTTGTCCCAGCGGCTCTTTTATGGCCGGAAAGAGTTAAACTAACTTCCAACGCCACGATTTATGAGATCGCTTTCGACGTTAACTTCTTCACAAATTCTCTACATTTCCTACGAACGTCACTTTCATATATAAATACACGACTATACATATAAATATAAAATGTGGTAAATAATTTCATTAATACGCAATATTAATATATAAAAAAAAAATGAAAAATGTATAGAATAATACAGTTTGAATTTTCTCGAAAAAGTAAAGTTTTTCCGTATTGTTTGAACTGTTGAAAAAAAATTCACCACCTTGAAATGTTATAACATTTCGTGAAAAATTACCACGATGATATGATTATTGCTGTAATCCATCACGTTCACTTTTGAGAAAATGAAAATGGAAAATATTTTGTAAACGTACAAATATTTGAGAATATATCATATATCTGACATTAAAATAACGAGAATAATTATATATATATATATATATATATATATATATATATATATATATATATAATTATTTTTATAGACAAAATTTCGTTTGTTTGCATAATAAATAGTACGTGTATACAACATAAATTAATAGCCGCTTTCAAAATTCATATATATCTAAATTACACGATAATACACTAATAATTAAAAAAAATAGAATACGGAAAGCTTTTCTCAATAAATAATAAAAAAGCTCGACGCCGTTTTTAACAGCCGTCTATGAAGTGAAAGAAAAAAAAAACCAAAACAACAACGTGAAAAAAGCAGAGAAAAATAAAAATAAAACAGACCGATTTTTATTCCTATTTCGACTCCCTTGTTTTTTGGATGAAATAACGTATTAATTGAAAAATATTGAATAAAGAACACTGTTATTTGCCTAGTAAAATATTTATGGAAAATTTCGTTTTTTCCACTCGCGACTTTCCCTCTTTCACTTATATATATATTTTTTTTCTTTAATATATTTATGTTTTATTCCACCTCTTCTTATGGTATATATATATATATATATATATATATATATATATATATATATATATATATATATATATATATATATATATATATATATAGTACACAATAATGAAAAGACGGTATTTATATAATTACGGGTATTTGTTGATTTATAGCATGGATACGCTCGACGAGGGTCCCTTATTGATTTATTACGTGAAAAACCCGCGGTGAAATAGAACGAAAAAAAAAATACATGAAAATGAACACTTACACGTGTACGTGAAAATTTGTTTAAATATTCGTCTTAATATTTTATAATACATATAATTGACTGGTCGCTGATAGGAATTAAGTTGATATTTTATGTAGTAAATATACGAAATATTACTCTTAAATTATTATTCGATAATTTAATTATAATTTTAATACCACACTTTACTAGTTTACTAGATCTAGTTGTAAAATATATTTTTTTTTTTATAAATTGATATGTACATAAATTTAAGTTCGTTTCACAATACTTTCGAATGAAAGTTATAATAGTGGTTTATTCGGAATTCGCGTTCGGTTTTCATATTTGTTTTTTACCTTTTATCGTTTTTGTCCGGATTTTAGGATCTCTTTTTTTTATCGTTTTTTTTTATTCATTTTTGTGGGATGTGGAAAATTCGGTTTGCGGGCGAAATTTTTGCATGTTTAAAACTTTCAACGTTGACATATGTCTGTCGAGAAAGTTTTCGACAAAGTGGCTCGTCTGTTTTATATCATAAAGGATGATGCATAATAAATTACATATGATTAAACGGTGTATCATATATTATTCCTATGGAACTTTCGAGTGTTTTAAATATTGGAGAATTAGTGTGGCTTAATGAGATACGACATATGCGAATTTTGCAAACACGCGAACGTATGATGAATTAAAATTAATGAGTTGCTATATGAATTTTGTTAATATAACATAAAATTAATTTGTATAAATATATTTTTGATTTGTTTTCGGTGATGAAATCATCAATAATTTCTATATAAATCGGTGATTTTATTATCTGATATTTTTGTTTCTGCGCGTGTGTGTGTGTGTGTGTGTGTAATGTTTGTGTACATATTTTGATGTAAATGTAGGCCGTAATATTTTATTTAAAAGAGCTTTATTTTTTTATTATTATAATTATACATGGAAGAAAAAAGATTTTCTCAAAAATATTTAAATGATTATAAAAATATATTTTATCGAATAAATATATAAAAAAATGTCTGTATTAATCTATTTATATATTAATATTTAATTATATATTAAAAGAAATATAATTCTGATTGCTTTATACTTCATATATAATATAATACATTTTAATTAATTAGAGTTAATTTTTTTTATTTTCCATAATTTATAATTTTAAAATTTTCCATTTTTCATATTTAGTAAAATAACAATTATTGACGTATATAAATGTTTTAATAAATTTTGAGATTATTTATATTTATAATTTTATAAACATGTTAAAATTATTGGTAAATATTTTTATTATATATATATATTTATGTACAAATTAAACGTCAGATGAATTAGATTAAAAATAATATATATTTTTAACTAAAACGAAAAATAAATATGCAGCTTATTTTTTTCTAAGAAATAATAATGCAAAGAATGATTCGAATCAGAATTTTCTTTGAAAAAGGGGATGTTATTAATTCTAAATTTGAGCTGTATATTTTTTTCTGACAAAGTTGCAAATTCTTTAAATAATTTTCTTCATTTTATTTCGTTTTGTTTTCGGAAAAATTTCAATTTCTTCGATTATAATTTTAAGAATTTTTTATTATATATAAAAACATATTAAATTTTATTTATTTAAATCGCGATGTTTTTTTAATTAAATATTATAATATTCTTCATCGAGAAAAAACTTTTTTTTAATTTTAATCAATTTTGATTTAATTTTCAACATCATTTATTATATAATTAATCATAATTCATATCATATTCAATTTTATGTTTTGATCCTAAACACGGCGGATATATTGAATTATTATCGATCGTCGCTCGTTCGTACGAAAGTAGGCATAAAATTTAATTTTCCATCCCCATCACTTTTCCATTTTCCGAATAACGAACGTTGGAAAATTCGAAACAATTAGCGCGAAAATTCCCGTAGTTAATTTAACCGGTCGAATCTGTAAATAATTACGGCGATTTCGCGTTATATAAAACACAAACGCGAAAGATAAAAGAGTAAATTAATTATGAATTGCTGAATATTAAATTTAATGCAAGTCGAAACGGATTCGTTTATCGGTCGATTAATCGGTGATTCGCGGGTAATTTTCAGATTATTTATAGTTTAATATTTTTTTTTTCAATACAAAATAAATAATATTAATACCGATCATATTTTTTTCATATTATCATATTAAAGTAGAGAATAAAATCGATAAATCGGCAATAGTAAAAACATTAATTTTTAAAATATAAAATTTATTTAAAAAATCTTAATGCGAAGTTAATTGAGTGTATGTATTCTTTGTATTATTGTCGACAAAGAAAATGATATTTTATACGGCGACATAATGGTGAAATGAATCGTAATTTGGGACTCGCCTAAAATATATATATATATATATATATATATATAGGGCGCATTTTTTTAAATTTTTGACTGCGTACTTAATTTTATTTATGGTGTCTGTTTGTGTGTATACACATTTTTTTCCTCGGTTGCTTTTTGCGTCAAAGGCGTAATTGCTCGGAAAATTTTTTATTGTCTTTCGTTTCGTCAAAATTTTCGCATTTTCTCCGGCGGCGGTGGCGGCGAAAATGAACGCTAAAAATTAGTAGTCGAAAATGAAAATCAACACTTTTCCGTATAAATTTTCGCGTTCGGACGTCACGAATAAATAGAAACACTACGGGAAAAAATAAGAGCAATGTCGAAGATAAAATAGGCAATGGCTAAAAAGGCAGACGTTGAATTGTTAGCAAATGAAATTTCAAATTTCAAGATCGTAATTAATTTTTTTTAACGCAGATCCTAACTCGTCGTACCTTTGGGAAGCTTCAATTTGAATACTAATGTTTTAGAAGCGCCTCTCTAATAATATACTGCGACAAAAAGTCGCCGTTCAATAATTAATCCGTAATAGAGGAAAAGCATGTTTTATAATTCAGTTACTATCTTTAATTGCGTATTACAAAGAATAAAAATTATATTATATTTTACTACAAAATTAAAATGCGAAAAATTTTAGAGAATAATAATAATAATATTTTATATATTAATCGTGAATTTGTATTTATTTTTCAGATGTGGCGTTATTGACAGTAATTTTATAATTATTGTAGAGTAGTGAATCGAACGATATTTGTAATTATGTGAATAATTCATAAATAGTGCTTAAAAATGATGTCATCCATATCTTCGATAAGATCCTTGTTCATCTTGACAGTTGCACTTTTAGCTCATATGGTTGTCGTGACTTCGCATCCAGAAAACAGTAAGTATATCCTTATTAATGAATATTAAATTATTTATTTTAATTTGATAAATAAAAAAAATATTTTTAATTAAAAGGTGAGGAAACAATATTTAATATTATATAGAGTTTGTATATGATTAAAAATCTTGTAATATATATATATATATATATATATATATATATATATATATATATATATATATATATATATATATATATATATATATATATTTAAAAGCCAACATAGGTTTAACAATTTGATTATGTAAAAAAAGTTGCGCAATGATATATTTATTGTTATATAAAGTTTAGATTCAGAAAAAAAATTTGCTTTAATAACTTTTAACTTTTAGAGGATTATCATTTAAGCACTAGATTTGAAATTTAAAAGTTTGAATTTATAATGCAGATTTAACTGGATCAAAAGAGTATTTTCTGAAAATATTATACAGAGCAAGTTATAATTTGAATAAATTTAGGTAATATAAGATATATGTATAAAATGGATCATATGCAAAATATAAAATTCAATATGGTTAAATATATATATATATATATATATATATATATATATATATATATATATATATATATATATATATATATATATATATATATATATATATATATATATATATATATATATATATATATATATATATAAATGAGATTAATTAAAAATGAATAATTTGCTCTTCCATATTTTGAGAATTATGATAAAAAAATGTATAAAAATAAATAATATAATATAATTTTTTTAGCATATTTAAAATGACATACGCTGTGAACATTTTTAATTAACTGAAATTTTAATATAGAATTGTTTATTTTAACGTTATTTATTTAAAAGTTAATTGATGTAAATATTATCAGATAATGATAAATTGTGAAAGCTTGCGTAAGCGCAATACTTTATCAGCAAGCTTTCGGTAAATATAAATATTTTTATTTATGTTTTATTCGTAGTTATAGAGATATATATTTATTTAATTTTTGCATATATAATTTTTGAAAAATAACATAAAATATATGATGTAATTATATATTTTAAAAAATAAATTTTTGATTCACTACATTAGATATGATGAATATCAAAGAAATATTAAAATTACTTTAAAATAAAAATTATTTTATAATGTCGCGAATAAAAAGAAAATTAAGTTATTTAATATAATTTTAAAGCACTCAACTATTTCAAAGACGACATAACTTTTCGAAGGAGAGATTTTTCCTGCCCCCCCTTCCTTTCCCGCCCTCCCCCTCATTCCGTCGACAATTACGATTGTCGCTCGGCTAAATGGACTTTATTCGCGTTTTTCACCAAAAAAAAAAAAAAGAAAAATAATTTTCATAATTAAATATAACTTTTCCGTCAAACGGGCGCGCTTTTCGAGCGTTTGTCGCTGAATTAATTTAGTTGTTCGCGAAACGTTTAAAAGGTGAAAACCGGGACCGGAACTCACCCCTCCCTCCCTCCCCCCCTCCCTCTTACCTCCTACGCCGTTCTCTGTTGAAGTTTTTCCGCGACCTTTCTAAGCTGATTAACTGAATGTTTGTATACGGCACGTTTGAACTCATCAGGCTCGTTTAATTAATTTTTTCTTTTACTTGTATCGTTGCGCTCGTTTACAGCGATTTGTCGTTTTTTTTTTTTGAACGAGTCGGTTCTTCGGAAAAATGAAACGGCGGAAAATCGTCTTTACACGTTTATGTTGTAAGAAGAAAAACGGCGTGTATAGTATTTGTGTGTGTGTGTGATTTTTTATTTGATTTCTAAGGTTTAATGTGTTATTGTTTTTGTTTGTGACTTTTTAATTATTTTATATAAAAGTGTTCATTATTGATTTTTTTTAATTAAAATATTTCTAAATAATTGCTATTATATTTTAGTTGTAATAAAATCATTGAATTAATAGTGGAATGGTATTTTATTTTCTTAATTGAAAATAGTTTATTTAGATCAAGTTTTTTGATCGGATGTTTATTGTATAGTAAAAAAATAATGAAAATATTTAATTAAAAATATAATTATATGTTATTTCTTAAATTTTAATCAAAGTTACACAATATATAAATACCATATAAATATATAGAAAAGATGAAATTATTATGTGGATCATAGTATGAAAAATGCTATAGTTGCTTTTTAATATCACTTCCTAATATAAAATTACTAACCGTTTGTACTAATTTTATTTTTTATCATTTATCGATGATTAAATTTAAAAAAAATATATAATATGTAGAAAACATAACATCAACAGATCGCAAACGAAACAAATTTATGCATGCAGACAATCCGAGCAATCATGCGTATAATACCGAGCGAAATAATAAAGACTAGCCGGGTTAAAAAAAATAAAAATAAAATAAAATAAAAATAAACGCAAAAGAACAAGAGCCGCGGGAGCAGAAGAAAAATGAAAAGCATTATCGTCGTAGAATCGTCTGTTAAACTCGAAGCGGGGTTAAAGCTTTGAGTTTTGCAGCAACGGTCGCAAAGCCTCAAAAAGAAAACGCTCTCGTGTTAACGGTATCTTTATTCCTTTATCTGACGTTTCGTCTGCGTTATAAACATTCGCCCCGTTTTATTCGACATGAAAATAACCTTTCTCCGTATCGCCTCCACCTCCCCTGTCCCCCCCATCCCCCCTCTCACCCTTTTAGCCGGTCGGCATCTTTTTTTTTTTCGCCGAGTTTTTCCTTAACTTTCCACGAAGCGGTTCCCGGAGGCGAGCTTTGCTACCCGAAAGCTGCCCGCGTCGTGTTCACGGTATTTAAACCCACTGACTCGTGCATTTTTCAAACTGGACGAAACGCCCGACTCGTTTTATTTTACTGCTCGGGGTCCTTTTTTTATTGCCACGGTAAAGGGGCGTGAAGATACGCACTTTTGAGCTAGTGAAATTATTCGTGTGTGTGTGTGTGTGTTTGCGCTTTTTTATCCTTAGTTAGTTTTTTTGTCCATATTAAAGTGACCATGCTGTCGTTGAACAGTGCGGGATTTTCAGCTACGTTATGCATGATAATACTATGAAAATTGTCTGCTTTTTATAAGATTTTTATTCAAAATAAAATGGTTACGAATAGAAAGAGCTATACATGTTATGTAATATTCGTAAATAGTTGAATATTTTCAGTATATTTTGGAATGGAAATTTTTCTATATAGTCAATATTTTCACTGCGAATATAACGAATGGTAATATTTTATTCTGAATACTATTTTATTTTAAATAGGATTAAATGATAAATCAAAATATACAATTATTTATATAATTTAAAATATAATAATATATATGAAAAAAATATTTAATATTAAAATAATTTGAGATAAAATATATGCGACAAATTTTAGTACTAGAAATATATACACGAGTGCGATAATATTATGTGTGTCGATTTTAGAAAGTTTTTTTTCCTTTTTCGCATACAAACTTACAAGTAAATTTTCCGCGTGCGTTTTCTTCTTATCGAGACACTCGCGGAAAATTGTTACGTGAGAATGAAAATGAAGTCGCCATTTGCAACTAAATGAGCTTTGCTTATGCCGAAAGTAGACGAAAAAAAAAAGGGACACAAGGACCGTTTCGTGTATATTTTTTTTCCATTCCCGTTTCGTATGCAGGAGGATTTCGATTAAGTTAAACGAGACGAAAGATTAAATTTACCTCGTTCGATTAAGTCAAATAAGAATAACATACAAACGATGCGTAATAATGTTAATTTTTTTTTAAATAAAAAAATATGTTAATATTGTCGATTTTTAAATTTTGTTCTTTTTATCACATGCAAGTCGTGTTAATTATTTTATTATTTATACGTTATACATTTGAAATACATTTTTGAGATTCTCAATATAATTTTTTTATCGTACGTTTTAAATGTATTAATTTCACATTAGATTTTTTTTTGAGTTAAAACTGTGAATGACGTTTCGCGATTGAAACTTTTAAAAAATAATTAATATGTCAAAAGCGCTTTTTTTTGTTTCGTTAAATAGTATATTTTATTTAGTTGTCATTTAATCAAAATATGTATTAATATTTATACTTTTTTATTTAGTTAAGAATTTAATATATTATAATTTTTTTAAATTATAAAAAATATTGCTATGAAATTATTGACATAAGGTATTCGTTCAATACTAGATGTATATTTGACGATTTTTTTTTTCGTGTAAAAAGAATATACGTTTCGATATTTAAAAAGGCCGCAGTAGACTTCTACCTTGATAGGTTTAAACGCTACTAAATTATTCATTACGAAAGACATTCATATTGAATATTACATGTAATAATATATGTATTGTTAAATAAAATACCATAAGCGACGAGGAATTTGTACGATTTCGAATCAATAACGATTATTTCACAGTCACGCTAGTATAAAGGCCGCGTGGCGATGGAGAAAAATTCGCAGAATTTTCGAATATTACTTCGGCGGGTGAGAATTTTCCGCATGTGTACGCGGAATTTTCCGGATTTTCCATATGAGATATGGATCCGGATAATATTTTTCGAGCTCGCATTTCCTCGCAGTTTACAGAATTTATTGTTGCACGCGTCTTGGTTCTGATTAACCGCAGCAATCGTCCGACACGATAACTTTCATATATTTTTTTTATTTCCGGGATTTCTCGTTCGCTCTCGTTTTTCGGGATTATTTTATTTTTTTTTACAAAAAAAAATATACATACGAGTATATATATATATATATATATATATAAATGTACATATAATGCAACGAATATTTATTGTTGTAAATCTGACGTATATTATACTGCAATCTGTGTCTATTTATTTGAACAGACTAGGAATTGTATGAATATATACAGTATATTTATACATTATTTAAATATAAAAATAAATTTCCTTTTAAAATAATTTTTAGATATTTTACTAATGAAAAATATGAAATCTGAATATTATTTAATATTTCAAAAATTGAATATATATATATATATATATATATATATATATATATATATATATATATATATAATAAATAGTTAAGTTGTATGTCATTAATTTATTTATATAAATAATATATAGAACAATATCGAGCGATTAATAAAGAAACTCAGGTCCAAAAGAGCTTTCATATTGTCTGTTAATTTATTTAAAAATAAATATATATTATAAAACATAAAGGGAAAAACATCGCAGTATCTTTTCGACATCGATGGGGGCGTAATTAAATTTTTCCATCGTTCGCAAAACTTTTCCTGCGATGCGAAAAAATTTCCATTCGCACATTTTCCCTTCTCTTTGTCGCCGCTCTATCTATCCATCTTTCGTTGCGTTCTTTTTTTTTCTTTATTTTTTCTTCCTTTCCTTTCTTCTATTTAATTTAATTCGATTTAATTGAAAAGAGCGAAACGTTCGGACTCTACCCGTTTTTTTTTTCTTTTTATTTTGATCGCGGCCTTCTTATTCGTATAATGGAATGTTTGAAGGTGACATTTGACTTTTGCGATTTGCACTTTAAAGTTTTATTAGTCGAGCCCCCCTCCCTCTCTCAAACTATTCAACGATTAAATTCATCCCCCCAGATTATGTCGGATTTTAAATCACGAATGACGTATTATCACAATTCTTAGACGGACGCGTTTGGAATACCGAAAACGGTTATAATTTGAATTATGTCTTGTTAGATGAAATTTCTTAGAAACGACCGCTACATAATATTATTATAGTTGTTATATATTGAGAATATTGAATATTTTGCGCGCGATGTATGAAATTGTACGATATTAAAACGAGATATTTGCGAGATTTTCGTGAAAAATAATTAATAGAAATATGTAAATGTGTGTGTCGAGGGAAGTTGAATATTTATATTTGTATGATTAATGGATACGAAATTTATTAATTTATGTGTGAAACATTTTGTATAATGCAATTCATCAAAAACATATCGTGAAATATGAATTTACGAATATTTTACAGTCTCGTTATATAAATTTTCAAATATCATATTATAATATAATATTTATATTAAGTTATTTGAAAAAAAGATATGTTTAACTTTTGATAAGGTCAAACTAAGTTTTTTTTTAGAAATATAAATATATATATTGAAAGTGAATAATTTAATAAACTATGACAATGATAGATTATTTTTTCGAGTGGATTAAATTTTGAAAGACAAAATTTTGACGAATCGAATGAGGCTAAAAAGCCTTAAAGATTAAGTATTTTCACGTCGAATACTTATGAATACTATATTTTAAAAGTATAAAAAAAATCAAAATTTATATTAAAATTGTCAAAGAGTTCTGTACTATTTTAAAAATTGATCAACGAGCCAACTGTGTGCGTTCCCACCATCATTTTCATTTATTTTTAATATAGAAGCATATTTTTGTATTAGAATTTTTAATATATTACAAGGAATAAAATATTTGTATTAAATCAAGCGTATCGATTTTTTAATTACATATATTTTTAATACGTCCGAGTGGAAAAATGTTTGTATTTAAATATATATATATTAATATTTGGTCAACATTATGAAGTCTAATAATATCATTGTATATAATATTAAAAACAAAAATCTCATCGTAACCGAATGCCATAGGAGATAAATGAAAATTTCCAGAAGTTAGAATCCGAACGATAGTATTATGCAAAGAACAAAGCCGTTCGAACATTCGAATAGAGAGAAAACGACTGTTCCGATTCATAATATGACGATTATTATCACGCACAAGTTTTCGCACAGACGAATACATAAATATACACACACACACACACACACATATATATATATATATATATATATATATATATATATAAAGATGTACGGTTGATTACAGCTGTGATATCACGAACGAACGCTGAATATGTTCATTTCGCGTGAAAATGTGCGCGAATATGCTCGTTTTGAATGTTCCAATTAGTGCGTTTTTGTTCGGGCAATTGGCGCGTGAATCTTTCGTTCATTCGACGCCTATATTCAATTAACTATGAGAGCAATATTTGATTAATGATCGACGAGAACAGACTAATGATAAATAACCGTGGGAGTTGAACCCCGGGCATAAGATTTAACTGGTGAACGGTGATTGATTGCGCTCGCGAGTTTTCCAACCCGTTAATTTGTAATAGCAAAACGCCAACAACGCCAAGCACAACTTGCAACGACCGCAACATTTATTATATATACATTATTACATAAATATATATATATATATATATATATATATATATATATATATAAATTATAAAATATATATGTGTGTTCAGTATATACGGTGTGAGAGCGAAAGTAAAGTACCGATTCGTAGCGGTCGCTGGTTTACTTTCGCTTTTCGTAGATCTATGTTGATTTTGAGGGCGTTTTTCAAACAACCTTTTCGAGTCGTGTTCATGATATATATATATATATATATATATATATATATATATATATATATATATATATATATATATATATATATATATATAAGTGTGAACCTTTGAGTTAAATTATGGTTAATTATGTATTACCTGTTTAAAATTTATTATCGTTTTAATATAAATACGGATTTTTGAGAGAGTAATTACGATATATATATTAATGATATATGAGGTGTACGTTAGTATAATTAATTTTAATATTAATCTGATAATAGAAAAAAAATATTAAATTGAAATATCTGATATAATAATGTAATGAAAAAAATCTGTTATGTGTTTTATAGATTTTTTTTTATTTATTTTATAATATTTATAATTAATTGATCTTAATAAAATTATAATTATTGTCGTTTGAGAAATATTAATTGTTATAAAAAGGTGATATAAGTACTTAAATAATCACAGAAAGCTTATATATAACAACAAATAGTTGTAATTATGGAATATAGATAAAATGTCAAGGGTTAAATGGTAAATACTGTTAATTGGAAGTTTCTGTCGTTGAGGCTTAAATTTTACGATAAATCTTAGTAAAATTTGCATTCACTAAAACAATTATTCTCAATATATCATATTTTAATTGGGATAGAAAATTGAAATTTTATAGAAATAGAAAAATAATAAAATTAATACAAATATATATATTGATAATGATATTTTTATAAACAGCAGACCATGAATTCGATTTGAGAATAATTGAATGTTATTTTTATTCTTAATTAAGTAAAAATAATATATATTTTTATTAAATATAATATCTGATGGACGAATGTAAAGATAATAATTTTATAATATATATAATTAATATTGAAAATTAATATATGGATATCATATATGATATTTAATGAAAGAAATAGTATAATTTAATATTATTAATAAATATTGATATATTAATAATATACATACAATATATAAAATTATTTCATACAGAACGATCGATAGTCAATAGTGAAATAGACACATACTAGAACGCAAAATTGATATATAATAATATATAATATTATATAAATTATCAATAACATCAGCGTTACGATATTATTATACGAAACGATATTAATGTGCACGTGTCGATATTAATTTCAATTGTGGCAAAATTACACGTTCACATTGTATGCGTAACAAGTGTGCGAATTACACACGCCTCTACTCCTACTATACCATATATTACGTTGAATAAATATTATATATACCGATGTGTATTTCGCACGCAAATGTATACGCGCGTTACACAATTGATTTATACACACTCACGCGAAATTAATAAATCAGCGCCGGAGAGCAAATAAATATATCGGGCAACGGAGAGCTATGACAGTTTTCGTTTTTTTTTAATATTTATTTATTTTTTTTTTATTTTCGTACGGTAGCGTTTTTCCGACTTTGTGTGCGAAGTTTTTCCCTGCCGACGATTGTCGGTCGGAAAAGCGTAACGGGTTACAAGTTGTAAATTATGCCGAGCGAATGATGATTAATGATATTATTATTATTTTGTGTGTGTGTGTGTGAATATTTTTTTTTAACAATTTTTTTCGTCAACATCAAAAATAATTAGTCAAATTATTTTTGATGTTGATTGAAATTTGAATAGAATAAAATTAACAATATGACATTTTATATAAATATTTATAAATTTGAATTGTGAAGCGTATTTGAGATTAAATTGTCATTGTTATGTATTTAATATATATATTTTTTAAATTGAAATATTAAGATATATAAAAGAATTTTATGCGAAGCTTTATAATCGTAAATAAGTATAAGAATTTTCGTGCAGGTGGTCAATCTTCAAATGATTTTTTTTTTATTGAAGCATGTTATTATTTGAGTATTCTAAAACTTTCATATTAATAAAGTTATCTGGTTTCCTGAATTGGTAAAATGGTTCTCAAACCACATGTGGCTCTCTAGTTATATATATATATATATATATCATTTTTTTATATACATTTTTTTCTTTAAAAAGGGATGATGATTTTTCTGTATAAATAATTTGATTACGATTACGGAATTATAAAAGATAAATTTTAATTTTTCGTTTTAAACGTTGATCGATGCCCGATCTAATCTCTAATCGTTTTTATTAGTTATAAGTGAAGTAATTATTTTTTTTAAAGTTAAATACATTTTGATAGTCGAGTTATATATAATAGAATATTTATATGCAAATTGCTTCAAAAATATTCATAGAAAATTATTAATGTATAAATATTTGAAAATTTAATAGAAAAATTTTCGCATAGAATAAATCATTAATATTATAATTTATATTAAGCTATTTTAAGCTTGGATTAAATATGAAATTTAATAAAATATGTCACGTACAGATTAATATAAAAAAAATCATAATTTTAAATTTACAATCTGCTGCTAACAAATAAATGCGTCACCAGCAGAGAGTCGCATATATCAAAATAATATAGTTATTAATATTTAATTTTCTCGAAATTTGAATATTTTTATAATTCGCTTCACGGAGGGGGGCGGGTTGAACGGGGGCGGCATTCAAGAGAGAAAATCCGATTTTATTTTTAAATTTTTCCGCGGAAAATCTTTTAAACGCATAATTTGCGCGAACGGCAAACGTACCGTTAAATTTTAACTGCGAAAAATCGTTCGCTTCGAAGACAAAGTATCGCAGTTAAGTTACGCACGACGATTAAGTCGAAGAAAGAAAAAAAAATCGGCGGTCAAAAAATCGGAATTCCACTTTGCGCATTCGACGTAAAATCGCAAAGAAAAAAAAATAACGAGAGAAAACGGTCGACGAAAAGAAAAGAAAAATAGCGAAAAATAAAGCGCAAAAAGACGAAGAAGACGACAGACGATGAGAGAAAAATAATATAAAAAAAAAAAATGATAAAAATCCGCATTTAAACGGATCGCTTATCCGGTCTCGAATCAATCTTTTCGTACTTAGGAAATAAGGAAGTCGGCTGTTTGAGAAGGATCATTTCTGTCGAATAATATCCGTATAATATTCGGTTCGATTCGCCGTTTCGTTCGAATCGCATTATAATTCTGCGCGAATAAACACACAGATAAAGAGGGAAAAAAAAATTTTTTTTTTCCTCGCTTTCAAAGCGGAAAAATGAACGAGCACGTATATAAAGGTCGCGATCGCCGCGGGAAAAAAAATGGCGGAAGGAAAAATAAACGCTGGAAAATTTTTTAGAGATAGGGGAGATTACGATATTTTGTAGAAATATCATATTGGTAGCACAATATTTAATATTGGTATTTTGTACGATACACAAAAAAAAGGTCGTATTGTATATACTTTATATATTGTATATATATATAAATATATTATTTTAAAAATTAAAATAAAAATATTTATCACGCATTAAAAAGAAAATCATTTTGATGTCTATTTTTTTACATATCTATTTTATTTTTGGATATTTTCACATTTTTTAAAAATTCATATAATAGTTATTATATATATATAAGCAATCCGTGAACAAAAGAGTATGAATAAAGCTAGAATAATAGGAACAATATTGTATATTTCTATGCAAACTAGCGATATAATTAAGATTTTTCCAAATTTATTATACTTTAACGTTCCATTTATTTGTTAAAGTTCAACTACAATACTGGAGTGGAAGTTTTATTGTTAAATTATGAAAAATAAATAGTAAATATAGAATTATAAATCATATCTGAAGTTATATTTTTTTTTTAGATTGAACAACATTTTTAACTCGAAGTATATAAACAATAAATTAAATTGTTATAGATTATTATAATTAATTTATATACAAAATTGGTTCTATTATTTATGATATTCGTTTGATATGGAATTTTAATATTTTTTTTATAATAATTTTAATTCAAGAAAATATTCATTCACTTTCAAATAAGAGTTTCGAAAAATAAGTTACAGTCTACAGTCCTTTTCATGCAATGAATTATTATAATATTCAATTATTGTAAAAGCAAAATTGTGAGTGCTTATAAAAAGTTGAAAGCTGTTCTTTAGCACTTTATACTAATGCACTTTATATTTTAATATTTTTACAACTGAAAAAAAAAACATGAAAAACGAATGTTTGTGCTGAAAATGCGAAAAAATGTATTTTAAATGCCGAGTTTTCATTTACGTTATTTCTGTTAGGATATAGAAATATGCATTAACCTATTAAATAAATCATATTTTAAATTAAATTCATATTATTTATATATTATTATATATAAAATAAATTCTTTTGTTTTGAAAACAAAAGAAAAAAATAACAAAAATTCTTTACGATATGCGAAAAATATCTTCACACGTCGTTTATACCAAAAACTTATCGATATCATAAAAAAAATAAACGCCAAATATGAAGTTTACATAAGTAAAAGTTCGTTGTTGTATACGAATACGTATTATAAAATTGTGCTGCGGTCGTGTTAGGGTTAATATATATATATATATATATATATATATATTTTTATGGTCCCAATCGCATAATATTACGTCCATAATTTTCAGAAATATTCAACGGATCCGGGTCGTTGGATTTTTTTTTTGGCGTTATCCATTTGTCATTGTTTTTAGAGAAAATACTCTGTAACAAATGTCGGTACATAGAAAAAGAAAAACCGATCGTTGAGAAAATTTTCGTGAAAATTACTGGCGGGCGAAAAAAAGCTAACTATCATGTTTAAAGGTCGTACAATTTTGTATTAAAGAGATGAGTAATTGAAATCGCTTAATCAGTTAAGAAGATAATTTAATACGTACTTCGTAAGTGATATTTATATTATTCTGAATGTCTAATTATATAATATATATATTAGTTTATTTAAATATTTTTAAATTATATTAAAACTTCATATGTAATTTTGTTAAGTTAATACTAGTTTAAATCAGTTTAACATTTGGCAAAAGATATATAATTTATTATTTAGCATATATATACATATGTATATATGGTATATATATATATATATATATATATATATATATATATATATAATATACAGATAGATAATTTTTAATGAAAGTATAATATATATATTCCATTAAAATAATTAGATAACGTACAACTAAATAACAATTTAGTTTGTTTGCTTTTCATTTAAAACGCATTTATATATAATAAAACGACACGAAAATCGTGCAAAGTGATGTTTTTATTAAATTAAAACAATATTTATATAAGCGACCTTAAAAACACTGTACTCACTATATCATAATTAAACGTTTTTATTTGGCTTATCCGTTAAAATTTCTTCGTGCGTAACGCCTTTTACATGCATGTAAAATTAAACAAACAATCGTCCAAATTTTAGCGCACTTCCCCCTCCCCTTCTCATTGACGTTTCGCTTAAAAATTTAGAGTGCTCGACGTGTACGAAATATATATATATATATATATATATATATATTTCGTTTAATAAATAAAGAGAGAATGGTGCGGTTTTTGCAATGTCGAAATTTAATCTTTAATATTTTCACCCGTTATATTTAATATAATATATTTAACCCTCTAACAATAGTTCGCTCGATAATAACCGCAATATAAAAGTTAATTAACAGCATTACACGGTGACGAAAAACATTTGTTGCATATTTTTTTAATTTTTATTTTTATTTTTCATCGCGATCGTGTCGAAAAATCGTTTTAAAACAACCCCCCCCCTTCCACAGTTGAATTTTAGCGTGTCACGTATCGTAAAAAAAATATCAATTTTTGAACGTCGTATGTCGAGTCAAAATTAATACACAATATACATATATTTATATATTGTATTGTGCGCGTGTTTTAAGTATTTTCACTTGAATGTAGTTTATTTGTTGTTGTTTGTGTTATTCTTGTTATTTTGTTGCGTGCTTTTGGCAGAAATGTCACGTATTGTCCGTTTTTCACTCGTATATAACAAGTTCATTCTGGAGAAATTCTCATCATACTTTACTTTTTATACTTATGAAAGCGTTTAAATACCAGCGACGGTGAACCTTTTTTTTTCTATAAATGTATGACAAAATGTTAGTTACTGAAATTTTACGCGATTTTTTCAAATATTTTATACTTTAAAAATTGTGTCGATAAATGCGAAATATATTATAGTACTTATTACGTAAAATTTTCGATATATATTCGTTATTATATCAATTAAAATATATATTGAATAAATTCTGTAAATTATTAATATATTTTGGCGCTTTGTAGTACAATTGGATTGTATTTTATGATAAAATATTACGATTTCAGCATTATTTATTTTATATTATGAAATTAAACGATTCATTTAAAATCTATTTTGTAAAATGAGTATTGTATTATAATAAAATAGAAGTTTTTAAATAATTCGTCATTCTAATATTTATTCTATATTTTGTATATATTGAATTTAATAATTTGTATCATGTATAAAAATGATTATTTTTATACGAAAATTATTATGTCGTCTAAGGTGAAAATAAAATGATCGAATTATTATGTTTATTTTCATTCATATACAAATCATTATTTTTTTTACAATTTAAAAAAATATATCTAAATTAATGAAAGATTTTAAAGTTCTTTGGAATTTAGAGTAAAACTTTTAGAACAATCTTTATATATATATATATATATATCTCTCTCTCTCTCTATATATATATATATTATTACTTATCGATTCACGTTAGAGCGAAACCGTGTTAAGCGTGGAATTACTGAACTGAACATTATGTGTTTTAAGAATTAGCAGTATTATTAGAAAACGGGTGCATTTAGAGGGTGATGGTAATGGTGAATCAGTGCATTGCACAAAATGTAACTAACGTCTACGTACACATATTATATATATATATATATATATATATATATATATATATATATATATATATAAGTGCATTGTAGACAATTATCGAGCGACGTGTCGTCGTGGACTCCAGATGCAGTTTCACATTGTTGTTGTTTTGTGTTGCAGGTGTTGTCCACAAGAGATCAATAGGCGGCGGGGGCGGCGGCGGGGGCAGCTCAGCAGGGGGCGGAGGCGGCGACGATAATAGATTAGTGGGCGGCGGCGGCGGTGCCACAGGGAGTAACTTTGTCACAGCGAACGGCACTGTGGTCGTTGCGCAAACCGGAGGCACCGCCACATTACCCTGTGTCATCAGAAAGCACAACTCGGCCGTGGTGAGCTCATTAACGATACCCACCAACTTTCGCCCCTTACACATATAGGGTTTAATATATAAGAAATAGTTTCGCAGCCATCGTTCGCAGGTCTTGTCTACTTTTTTTTTTAATTTTTTTTTTATTTTATGTTTCTTAACGAATCGACATTTTTTTTTTACTTTGAAACTTTGTCGTCGTCGATTATTTTGCAGTTTCATCATGACAAATGTGTCCGTTGCACAAAATGAATTTGATATATATATATATATATATAATGAGAAATTTCATGATCTTTATACAACAATTTAATGGTTAACCTGAGCTCAAGTTTCAATTTGTTTGTAGTTGGTATGATACACGAACGATCTACACTAGTTATCATTTTATTTTATTTTTATATAAAATATATTATAAAATAAAGAACCTGATGTTTTTAGTTATATTTTTTGTGAAAAAAAAAACCGAACATGAAGTGGTTATACATGTATTATAGTAGTATATATAATAGTTAAGATATTCAGTCAAAATATTCAATATTACAATATATGCACACATACATATGTATATATATATATAATGTTTTTAAAGGAGATACAATAATATTTTTACAGCATATTTCCAGCGATATGTTGTTTTGAATTAGCTTCATGTTTTATCCAAATATAAGCACTTTATATAGAATAATAATGGATAATATACGAGTGAAAATACGATACGATTTAGTTCTATTTTAAGGCATTCAATTTATCTTGCGTGGTCAAAGGGAATTGTTATGATTTAGCAACATGCACACACACACACACAGTCTCAATTACAAAACGTATAAATGTAATATCAAACTTTCATTTTTCTTGGAAAAAATACTATTTTTTTATTTTATATACAAATATATTTTTGTGTGTTAAAGACGCTAATGTGGCTCCGGATTAAACGTATATAAATACAACGGGAACCCCTTGAAAGTAATCATTTTTGGTACTTAAGAAAATTGATCACTCGAAGAGTGGTTATTTCTGAGGATTTTTTCCCTCGGACCGCTGCGAGGTTAATGGTTTTACCAAAAGCTTATTTGTTAGAGAAAAAAAAATATTTATGTAGAGAAAAAACTTGATCCTAAAACTTCCATTATAAACGTACGTATTTATCAACTCGTACCGACTGACCCGAAAAAAAATATAAAAAAGATCTTCGACGGTTTATTTTAGACCGTTATCAAACGTGTATTTATTTTTATTATACAATTTTAATGTGATTTTTTTTCAAAAAGACTTAATAAAGTTTTTATTTTCGATATTGAGAAAGTCTTGTGCGAATTTTCAGCATGTGCAAGGCTTTAATAGGATGGCGGGTCGAAAGATTTGTATCAGTATAACTCATCAATTAGGTCAGAGCTTATCAAAGTGGGTTGCGCGTTTTCCTCGGGGTATCCGAGGCGATGTGCCAAAAAGTTACTAAAGTCGCACAGGATAATGTTAGAATTACACATACATAATGCTTTTTAACTTGCAATAAAACAGACGTGCATGGAAATTATAATTTTAATACGTATATATTATATAATTTAATAAAGAAAAATATTTTATATTCTACATATGTGAAAATGAATAATATTTACAATGTTGATTCAATTAATACTGTTAGATAAAACACTTAAAAATTATTCAATTTATATATAAGTAATTGAACTTAACTAGTGCAAATACGGTTTTCATATTGAAAATATATTGAAAGCTCTTTTTATTGTAAATAATTTTCACATTATCAGAAAAAAATAAATATATTTTTATGGTTAAAATATATTAAATTTGGTTATACAATTTAATATTATATTATTATCGGATTATCCAGATATATACAATATAAACGTAAGCACAGAATACGTAGAAAAATGTTAATATTTTGCAATATATATATATATATATATATATATATATATATATATATATATATATATATATATATATATATATATATATATATTATTTATTCGATAATTTATTATTTATTAGTATTTTACCGCTTTTCCTCGAAAGATGTATTATAAAAACTTGAAGAAAAAAATTGAACCAATCTCGAGTTTTGCTGAGCCGCATACTCTCGGGATTTTTCTTTATTGCGTACACGTTGACTGATTAACTTGAGAATTGTTAATAAGATATACGATGAAATTATCTCGTTTCGCGTATAATATTTATTTTCACAGGGGTAGTGAACGCGAAAAGGGGTGGGGAATAAAAAAAGAAAATAAATTATTTTTTTTTCTCGAGTGTGTCGAGGGAAAGTAAATTTTCTTAGCGAAAATATTCCGATAATATACACAAACACCCGCTCGCACGTAAATACATATTTATCGGTGTCGGTTCAATGTAAATGTTTCCATTGGGATCTTATCAGTTCTCGCAAATATATATAGTGTAGATGCAAAATAAATTTCCAAGAGGGTTAATATTTTATTAACACTCGATTCTTTTTATCGCGAATATGTTAACGTCGAAATGTTTCGACTGATTTATCAATTTTTTAATATATTTTACTTTTATATATATATATATATATATATATATATATATATATATATATATATATATAATATTAAAAATATCGTTTCTTTTATTTAAAGTATTTTTTATTTAATAGATTATATATTAAGATATTGCTTATTTGAATATATTTATAAACTCTTAGAACTTTTTTTAATAAAAGTTTTTAATTTTGGCTTACTTTTTTTATCTTAAATCATATTTAATATTTTTACATAAGAATGTCTAAATATAGTTTACTTTTATTATTTTAACATTTACAATTTCAACGAGTTTCAACTTATTAATATTTCATAACCTTTAAGAAATTTATACGAATTCTCGCAATTATGCCAATTTTAGAATGCGCTCAAAATGCAAATGTATTTAAATAATAAATATATATATTTTTCTTCGTGATATTAAGCTTAAATACGGCGATAGCGCTAATCTTCTATAAAAATAAAAATTAGACGATTAAACAAGACCAAAAAATAAAAAGAGCAGACATCGCATAATTAGTGACAGTAAAAAAAGCGCTTAGTCCTTTGAAAATAATAATCTTTCGCATTTATTTCTATTACGAAATTGAAAACGTTTTCATTTCGCTACAAAATAGTCGATTTTTGAAACGGTTCACTTTTTTTGACATTTAGACGGATATAAAATTTTTTCATATATATATATATATATATATATATATATATATATATATATTAAGATAAAACCTATTCGGTTATTCACACATGTTCCCAACAAGCGGCCGGTTGATATGAAAAAAAAAATAGAAAGAAAGAAAGAAAGGCAAATAAAAAGATAAAATAAAAAAATCAGCGCAGTGTCGAGTAAAAGTCAATTTCGGTCGCTAAAGTGTGTATCGCCGTACTTCTGGCCCGCTAATATTGTACTTATTGTGTGTGTGTGTGTGTGTGTGTGTGTGTTGCGGTCGTTGATCGATTCTAGATTAGGTATATTGAAAAAGTTGGACGCCCCTAGAAAAAGGATAATGGTTTTCTGGACGAGCACACATGGTCGTGTCGTGTCTGCGCTCTCTAATGGCTAGTTTTTCCTCGTTTTCCACCGGGAGTACTCCTGCAGGATCCCCGCAGCACACTTTCGTCCTTTCCCCGTTATAACTGTATGCGCTTCAATTTCGCCCTTTTGCCGACGGTTGAAAGAGATGTTTTTTCCTAGATATACGAATCGGTTATCTCGTATTTCTGTGTAATTTATCCATAGAGGTCTGACCCTAGATATTCTAACGTGGGATCCGTTCTGCACATTATTCGCCGTGTGATTAACGTTTGTGTCTCGATAAAATTTGCGATTTTTCCACTGAAAACGTATAAATTTCAATAGAAAACCGTTTGAAAATTAAAGTTCAATATATATATATATATATATTACATATATACGTTCAAAATATACGCCACACACACACACACACACACATATATATTTACTTGTTATGACGTCATAAATAATGCTTTATAGATTTAGTGTTTAATACCGTTGATCTAAATTAATATTTATCTATATGAACTTTATATTTTTAATAGAATTTTAACTTCTGTTTATCTTGAATTTCTCGTTCTGTCAACACAGTAGTCTTACGGATAGTTTTTTTTTTCAATTGTATAACGAATTTCATTTTTATCATGGAACGTCATTTCATATATTGTCTCAGCATTTCTTATTTTTCAACTCTGTTCTCGCTATCATACCATAAGTTAATAAAGATTTTATACACGTTTTATTATTATTTTCAAAGCTCAACTCTTTATTATTTTATATATTTTTCGCATTTCATATATCTAGATATAAAATAAAACTTATTTTAAATAAAATAAATATTTATTTTGATCGCTAATTTAATATTAAAATCGTTGTATATATATATTATATACGCGAAATTCTGTCTTTAATTAGAATTATATCACTAATAACTTTCACAATTATTTAAGAATTATCTTTAAAATTCATTACGTCGTCCTAAAATATGGTACTATTTCATTAATATTTTACATTTTAATATATTATAAATTAACTGAAAAAAAATTTTTTCACATATATATTATTAAGGGAATAAGTGATTTTAAAAATTTACGATATCATTTTCGTTTCATAATATAAGTCGAAAAACTGAGTACATATGAAAATATCTTTTTATTTTATTTGCTCATTTCTTTCTTTGTATGTATGTGTGTGTAATATTTACTTTTATCGAAGAATATTTTGAAGCTTTTTTCTCTCGCATCCTTTAAAAGTACTACCAATTTGAATAATACTTTACATAAAATTGTAATAAAGACAATTGCGATTCGGTTGAAAAAACAAATGGATAAATGCGGATAAAAGAAGATTCGTAATATTATCGTTTCGAGTGTATTTTTATACATTATACTTTATAAAATATATAGTAAAATTTATTTTAAAATATTATAAAAAAACGAATCACACAGACAGACGCCCCCTTTTAACAAACAACAATCCGTTTTCGATTACTAATTTGTCTATTTTACACATTTTTTTTACCGGTCGTAAACGTGTTAAGATTATCGTTTACATATTAAATATTATATAATATATAATATAAAATACACTTGGCGCTCGGTGGTAACGCGCACGAACGCACTCACGCACGCGAATAAAATAAAGAAATATAGTAAATATTTATTTAATTAGCGTAATAGATATTCGCTTATGTTACGTTATATTAATTTTAGTGAATGAAAATAATCTCTTTGTGGCGTGCGCTCGGCGTATTTGTACTGAAAACACGGGGGTAATATTAGCAATCCGCCGGGGGATGTTCGGGGTTAGGTTGGGACAAATTTGATCACGAAAACACCCTTCGTTCCCTTAACAAAGTAAATTATTTATATTTGTTTAATCGACCGTTTAAGCATAACATGCTAGAAAACGAACTGAAATCCCGGATTTAGGTTTGTTTGGAATTAACGTTCTTTTTTACTTTTATTTATTTATTTGTTTTTTTTTTTAGTATTATTTCGTACGCCTTTTGTGAAATGTTCAAAGTTTGGTCTTTCATATATATATATATATATATATATATATATATATATATATATATATATATATATATATATATATATATATATATATATATATATATATATATATATATATATATATATATATATATATATTAGTGATCGTAGAAAAAAATATTAGTAAATTGTAGATTTCGAATCAACTCCGTATTCTGATCATATTTGATCCGGAATAATTTATTTTTTCAAAAATTGATGCAAATCTTATTAGTGTAAAGTTTGAACGTAATATATCTCAATTTCTCTTGAAAATTAAAATTTTAAGCATATTTCTTTCCATAGTCGTCGAACAAACGTCTCGCATCAGAAACAAATATCCGTTTAACATATTAATCGACATCTTTTTCATGAGAAGATTGGCGATTTAACGAAAGGGTTATATTGATGAACGGTTGAACCAAAGATAAAGATTTTTAAGCCATAAATTTTGACGACTTTCTATTGATTTTTCAATGAATTTTTCCTTCCAAAATTATTTGGAAAATCTGTATTTATTATTTTTCAAGATGTAGTCGAGGTATTGAAATTTTCTTATTGCAATCGTTTTCAGTCTTTCAGTTTTTTTTAATTTTTTCCAAAACCTTCCAATTTGCTACTTTGTCAGTCTAAAATATTCTTTGAATTCTCCGATTGCACTACATTTTGAAGATTTCCATACGTTTTTAAGATTCTATGTTCTATGTTTCAGCACAATGTATAAGAACGGGAAAGACATAATATCGATGTAAAAACATTATAAATTTAATCATATTCCGAGTCAAATTTGATTACATGGTATTTTCTTATTTATCTTTAATAAATTTCTTTTGAATTTAATTTTCTCTATGTATATTCAAAATCTTTGATACCGTAAGATATAAACATATAACAAAACAAGTTTATCATCAAACAGATAAACATTTACATAGGAAAAACATATGTGCGAGAATACACGTGCGCGTAACGTTACTAGATCGGAAACGGGTTGATAATGGGGTGGCGGGTTAGCCGTTAACAAATAGCCAATTATTCAGTGTTATTTATTTTAGACCCACCGCCCCCATAATTAATCTAATCTGGCAGGTTGCGTTCGGTATGGAGGTTTGCTTTTTACATTAGACCCAAGGGAAGTCGTCCGCCGCAAAACCGGAATTTTGGAGCTTTAACGTCGATTACCGTTTTGCGCTTTTTATTTCAAATTAACACGGCCATTTTGTCCCTTGTCTCGCCGTCACTTCATCCCTCACGCCCCCTATCAGGACCCCTACGATTTTGTTAGCACCCCCCCTTCCCCTATATATATATATATATATATATATATATATATGTAGTACGTGGACAATGGAGAATGGAACACTCTATTTAAATATTCTCACACTTCAGACGATCGCCCACTTTTGGCTCACATTTGCATTCGCTTTTAAGATTTTTATGAACGATATACGTTATTTAAAAAGTCACAATGCCGACAATAATCCGAGTTTTTAATTCTTTAGAGAATTTTTTTTATTATTATTCAAAAATCTCGTATTTTTTTTTCTGTATATTCGAACGTTCCTTTGTATAATATAATGTATAATTCGGTCGAGATTTTATATAGATAATTTAAAATATATTTAAAAATGTATAGAAAATGTCGAATTTGAGTACAAGAATTATTTTATATACTTTTTAGTAATAGATATACTATAATAATCTATAATTTTATGTAGAAGAAAAATTAATCGATTTGAAATAATTCAAAAACAGTAAAAATATATTTTATGTTTTTTTTTTGTGTGTGATAAATTGAATTTTTTGAGGTTTTTCAGCTGCAAAGCCGATACACGATATGAACAAATCGCTTGAAATGTGACGAGAATCGAATCGTTCTCTTTTTGTTTTTTTTTTATTTTTATTTTTGGATACATTACACGTTTTTCAGTCCATTTCAATCCCGTATATTTTATTTTTGGTTTATATATGTCGTTTTAGCGACGTTCTTTCAAACCACCGGTAAAAAAAACGAAAGATTGATTGTATATATTTATATATGATATATACATACATATGCATATATATATATATATATATATATATATATATATATATATGTATTATAAAAAAGATCGATAAGTCTTTTTCTTTCGCGTGAGCGTATGTTATTTTATGCGTTTCGTATTTCTAGCAAATTAGGGTTGCGAAATTGGAGTTGTAGTTCGATAATTGATATTTTTAGTTCTAATCTCTGTCCAATATCTCGATACTAATGTGACTTTAAATGACATAGTCTATGTTGGCAATTTTTATTTGTATAATATAGTTGTATTACTTTACAGAATATATATTGAAATAAATAAAAATATTTTCAAACTCGCTCTACAACTTCGTATACAAGATTGGTAGAAATGTATATTTGTATATAAATTTTAGTGTAAAAAAAAAAGAGTTAAAATGTTGATCATGTTAAAAATAAATCAACACCACGAAACGCAAATAAAAAGTTCAGGTCCGCTAGTGTTGTTGCGCTATTGATTTACTTTTTATTCGTTCTATTTAAATTACAGCGTTCGAATTCGATGGATATATATATATATATATATATATATATATATATGTATTACGTAGCCTCCTACTTTGTGATGCGGCAGTATAAATAAATAATAAATAAAAAGTCTGTATTACAGGATAAATGCGGTTTAACTTACACAGCGCTTTTTCTTCGTTTTATATTACAAGCCCACGAAAATGCGGGTTGCGGGAAAATTTATCACCAAACTCCGCATACCCCGGATGCATTTTCCCGATTGCTATCCCATAAAGAAAACAAGCGATTCTAATATATATCGCCGTAAAACGGGGTAGAAATCTTTGGGAATTCGTAGACGTTTAAAAACCCTCAAAGTGTTATTGTGTTATAGCTCGCGTACGTTTTTATTTAGCTCCTTTTTTTTTTCTTTCTTTCATACGTTTCATTTTTACTACTTATTGGAAGGTCGATCACGTGATATATTTGAAACAGGGTTGAATACAATACATAAAAATAAGGTAGTGAATGTAAAATATATCAATTTTATATACTAATAATATATATATATATATATATAAATGTTACTTTGCTTATTATTGTTTTTAGTACGAATTATATTTTTTTTTGTCAAACATTTCCAAAAGGAAAATAGTTACCCGCTTTTAGATACTTTATAAAATATGTATTTAAAAATACTATATATATATATATATATATATATATATATATATATATATATATATATATATATATATATATATATATATATAGTGTATATTGTTATTGTAAGCAATATTAAAGGTTGAGTTTCCTTTATGAAACAGTCTTTGTACGAGTTATAATAAATGAGTTATACTCAATACATCCTTTTATGTCACGTTTGGGTCAGCGTGATTTATGATCAATGCGGCGAAATTTTATTATAAAATTTTCAGTCCAAAAAGTGCAATCGACAGCCCTAAACTAGAGGAAAGAGTTATGTGTTTTTGAACAAGCAAATGTTGTATATACGTACGGTTCTTTCATTTTTTTTTTCTACTCACTTCCATTCTTTTCTTCCTTTGATACCGCAACGCGACACAATGTAAAAGGCTATTTCATTTATATTGCTGAGACAGGCCAAGAAGAACACGAGAAGACTTCGGGGCCGCTCTTTGTCCCCTCGGTTTTCGGTTTTGTTTATTTATTTATTTGTTTATTCTTTGTTGCTTTTTTTTCCCCCCTTTCTATTTTATTTTTTGATCCGTGTTTCGATAGTACCTCCTCTCGAAAGGAAGTACGGTTAGCGTTTTCCGGATGAAACATTGTTACGACGGATCCGTGTTAGAATTATAACAATGCATTTATTTGATTTTATTATATATAGAATGTTTATATTAGTCAGACGTGTTAAATTTTTGTTTTTTTCAATCATTTTAGCGTATGACTAAATTTATAGACTATTTATTATATAGATTTTTGCTATGTTAATATATCAAACAATTCGCGACTGTCAATGTTTGTTAAAATAATCTTATTATTTGCTAATCTGATTTAAACCACTTTCTGAAATCGTTTTCTAGATAGTATTTTAAATGTATTCTTTATTACATATAAATGTAAATCCTATACTATAGTAATAATTTCTAATAATTAATTATTATTATTGATCGATTGAATAATAAAATATATTAATTAGTACCTTTTTGATTCTAATACGAATTTATAAATATAAAAATTAAAAATATTTAAATAAAAGACTACGCGATATAAAGATTAAAAAATATATTCTTAAACTTTTATATATTTTATTATAAAAGTTTAAAAGTTAACCGTAATAAAAATTCACTATCGAATTTAATATTCTAAGAAAGTATAATAAATTTATTTATATAGTTTGAATAGTAATCTATCATTATTAGTGATATAAAAAAAAATACTAAAACAACAATATATTTTAAAAGTTCGTAACTTTTTTTTATTGTTAAAAAGTTTTCTAACTTGTAACTTTTTCCACTTAGTATCTTTTTAACGATTTACACGCTGCTTTACTTTTACTAAATTTAGTTAATATAACTAAAAATAAAAAAAAATATCTTAAACTCTTACGAAAAAGTTACTATATCAAGTTTATTAATATAACAACGGATGTCAACATTTTGATATATCGTTAAACCTATAATATTATAAACACACTCGGTACATATTAATTGCGGATAATCGTTCAATGTCACGTGAAATTTTAATTAACATAATTACTCGTGTAAGCAGATGTTGTAATTTGTAATTTACGAGTGGTTAATTTTTATTTTATTTTTTTAAAGCAAAACAAAATAGAAAAGAGAAATCAATATTAATTTATAAAACGGCACGAAAATCGCATTAAAATAACGATGGCGAATCGAGGACAATTGATTTTTTTATTATTACTGTAATAATCAAAAATTTTACTTGCGATTATCAGATAATCGTATAATTTTCATATATTATGTAATATTTTTTAATGTCGTTTTAGAATATTATAAATATAAACGTAAATCTTTTCTAGATTATCTTCAAGAAAATCCAATTAAAATTTCTAAACGAAACACACACATACAACATATATATATATAAAAATCTATTTTATGAAAGCGTTTTCAATACTAAATCTCAGTTTTGAGTTTTAGAAAACTAAAATAATATTTTATACAAGTTTAATTTTCAATTAAAAACGTGTTTATATTATATAATAACAATTATATTTAAACTGAAGTATATTTATATATAAATATATTTATATATTCACAAAAAATTATTGATTATTTCGCGTAGATTATAAATATTTTTTATTATTATTTTATATATGTTAAAAAAAATAAAACATATAAAAAAATGAAGTACATAAAGTAGGATAAAAAAAATGTAACATTGAGGAAGTGAGAACATTTTCCATTCTGTTGAATCTGACAAAGGCGTGTCTGCGATCGTTATTTTATAGACGTTATTGAATGTAGAATTTGAAATTCCGGATCTTTCAACCTGATTTTTTCTTTTCAATCTTCATTCTATCTATATAAATGTTTGCCTATATATATGTGTGTATGTGCGTGTATATATATATATATAAGTTTTTCCGTCTATCTTCGAATGTAATAAAGAAAAATCTTCTATTCGTTCAAATGAATGTACGGCAGTTCGAGTGGAAACTTGTGCATTAAGAAACTTTCCCTTTTTCCAGATTAAAAACAGACTATATAGAATATTATTTAATTCATAAATTGATATATATGAATCATATTATGTCTTCATTAATATATAATTAATTATATTTCATAAAAATAAATCAATATTATATGAATTTCAAGAGTAAACAGTATTATATAAAGGTTTATTTATGAAGTTTTTAAAATATAGAACAAATTTTCAATTTTTTCTATATAAGCTTCAAAGCTTATATAGAAAAAATTGTAAATTTTACGATCAAATAATTAATTAATCAATTATTTTTAATTTTGTGTTATGATTATACATGTATAATAAAATGATTAATAGTCATATATTTTATCGATAAAAAATATAAATAATATGTCAAATATGTACACTTTCTATATAAGAACATAATTTTAATGTCGGTTTCAAATTAACAGTCGCAAAATGAAATTATATAATATTTATATATGACGTTTATACGTTCGATAAAAATTGTAATACGATGATTTTTTGCGGTTTTTCACTTCGACGTTTTCATTATTTTTCTTTGCCGGTTTTCTTTATTTTTTTTTCGAACGATATCGATCTCCATTGAATAATGTGATGTGAGAAAAGAAGAAAAAAAAAAGAAAGAAATAAATTGGGTTAAACGTTTAGGAAAGAAAAAATCGAGACTTTCTCTCGTTCGCGCTCCATTTTCAAATTTAATTTCGTGTAACTCAGATGAAAATCTTTATTTTATCGGTTAAACAATACATTAATTATGTTACAATTATATATCGATTCTGATAACAGATTATTTTTATTCTTTCAATAAATTAATATACTTTTTAAAATTAAATGTATATATTATCATTTAGTATAGTTAATTTTAAAATAGTTTAATGAAATATTTATTGAGTTTTAATATTATTTTTTATTATAAAAATTACATTAATATTTTATATCCAATTACAAGATAAAATTTCAATTTCTAGGACGTATAACTTAATATTTTGTTACATGATGTCATCAAATTTAGATGAAATTATTACATTCGAATGATTCGTTATTTATTATAAAATTGTAAAAAATATCAAAGAGTTAAAAACGATATTTTAATGCATTTAAATGACTTTCAAATATCAAAAATTATTCATGAAATTTCTTATTTTAATTAACGTATGATAAATAAGATTAAAAATAAGATATTTTCTCAATATTACTTATATATTATAATAATATGAAACTTCTCAAATAGGTGCTGTAAATATAAATATAACACAATATATAACTATATTATTAGTCTGTAATGAATTTTCAGTTAATTGCTAACACTGTAAAAACAATTAACTTTCTAATTTATGTATATTTAAATCTAGTTAAACGTGTCACTTGCACATTTTCATTTTCTTAAAATCTATTTTTATTTTCCGCAAGAAAATAAATTAACAAATAATACAAAAAATATGATCTTATTAATTTCGAATTAATAGAAATATTTAGATTTATTGTGATAAAAATTCTTGATCATTATTTATATTTTAAAGAAATATATTATTCAAGTATGATAATCATCAAAGTTGTTTGCTCATATAAAAAAAAAGCAATTTTCAGTATTAAATTTTGAAGTATTCGTCGGAAAGCAGTCACTGCAGAGGAAATTAATAGCGAAATAATAATAATAATAATAATAATAATAATGATAATAATAATAAAATACAATATATCTCTCTCTCGTACAAGTTTAAATCGTAATTTAACAATATTAAAACTTTCTCCATTGCGAGATATCAGAAAAATTTTCCGCATTTTCCGCGTCTTATTTCTCTTATATTGCGGATTCAATAGTTTGAACCTGAGTCGGGCAGGTGAATAAAAAAAAAATAAAAAAGCCACCTCTTTACATTGAAAGTAATTCGAAAACGTTGCAAATCCGTGTCATCTCACTGCAAGAGTCTTAAAATTGTGTATATATTTTATAACTTGTATATGCACTTGTGTATTTAGATCGTATAAATATAAATATAAATATATATATATATGTATATATATATACATGTCTGCACATATAAAACTGCATCGAATCTATTTTAGATACGTTGCAATTTTAAACGAAACTTTCTCCGAACGATTTTACGGAATGAATTTTCCATTTGGATATTAATAAAAACCGATCGATTTATATATATATATATATATATATATATATATATATATATATATATATATATTTATTTATTTATATATATGAGGTGAGATATATAAATTTCAAGAATTATTATTTTTTATTAAATTCATGTTGCATTTTTAGATATCAAATAAAATATAAATATTTTTAAAATTTTATTCTAAAATTTCTTTTATTATCAAATATTCTCAGTTATGTATTTATCTTTGTTAACGAAAATAAAATTTTGTTTTTTGAAATTAATTTTATTTGCTAAAAGTGTATAAATTCGTAGGGAGCTTTGTTTTATATGAAAATTAAATAATTTCAAAGATGATATCGTTGATAACATTATAATATATTTGAGTAATTTGATGTTTAATATTGATTTAAAATTAAAATCTTATAGTGATATATTTTTTATTTTGTTCTCGTGAAAATTTCAACGGAATTCGAGTGGAAATTTTATGACATCGTCTACATTTTTATATTTGAAAAACGAACTATTAAACTTTACACTATTCACGTGTACGGTATTTAAGTGTGGGATGTGCGACACGATTTTATAATAAAACAAATCGGCTACGTGAAATTTGAGAAGCTCAGGTCTACAACGATGTAAAGTGGTTTTGTATCGTGTAAACATAGTTTACTTTTATGCGAAATACTTTGTAAGTTGATGCGATGATTAATTTTGAAAGCGTCGTAAAACGTTATAGCATATTCGATAATATTTATATTTGTAATGAACGTTCATCTTTTTAACGTTATTGCATTATATTTTATAATGAAATGGTATATTTTATATTTATGAATATATCGAATTTCAGGTGAACTGGATACGAAAACGTGATCATCATCTGTTGACGGTCGGCGGTGGAACTTATTCGCACGATACACGCTTTTTGGTGAGACATGCCAGACATGTACCAGCTGCCTGGCCACTCCTCATAAGAAGAGTCCAGAAACAGGACGCAGGATATTACGAATGCCAATTGTCCACGTATCCGCCCACGTCCATTTTGGTACAGCTGAAAGTTGTAGGTACGTCAATTTAAAAACACAATGAAACTTGATATATCGAACGGCTTAACTTTTTATTATTATTATTATTATTGGAAAAGCTCTAAGAAAGACGTCGACGATGTAAAAAGTTCAATACTTTATCCGGAAGTTGGATGTTTTTATTTTTGAACTCTTTCACGAACGTCGCTGAAGGTGAAATGTTGGTTGTTTTTTTTTTGTTGTTGTTGTTGCGTATTTTCAAAATAAATATATGTTATTTATGTCGATTGTTGTTTCTGCTTTGTTTCAATTTATGCATGTCAAAATATTGTTAAGGTGAGCTTCATATATATATATATATATATATATATATATATATATATATATATATATATATATATATATATAATATAATATAATATAATATAATTCGATGAAATTACAAAATTTTCCTACGTAGTTATATTATTAAAGATGGACGGTTTTATGAAAACGGTTTTCCGGAAATTGTAATTTTTCACGTAAAACAAAACGCGATAAATTTCACTCGGTTATTTCATATATATCAGATATAGTTAACCTGTTTAGTATTTATAGTCCAACTTTATACGATTTTTAAAACGATATGTAAATCTATTTTTTTTATATTTTTAATAATGGATGTTGTATTTTTTTATGTACTAAAAATGATTTGAAGCTAAAAATTTTGTAAATTAATATAATATATTTTTTTTAATTTATATGATAATTTGGTAATAAAATGTCAGTTATAAAAGTATATGAATATAATAAGGTAGTAACAATAGATTAATATAGGGTCAAAAAAATATAAAAAATGACTTAATCTGATTGTATATAGAAAAAAATAAATTTTCAAGTGTGAAAATATAATAAATAACGTCTAACAATTCTGAAAAAAAATTTTTTTTTCGTTAAATTACCCGTGCATTATATGGGCAACGGATTTAAATCGCATAAAGTCGCAAACTGTAAACGTAACATGTTGTTAAAATATCTTATACACGAGTAAATTTCATAATTTACACGATGTACGGATAAGAGCCGGGCACCGGGTAATTTTGTACACACCCTGTATATATTTTGTACGTGTATACAGAACGTACGTTCGTATCTCAAATTTATGATGAGTTTATTCGTTTTTCATAATGCAAATGTACATATAAAGCACTTCATACCGCACTTTTCGACTCGTGCAAAATAATATTATTTACTCTATATATTTATTATACGATATATAATATAAAAATGAACGTAAAATAGAGCGGGTTCGTTTTACACGGTTTTATAATGGATGAAATGTAAATATATATATATATATATAAATTTTAAATTTCTCCATTCGTATATATAATATATTTATATATGCATGTTAAGTTGCATCATGAGTACTCTCTCAAGAACCGTTTCAGTATACACAATGCGACAGTTTCAGAATTAAACTTCACGTGCTGAAGTTTGATGTGATTTCAGCCGGTGGTTGTGACAACAAACGATGCCATACAATATCTGGGTTTATTTTCATAATTTGTTTACGGTTTGTTTGTGTGTAACGATATATATATATATATATATATATATATATCGCGTATAGAACATGGATTTCGACATTTTCATAACAGAAGTCAGTATTGAAATTGTTCGTTCTATAAAATTTAAAAATTATTCTATATATTAATTAATAAAATAATATATAGAATAGAATCTAAAAAATGAACATTCAATTATATTATACAGGGTATTAATATGTTGATGTAAAATATGTTTTTTTTCGAGCGTTAACGTAAAAGGTTTAATGCGTTATTTAAACATTGAAAATTCGAAAAATGCCCTTTTCGCAAATTAAACGTTTTCCACCTTCGCGTGTTTTATGAGTGTCTGGCGTAAATTGCACCCTTTTTCCGTGTAAATAATTAGTTCATTAATTAAGAAGAAGAAAAAGAAGAAGTACGAGTGAAAGTAAAATATACAAAGATAAATTGAAATCGAGACGACGAAACTCTACCCCGGGAAAAAATTGAATTCTGCTTTTCAGAGGGTTGTTTGTGTATTTTTTTTAATTCTTCGAATTTGGAAGGGTCGTTTTTCTACGTACGAGTTTTAATTTATGACGGTAATTGACCCTTGAGCGATATGAAAATAGGTGTAATCAAATTGGAAGCAGTTTGTCTTATTTTTTTATTGAGCTATTTATTAAGTTGCTATCAATTTATGTACATTTTTAAGATATTTATTTTTATGATTTATATCATGGAATTTAGTATATTAAATTATTTTTTATTTCTTCTTAATTGAAAATTTAATATATTAACAATATCCTAAAATGATTATCATTAAATATTATTTTGTTATCACTTCTGTATTAAATATTTAATATGTTGAAATCTTTATATTTTTTTATATATTTTCGTAACTTTATCCATAAATATCTAAAATTTTAAATACACATTTTATCAGAAAATAAAAAATATAATAGTTTAAAAAAATTAAAAAAAAAAGATTTATGATTTCAGCAGATAAATTTCCAATTAAAGAATTAACTTTTTGTACTTTTTTATATATAAAATTGACATTTTAAAATTTGAATTTAGAATTTAATGTAAATTCTATGGAATATTATTAAATAAGCAATCGATGATATATAATATAAATATATATTTATAGATTCAGAACTATTAAGATTAGCATATTATTTGTCGATAATAAAACATCATATCATGTACAATATACGATATGATCATGGAAATTATATGCATATGATAATAATATTAACATAATTTATGTTGTATTACATTCAAAAGATATTCACAAATCAATATTATAATAACATATATTTATTTTGAAAGCATAAAATACTATATTATTGTAATATAATAAAAATATGACATCAAAGCATCTATCTATATATGATATCAAAGTAAAATCGTAAATGGATTTTGAAATAAGTCAATTGATATTATTTTGATTTATCATATCGTATAATAAAATAATATTAAAATATATGTTGAATTTTTTTTATTTTATATTTTAATGATCAATATCAGGAATATGAAATATTTCAATAATAATAATTATTTTTTTATGTATTAATAATTTATTTATCGAGTAATTATTTTAAGTTGTTTCAGCTTTAAGCTTGCAAATCACAGTTAGAATATTCTTGATTTATTTGTATCAAATATATTTTGGATTTTTTTTATACAGCGTGTAATCAAATTATATTTACAAACGTTTCAACAAACATTTGCCGATCGTTACATTTTTTTTTGATGTTAGCGTGCAAAGAGATGTTAATTTCTCAAATTACCCAATACTTTATAGTCCAGTTTAGACTGCGGAGCTTTCGATTGATAGATAGCTTGCGTGCGATTAAATATTAACTTGAAACATCGCTTTTTACCAGACATTACACGAAACGTATTGAAAATGCTAAGTGAAAAAAAAAAATATAGAAAAAAAAAAATAAATAAAACCGGAGAAAGGTGGGATTGAAAGAAAAAAAGAGGTACATTTCCGTGTTACATATTTATTATTGTTTAGATTGAAACCGTTGAATCGATTCGTGTATAAAAATATTTATGCTATTTTTCATCGCTTGTATTAATATTACTATGATCACGAATATGGCAAATTATTTGTTTAATATTCTTTTAGACGTGAGCTTAAATTTTAATTTTTTAATTAATAAAATTATTCATTTTGAGTTTATTTTTTTATAACTATCAAATCATATGTGAAACAACATAATATTACAAATAAAAAAATCTCATATTAAATATAAAATTCTCATCTTTCGTTTTCAATTTTATTTTAAAATATTATATTTTTTTTTGATATTTGAGAACATCCTATATAGTTATAATAAAAAGTAGTATAATATCTGAATGAGCTGTAGTTTCAACGCTCATATATTTATGATCCACTCTCGGTTAAATATTTATAAAAGCCTACGATACACCTCTTAAACAATTCAAAATAGAAAAAAATAGCTCGAAAAAAAAAGCGGAAACACATAGATAGCTATTAAACATTAAAATATTTTCAAAGACGTCGTTTCTTATGAGAAATTGCGAAAGTTACACGTTATCGTGTGTGTGTTCGTGTGTGTATGCATATTTACGTGTCTTGACGTATTATTTCATGTAAAATTCAGCTTTAGCCCGAAGCTCGGCGACGTTAGTATTCATGTGAGTGCTTTTCCTAGAGAATATTTTCGAAGAGCTTCCAAGGAGCGTGTTCACTGAAAATTTCCTATTATGCAACGGCGTAAATAAAAAATACCGAGCTTTTGTATGTACGTTGCACGTATGGGTGGCATCCAAAGGGTTAGAATCGATTGAGTGTAAATTATCTCGGAAAACATCTTTATTACAATTTACAGCTGTTATTTTGAACCTTTTTCGAATACATATATATATATATATATATATATATATATATATATATATATATATATATATATATATATATATATATGAAGACATTAACAAAGTTTTCACATCATTGACATTTGTATTTTTATAACGACAAAAAAATAATTTCTATTTATAAATCATATTGCAAATTCAATTAACAATTTGCAAACACGTTAAATAGACAATCATGTGTATTATTATTATTATTATTATTATTACTGGGTCGCTATTGTTATGTTAATTATAATTAATGACGTTTGTAATAGTCTAGTTGATGATATGTTTGTATGCTCTCTAATTATAATTGAGTTCGAATCTTTAAGATATTCAAAAATATATTTAATAATATCACAATGAAAATTGAGAGACTGAAATGCTAATGATTTACTTTCAATATATTCAACGTTTATATAATATTTTTAAATTAAATTATAGCATTGAATTTTTTATATAATTTATGAATAAAAGATTTACACGATAAATCTCATATTTAAATAATAATTAATTTTCCACGTTCATTATATAGATCTTTTTTTTTGTTAATTATAATGCGATTAAATAAATATTTTCGTTTGGAAATGTTTAATTATGTATTTCGTACGCGATAAAAGCGGCACTCAACGTGTTATTTACATTTTTTTATTATACTATACACGAATATTTTTTTTGTTTATTGTATCTTTTTTTTCTGTATATATATATATATATATATATATATATATATATATATATTGTATTGTCTTTTTAACAGAGGCTTATGCGGAAGTGGAAGGAGCTCCAGACCTTCACGTCAGAAGCGGCTCCGAATTGAGGCTCGTTTGTAAACTTAATGCGGCCACCGAACAACCGTCTTACGTATTCTGGTCAGTGAATTTTTCTTTTTTCGTCTCTTTCTATATAAATATATATATATATATATATATATATTTATATGTGTGTATGTATGTGTTATTCCATTCACGGAGAATTTTTCCGTCGGTGAAGGAAAAGCGAGGGGAAAAAAAAGAGGAAAAGCGAGTAGTGGAGGACGTCGAGGCGAGTGGTGCTAGCAATTTTTATGCGAGATCGGGGTAAAATTGGAAAAGTCGCACTAAGGCCCTTTTGCCGTCTGAAACTGACAGATTTGCGAATGGAAAGCGATTCTCGACGACGGACGCGTCCTCGACATTCGTACGAAATCGTCGATCGTATCGCACTCGGACTCGAATAATATCCTATCTGGGGAGGGGGAAAAAAATGGAATTGTGAATTATTATCGTGGTTTGCATGTATGGCGTTCGATTTTTATGTATGCGTATTTTATCTAAATAGCAAGTTTTGTCCCAAATATAAACCATGTTGAATAAAAAATAAATCAGTCGATATATTTTTTTTTTATTTTTAGAAGGTCGTGTTTTTGATTGAATTCGGATGAAACTTTATGATATTTTATTAAACAATTTTATCATAAATTCGTTATAGTTTTTGACTATATTAAATTATATTTCCAAGTTAATTAATAAGTTTATAACTATTAGAAATATATATATATATATATATATATATATATATATATATATATATAAGATTTATATATATTTTAATAAATGTATATAATTTAATTTATTAGTAAATGGAATAATTACTATCATTAAAATTACCTAAAGATCAATTTTTATTTTAAATAGATTTTAAAATTTTTTATCGAATTGAAAATCTGCATACAAATAAAGAGATTTTTTATATAAATTAAAAAATATATATTATAAAATAAATTTATAGTATTAGATTAAAATATTAAAATATATCTTGTCGAAATATTTGTGAATAGATTTAATTTTTATATTTAGTATATATTGAAGACATATGGAAAATTATATTAATCTTGAGTTCAACAATTTTTTATAAAAAATATTTTTATATATTAAATTAAACACGACATATATCACGATGCGTCGATTTTCGATGAAAATTATGAAAAAATAAATGTCTGGTTTCAAATATCGTAAAATTTTTAAAAGCAATCACTTTAAAACATGTTTTATATAGTTGATATGATATAATATAATGCACACAAGTTAAAAACCAACGTCGCCTTTAGATAAATGCAATTTGTCGATGTAACGAATGTCGAGTATACCGCATATGTATAATTTATTATTTTTATTATTATTATTTTTTGATGTATACATTTATAAAAATATATGTACATATATATTTTTGCCGCGTATATAAAGACTTCTTATTCGTTTTATTTCAGTTTGAATAATGTCTTTTTAAATTGTTGTTAGCTTTTGCGTGGAAATTCACGCAATACGAGGCGACATCAACATTGACGTATTCAATTTTGCTTACTTTCTGCTTCAAAAAAAAAAAATTTTTTTTTCATGCAACATACTAGATATGTTTATGTAAAAAAAAATACTTTTTTTCAGCGTATACATTGAATACAATACTATTTTTTTTTTAATATGTATAACAGAGGTCGATAAACTTTTTATTTAGAAGAATGCGACGCGTGTTTATTAACGTATATTGTATGAGTAAAATAAATTTAATACATCGCATAAAAGTTGAAATTTTTTTTTAATATTATATAAAATTAAATATTTAATTTTTAAAAATACTCTGCCGTTTAATCAAGATTGATGATGATGCTGTAATGAAAATTAATCTAAATTATTTAATATATACGTGTAAGTTTAAATTATTGTGTAAGGTGACCAACTTTTTAATAACAAAAATGAAAACACAATGAATTAACGTTTGTTAACAAAAAGAAATTGTTTGAAAAGACTCTAAAAAAAAAGTCCTCACTCTAAAACAACCGACTTATGTCGACAATTGATCATCATATATTTTGATATATTGAGAATAATAAAAAAATATATATGTTTTTAATATTTATTATATAATAGTATTAAAAATGTGTAAGAGCTTTATATAGAAACCAAAAACTGAATTTAAATTTTAATTAAATATAATATTTTCGTATATTTTTGCAATCGTTAAAAATTTACGTGACGCTCGCGAACATGACGTTGTTGACCCCTGATATGTGCTTGCCGGCAGATGTGTATAAAACGCGAGCCTGAAAAATATATTAAAATTTATACCATATATCATTATATTGAGTGATGCTCGAAACAGTTGCGTATTTTATTTTTTATTTTTTTTTTAATATTTTGTTCAGATATTATATGCGTACTTTTATACACGTGAAATATTTTCACCGTACGGCTTTTTCATGTTAATTTTTGACGAAATGAAATGTGTTTTCTTTTTTCAGAATTATCATTAATAAAGTATGCTCTCCGTATGCGTGATTTGTAATAATATATGTTTAAAAAAAAAATTAAAATTATTCGATCAGGTGTATTTATTTAGTATTTAATTTACATGCTGATTATATTGCATGATATTTGAATTGTGTATGTTCAAAATAATATGGTCAATAAGTCGGATTTTATTCATTTAATGACGGTATTTGATCGTTAATTATAATTGGTATATATATATATATATATATATATATTAATTATTCATGATAAATGTTTTATATAATTTCTATTTATCTATATAGTTAATTTAATTGTTTAAAACTACTATTAATATATAACTTATTAACATTTTTTTCTAATAATAATATTGTATGTAAAAATTAATATTAAATATAAATTAAAATACTATTTTTAAAATTCACATATTGTTATTATATTTTTTTTCTTTCATTTTTAGTTTTTATAAATAATGATTTATTAAAAAAATGCTCTATTGTGAAATGTTTAATTTTTAAAAGTGCTTCATTTTATAGTAGAAATATGTAAATATCGTATTGTAATATTTGTGATTCTATTCTTTCGGCAAATGATCGTCTGTATTCTTTAATCGGATTTGAAAAGAACGTAGAGAAATAACATAAAATAATATTATTTTTACATAAAATCGCATTACTGAAATACATAAAATAAGTATATCAAATATATACCCTTTTGTTCGCTAGATAACAAGAACGCCGTAGAAAATATGAATAGATCGTAATAATTTTTTCAACTATAGCAAATTGAATAAATTATTTTATTATTATTATTATATTTTCAAAATAAAACACCAATAAATTTGTGGGGTAGCCTGTATAATATATCAGGAATAGATTCGACGGTTTAATCGTTTCATTCAGTGGTTTATGATCGTGGAGAAATGTCACCGTTAAATAATGGAACTACAACACTTTATCGCCATCATATATATATATATATATATATATATATATATATATATATATATATATATATCCATGTACAGGGTGGTGGATTGGAATAAATTTCAGTCGAATTTATATCGTTTACGTGTATATATCGTAAAATTTCAATCGGCTGATCGGCTGATGTATCGTTTTGCAGGTATCACGGAAGTCGGATGATCAATTATGATCAATCACGAGGAGTTAAAGTGATCGGAGCCGGAGCCGGAGCCGGACCCGGTTCAGCTCCACCGCCGGGTGGTAAATTCACCAGCGAATTACTGCTAAAAGAGGCCACAGTGGAGGCGGCGGGAAATTATTCATGCGTACCATCGAATGCTAAACAGGCGACGATCACAGTACATGTGCACGATGGTGAGTGAATTTATTATTATTATTATTTTAATATTATTATTATCAATGGATACACTTTTTATTTTAATATTTAATTTAATTTTGAATATTAAGATGCCGCTTGTCCTCCAAATGGACAAGGTGTCAAAACTGGTCCCGACGCCGGTCTCATAGTTCAATGTCCGTTGGCGACGAAGGATCGTCAAGAAGTCGTACCTGAAAAGCCACCTGAAAGTTCTTCATCGTCTTCTCACATAGTTAAAGTGTCAATATTTATCATTGTTGCCGCATTTTTGATTCAACAATAAAATTTTGTCTTTTTATTATATATAATGATGTTGTCGTTGGATCAAAACACGGTATGACATATTAATGAAATAATCCATTTATCAATTATTAAAAAAAAAATTAAGACGTCTATAGATAAGATCAAAATAATTCATCGTATACCAAATTATATTATATCGATATAACTATTTAAAATAATTTTAACTGGTATGTTTTACTATTTCAATATCGTATCATGTGTAACAGGGGTGTCCAACCTTTTGTTTATAATGGAATTTTCTTGAATCATACGTAATTTATATGATGATATATTTAATTCAGGTGTAGAACAGTAAAACGAAACACCTTTTCTAGAAATGTTATTCTTAGTTTATAATAGGAAATATATATATTTTTTTGTGAAATAAGGGCTGGACATTCTTGATGTTTAAATATATCATAAATAAGAACGATGTTTATTAAAAAAAAATATTTTATTTCGATCGACAATAAATGTATTCCATCTAATGATATTTATTAATTTCTGTTTTATCATTATTAAGCATATTAAAATATTATTTATGTGATTAAATATGTAAATATGATAAAAGGAATATTTGAGTGATTATATATGGTATATGTGTGTATATATATGCGTGTATTGATATTAACCATATTGGTTAATTTTAACTACAGTATATGTATATTTTTAAGTATAATATTAATAAGACATTTTGAATAAAAGATTTTATTGAATGTTGTATATATTATATTATATTTATTAAAGCATGTTCAATGTATATATATATATATATATATATATATATATATATATATATATATATACATAAAAAAGTTATGAATAAAAATTAAATATTATTAATAAATAATTTGCACGTTGAAGTTGATCAAAATATAGAATAGATTTTTTTAAATTTAATTATTACAATATTGAATTATTTTATTTAAATTATATTTTTTTTATTAAATGTTGATGTTACCGGGGAGGGTTGAAAATATAATAATTTATGATATTTTTGATAATTCTAAATGTGTATAAATTAACTAATATCTTAATATAAATTTTAACATTGTTTAATTAGAATAAAAACAAAAATTAAACAAAGTATATAATTATTTATAAAGCTCAAAACTGTTTAATGGCCATTAATTAATATGTTTTTAAGCTGTCATTTAGCGATAAGTTATTTGAAATTGATTTACCCGGTAATATGTGTATTATAATATGCTTAATTATTAAAACTGATCATTGTAAATATTTATATATATTTTGAATAAAAAAAATCTTATATATTTCAAAGAAAATGTTGTTTCTATTGCCACACACCACATATAATATAAATATTAATTAACTGTAAAATATATATTTTTTTTATTTTTACAGGTCAATTTATTATAATTTATTATTTTAATGAGTCAATTGCTCATTGATAAAATCAATATTGACAGTTTTCATAGGAAAAATATACATCATGTTTTTCTATAATTTTTATTTTAAAGACATATACTAAGAGTAAATTTAGAGATTTTTTATATATAATATTATATATGAAAAATCACACACATACATATATATGTGCATATATTATTTAAGTTTTGTAATAGGGGTAATGTTTCGACCGCTACATTTTCCGGCACGCAATCTCAGAAAACATTAGAATTTTCACAGTTGACTTTGCGTACAAAATTTACGAACTGCTAGCATTTTCTTTGTTCTATATAAATATAACATGTGTATATATATATATATATATATATATATATATATATTCTTTTTCGTTTTCCATCAGCGTCGTCTGGTCTTTCGAAACCGTTCTTCGTCTTCGACAGAATGAAGACGAAATGAAGAAAAGCGTACGAAGACCAAAAAAAAAAAAAAAGAAAAATAGGAAAAAAAAGAAAGAAAAGTAGGAAACATCGCGCGAAAAACGTCCGAGAAAAGGCATATTTCTCGTTTCGCAGTCCCGGTATCCTTTTCCTGAGTCGGTTTTTCCTTTTTTTTTTTCGTCGGTGCCGTTTAAATAAATTTCGTCGGAGCGACGTAAAGAAAAGGTAAATCCGAACCTCTCCTCTCCGATAGATTTATCAGTCTTTCTTCTTCTTCTTTTTTCGTTTTTTTTCTGCCGTTTTATATTATATTTTATTTCCTCTCTTCTCATTTCGCCTAGGTCGGGGGGTCTCAATGCGCGTGTATATATTTTTCTTCTCGTTTTCTGACCGATTTTACTTTGGCGCCTTCAACGTTAATGCGGGCCCGATTTCCTTTTTCGAGTAGAAAACGTGAAAAATCGCTCGGAAAATTCTATCGGATTCGTATGGAATGACTATACAGAATGTACTGAAATACGGTAAGTTTTCATGTATATAAATTTATCATAGCTTTCTTAGCTTTTTTTAAATTAATTCTTACGTTTTAAAAAAGTAATACATTTATTGAGTATATTTTATTTTTTAAATATATATTTCAATATAATAATATAATATTTTTTTAATAATACAATAATAAATATATTTATATAATATTTTTAAAATTGAATTGTAAAATGAATTTATATTGATTAATTATGTAGTAGATAAAATAATATGAATGCATATATAATAGGAAAAGCCATGAAATCCACATAACCAAAATTTAAACATCCTTGAATCCTGACAGTCTAAATCTTGACAATTTATAACACTTTTCTGGGTCACAAGTAGGTGGTTTTCTAGTTTATAAAGGGCAGCTTTATTTTATCATTTTGTATCTTTCGATAATGAATATTTATTATATATATTATAAAGATGTTGAATTTAGTATATATTTATGAATTTTGTATGATTTTTTTTTATTATATATATTAATGATTTATTAAAGTGTTTATATATTTTTAAGTCCTTCTGTATATATTGAGAATAAAAAGAAGTTAATACGTAAAGTAGACGAAAATTTTACGTCAATTTACTTGGGTGAATCGTCTGAGACGACGCGAAAAAAAAGGGTAGCTTATGAAATCGAGCGGGTTCAAATGAACATTCTAGAAACGGGTCAACTCCGATCGTCTTCACCTTCTACAGTCAAAAAGAGGTATATAAATATATATATATATATATATATATATATATATATATATATGTATATATATATATATATATATATATATATATATATATATATTAGAAAAACATGAACTCTTGTACGTACACAGAAAAAAAAGGTGCAGGAAAAAAAAAAAGAAAATTCATCCTTTAATGGTGATAAATGGGCGAGTTTCTTCAAATGCATCTTATTTCCGCACAAACGAGGGGGTTTTTCGGTACGGTGCGCCTCGCGATTAATCTTCCCGATGGTGGCTAACTCACCCTCGGGATCCCGGGATCCCGGGAAAAAAGGTTTCGCCCGAGATTCATTGTTGCCATATTTCTCTTCGTTGTTTATCCTCGAGTAATTTGTTTAACGCGGTCCCGTACTCGAACGAGAAGAGCGCACTGTATATAATATATATATATATATATATATATATATATATATATATACATATAAAAAAGAGGCACCGCACTGTATTTTGAACGAAAATATAAAAAATGCCTATATTAACGACGAAGAAAAGAACTAAGAAGCTTTCGACGTTGAATAAAAAAAAAAGCTATTGGCTACGGCGTCGTTGACGAATGGGTTCCGATGATTGCCTTAATATGGTTTTATTTTATTTTATTTTACCGAAGCTCGTAATAGCTTTTAACCCGTTATCGATCCAGTGCATGATGTAAAGGTCTACGTTGTGCCGTTTTTTTTTGTTTCCATTTTTAGATTTTTTGGTATTTTGTGTATGTATGTGTGTGTGTGTGTGTGTGGAAAAAAATTGATTGCTTCAAAAAGAAGTACCAAAATGTATATATATATATATATATATATATATATATTTATATAACACTTGTGATGAAAAGCTTGCTTTTAGGCGAATATTATCGTCGCAAGTCGATTTGGAAATGTTGTATACTTAATCGTATGTCGTATGCAACAATGGTAAATAATAAAATAAAATAAGCAAAAATTGTGCACCGATGGCATTAAGTTAAAAATAATTCATAAAAATATTATATTATTACTCAATTCATTAATTTTTAAATATTGCTCTTTAATGATGAATTTTATATATTGACATGTTTTAGCATCAAAATGTATAATAAATCTTAAATATATATAAATATAATATTAATATTATAATATGATCTGAATCTACACGATTTATTCATGTCGATATAGGTAAGTCAATTTAACTATATAAATCTTTACTATATTATTTTTTATATATTTTATTAAAATTATTTATTAAATATTAATGTAAATAATTAATTTTACTTTTATTATATAAGAACAATATTGTAAATTAATATGAACTTTATCGATTTTTTTAATTATAAATGCAAAAACTATTTAATAATGCTGAAGATATAAATAATTTAAAATTATTTTAAAATTTCCAATAATTCAATGATAAAATTATTCTTTAATCAGAATTGAATCCCTTTGAAGATCATTTATTCTTGGAATTGTGTTTAAATATGCTGTAAGATTTCGAAAGAGGTTCTCAGGTGTGTCGCCCGTTGAATTTTCGCGTTGAGCGCGGGAAATGGAAAAGGTCACGGGGCACCCGGTATATAATTTTTAAGCGACTTTTCATCACTGGTTAAAAGCTCTCCGTGTTTACATTTCCGCTCAGACGCTTTAGAGTAATTTTCAAAATTTATCACCAGACGCAAACTTTTTTTTACACGCTAATAAGCGTACAGACGACACATAAAGTTTTTAACGACGAGTCGTCCGACCTACACACACACACACACACTTTTAAATATTTAGTCCCTATTGTTAAAGCGATCATTATTTTAAATCAAAAACTTGTCCTTAAACTTGGTGTTCCAGAAGGGATACTTTGAATTTCATTATGTGACCTGTTATATACAGCGGTGCGATTTTTATCTTTTTTTTTGTATTATCTAAAAAAATATATCCAATTTAATTCTAGATGAATGAAAGCTCTATTCGATGCTTTGTTCAGTTTAAACATAATTTATTTTCAAGAGAGAGTCTCCTTTTTTATACAATTAAAAGATCTTTTGTATTTTTATACAGTCACTAATGAAAAAATAATCGATATCGCTTTCTATTTTAACTATTACCATTATCCAATTAATTAAATAAATAGTATTTTTTGCTCTTACATTTTAAATTAATTTATTCTTTGTTTATTTAAAAGCAAATAAATTATTTTATTTTATAACAATAATTATTATACAATACTTAAAAAAATATTGTTTTTTTTCACATTATCTTAGTAAATTATTTAATAAGATCTAATCAATATTAGAATATAAAATTTGTAAAAAATATGATTTTTATATCATTTTTTAAATATGTTACTAGAAGACTATTAGGATTATTGTTTCGATTTTTAGTTTAAAAAAAAACAGTCTATTCGAGAGATAAGAATTTAAGTATAAAAATATGTTTTCACATTTAAATATATATGTTAAATATATAGAGCAAAAAAAGATCGTGTTCGTTTCGAAGAAATTTTATTTTTACGTTCGAAATTTCGATAAGTGTCCCCCCCCGCCCCCTTATATATCGTGAACATTAAAAACTAATTATCCGATTTTCGGAAATATTTTATTTCGAGATAGTTTTCGCTGGTAAATTACGGTTAATGGCTTTCGTTTGGTGTAAATGATACTTCGCGGAAGCCGTTGAATTATTATGCTAATTGTTGTTAACGAGTTTCGCCTGCATAATAACGATAATATATTTTCATATAGTTAAAGTGTATGATAGATATTGTTAAAATTCGTATTTCAGCTACAGACAACATTTTTTCAGAGATTATCGGCTCAAGTTTCAGGAAAATGTCGAATAGACCAAATGCACACGTTATTTAGATAAATATTTCGACGTCTTAATTACGGCTAAAAGGTTGTATAATTGAGTTGCGAACATTTAATTTGTATAAATATTTTTAAAAAGTGTCTTTTATTATATAATTATAACGTAAAAAATAATGACGTAATTTAATCGATAAATCAATTTATAAAATATATTTGTAGAATATTAAATTTATTATATCGAGTATTTGAATTTATTTTTAGTAATTTTGATTTAATTTTATTTCTATATTTAAACGTATTAATTGAATGCTTTCTTATATAAGATATATTAAAAATTATATTTTCTTTATATATAAATATATACATAAATATGTTGGAAAGATGAAAATATTTATGTATTTATATAATATTTTAATTATAAATCTGATCGTTATTTTAAATTAATTATTATAAATAGATTATAATTGCGCGATCGTAGAATATTTTTGTGGTCAACGAACAGAATTATTGCTTTCTTTCCGTTTTTCTTTCGCCGTTTTTATTTAATCGCGGATTTCTTACGAGCGAAAGACTTTTCGTTTTTAACTCGACCACTTATCTACTTACTTTTTGCTCCTTGTTCTGTTTTTTTTCTTTTGTATATATATATATATATATATTTTTTTTTTGTTATGTATTTTGGTTGTTGTTTTTTTTCCGCTTGTTAGTCGTCCTTTCTAATTAAGGATAACTTCTATTTTTCTTTCCTTTTTTTTTTCGCTGCCCCGTTTTTCTTTCTTTATTTATTTTTTCCATCTCTCTCCCCTGGAAGATTATATCCCTCTATCTTCTGGAAGATTTAATAATCCGGCAACTTTAACGATGTCTGTCCCAATTTACAGCGAAAGGAGTAACCACGTGAAAGGAATTCCTTTTCTCTTCTTCAGCGTGTGTTTAGACCTGAAAGAAAATACTTTCAACAAATGTACAGTATATGGAGAGCGTATATACTATACTGTACTTTGTGAGCATATTTTTAGAAGAATTTTAAACGTTTTTGGTGCGGTAAATTTATTATACGTATATCTAAGAAGTATTATTTTACATGAAATTTGGTTTAAAACAAAAATTTTCATATATCTGAAGTGGTAACATACATCTTATATATATATATATATATATATATATATATATATATATATATATATATATATATATATATATATATATATATAAATCTCTGTAGTATAATTTTATTTTTTTATTTAATATTTAATTTAAATTTAATTGACGTATTTAACAAAAAATATATAAATGGCATTCCTTCAAAAAAAATTTTTTTTTATTTATTATGAACGGTAAAATATTTTTCATCACGAATTAATCTTTATTTACATATACATATGCGTATATATATATATATAAAATCGTCAAAAAGTAATCACCGAAGCATACATATTTATTAATATGTATGCCGAACCGATACTTGTATTTATATATAATATATACGTTTTATACACCGCGAAAACTAATAAAGTTTCAGCACGTCGCAAACACGCCTTTGCCTACAACACGGTCCGGGAAAATTGCGTCGAATTCCCGGCTATAACGGCGTTTTCCCGGGAATCCCGAGATTTGCGGAGAGGCGCCTCTTTTACAACGACTTTTCAGGTCTTTAGTTTACCTATCGTGCACATATACACAGACTTACACAAAAACAAACAAACACACATAAAATATACGTATATATATATATATATATATATATATATATATAATAGTTACGCACAGTGGCGGTTATTTACCTGCGTACAGCTCATATTTTAATGTCTAAACTCGGTATGCTTCTGAAAAGGAACAAATATTGTGTTTTCTAGAAGGCTTCAAATTTTCTTATAAAGCCTTTCAAAATATATATTATATTTTATAACAGTCAAAAAATTAATATATATATATATATATATATATATATATATATGGTATATATATACCATATATATATATATATATATATATATATATATATATATATATATATATATATATATATATGGTATATATATACCATATATATCGAAGATCTTTAAAAATTGAATCAATGCAAGCAAAGCACTTTTTGGAATAGCAGTATTACTTTCAAGTCTCAAAGAAAATTCGTTATCGAGTCGAATCACGAATTTCTCGTTCAATCGTTAGTTTTTACTTTTTACTATAGAATTTTGTACATAAAATATATTTCTAGTTGAAATAGATATACAATTTAAATATATAATATAGCTATTTATTGATATATATAATAATACATTTTTTTTTCAGTAGTTTAAAATAAATATTTTTAATTGTTTACATTGAATAGATAAGTAATTGTTTTCTTATTTAATTTGACATGGATTTAAATATATTTTTATTAATGACTTTTATAATATATATAATTAGCTATCGTTGTTGAAAAGTAAACTTGGATAATATAATATTTGAGTAAAAAAACTCAAACGAAAATTTTTAAATCTAAATTTTAATAAATGTTTATATAAATGTTTTATAATTTTGTAGTTTGTATTATTTAAAATTTACAACACTTTTAAAGTTTTAATTTAATTCTTGTTAAATTTTATCATAGTTTTTCACTAAAATTTCATAAGGATGTTGAGAAAAATAGTAAATATTATTAGAAATAATTGTAAGCATGAATTATTACGAATATAAATTATAATTAATAATAAATGAAGAAATAATTTAAATTAATATTTAATAAAAAATAGGTTTTCAAAAAGACATAATGAACGGTGGTCCAACGTCGTCAGTCAAGTAGGGCACCCTTCACAGTGAACGCGGCCAAACAGAAGAGTCAAGTCAAACAGAATACACTCGGCTGCCTTCCTTACAGCCTTAAAGGGCTCCATCGAAGGGGCTAAAAGGAAACTTTTAAACCGACATGTAAATTTCGTATTAATCAAATCGAAATTAGCGCCGAATGTTTTTGAAACGCTTCCGAAAGCTTCGCGTGTAAGCTCCGTTTTCGTATGCAAAGTAATATCGAAGTGTTTCACGGTGTCGAGTTCTCTGTTAGTTTTAACCGCCTTTCATCACTTTTTCTTTATACACACACACACATATATTTATATATGTTTAGTATTTGTCTGTGAAAGACGGAATATTAATAAAGTTTCGGTTTTAGGTCGTTCATTGTACGGTAGTTCTTGGAATTTCACCATCTTGGTACTTACGAGTCCACTTGTTATTGTGTTACTTTTAGATTGTGTCTACGTTTATTAACTTTAGAAATACGTCATATTCTGGCTTATTTTTAATTTACGTCCAGACGTTACGTTTTAACGTACTTTTTACGACCTTGTTAAATTCTTTTTCAATATAAATTACTTTTGCAGTGACATTTTTACTGAAGAATTGCATTAGACGCCGTATATAGTCGATAGATTAAGTGCGCTTTTATTATTTTAAAATTTATAGCAATATAATAATAATAATAAAAAAATAAGTAGCGAAACAGCTTTATTTATATTATATATTGGCAACTCTTTTTGATCGAGTAACTTAATATTTCATATAAAAAATATAATATTTCATACTAAATAAGTGTTAAAATATTTTCATTTGAATATAGAGAAGTCTAGTGAATACGGATAAATAAAAAAATCAAATAGTATTAAAAAACTGAAAATCGAACTCAAATTCAAAAAGACAATCTAGTTTTTGATTAATGCATTTTATTTTTATTGATACTCGAAATATAAAAGCGAACTTCTCTGTTAATTTGAGCGGTAAAATTTTAATTAATTCATTTATACGGCTAAACAGTGGCGTACAACGGGATATTATAGTGCGGAAAATATATTCGTCGGTACGCGAAATGCCGCTATTAGTTTAAAATCGAATTTAACTTTCTCACTTAACTAATCTTCGCTTTAATAACTTTCTAATTAACCGACGAACCCTCGATATAAACTAATGCCGTCTAGTGTCGGTTAAAAAGTTTAACGTCGTTATATTGGAAATAATGAAAAATATATTGAATATTTTATTATTAAGTATATATATATATATATATATATATATATATATATATATATTATGTGATGTATTGAAATATGAAATTGATTCAGTATTTTCAGATTTTGCTGTATAGTTATGGATTGATTGGATTCGTTATCGGAATAAATTGAAAAGTTTATACGGTTTCGTAACGGATAGTTATTATGATATTAAAGAAATGATAGTTTTCGATATCAATTCTTATCGTTTCAAAGAAGAATAATATTGTTATAAATTATCATAAAAAATATAGTTTCAATCTCTTGAAGAAATAAGATATTCAGTTAACTTACTTAGCGTATATATTTTCGTTTTCAGTTATTATTTGATTTCACACATAGATGAACACAGTGGCGTACTTAGAAACGTATCTCGCAAAGGAAGCTCATTGTGCTATTCGAAATATCATTTTTTTCTGTATAAAATTAAAAAAAAACAAAAATAATATTATAAAAAAATATATATTAAAATATAAATCAGAAATTAGTTAAAATATTTTAAGCAATAAATTTCGATCATCAAAATTTTAATTAAAGCCATTTATTTTAGAATATTTTCTCGCCCTTCTAGAATTTCGGCGTAAAAACGAAAAATTTCGCGTCGCCATTACGTCGCCGTTAACCCGTCCGTAATACGGTTTAATTCGAATTTTTCGTGTTCGAGAAGGGGTAAAAATTACGCATATATGAGCAATTCCTGCAAGGGATACGCTACTAATTATCATGACCGAAATGTTTCACGGGAATGGATAACTAAGGGGGGGGAGGAAACTGGGGTAAAGTTGACCCGGTTATTTTACCACCTATCATACTATCGTTGATGAGTATACCATTACCCGAGGGGACGCTTTGGTAATTTCTGACCGTGAATCAACACCGCCGTATCGTGTAGGGTGACCGTTATTCGTAACGAAAAATATTATGTGCAAATTATACTATATTAAATTATAAAAAAATAATTTATTTTTTAACGAAATATTTTTATATATCATATATTTGTATTTTATGATATTGCTCTAATGTAAAAAAAATGTGATGAAATAAATTATTATTTTTTTTTAATAATAATTTTAAGATGATGAAATTTTTTCAATTTATATTACACAATTTATTTATATAAAAAAATAAATTTTGTAAATATAAATGCTCATATTTATTAATTATATTTATTCATAATATATCATTTTTACTATTTTTTTTTATAAAAGTGCACATATATTTTAATTTAAAATATTACACGATATATTTTTTAATTATATTTTCAAGAAAAACAAATAAGGCTACTAACTAAGTTCAAGATTTTAAATATTAAATATGCCATATTTTATTATTTTTTATTTTATAAAATAAAATTGTGCATTCATATTAAAAATATTTATATTTTCATGTATATTATAATAAAATTTTATTACCAGTTTTATTTGATTCAAATTTTAAACTTCACACTTGTTCAATGAAATATTTCACAAACTTTTGAATCAATTATAATATAATAAAAAATATTATGCAATAGATCAAAGGTTCACACACGAACGTATATACCATATATATATATATATATATATATATATATATATATATATATATATATATATATATATATATATATATTTAATACGAACATTGAACACAAGACATATTGTATAATATTAAAATCATGAAAATATTATTAAATAAAATAAACAATCCAAGGTCACAGTATAATGTTGTCCCGAATAAAACGGTTAATGCACAGTCACCCCGCTAATAACCCATTACCGCGAACAACCGCCGTGAACCACGGAGCCACGACCATCGCATTCACCAACCCATCACCTCCAGTCATATTTGACGGTATCATTTATCAAACTGTCTCACTTAATTTACGCCCGTGACCGTTATTTTTTTTATCGAGTCTAGTCAGCATTTTCTTTTCGACGAAAGTGAAAAAAAAAATTAACCTTTGTCTGCTGCGAAAAATTTTTTCTTCCTTTTTTTTTTTTTTTTGCTTCGAAAACTTTCAAAGCACGTACGAAATTGACGATATCCGAAAAAATATATGCAAAACGTCTTCGATATATTATTATAAATATTAAAAAAAAAAAAACGATATCATATTCTTTTGTGAGTGTTATTAATGTTCGCGGGGTTGAAATTCGTCGCTTACATTGTTGGACTTAATTAGCGCTTTGTCGAATAGAGGGTTAATATATTAAAAATATGATGGTGAAATAAAGTTTGTGTGTCGTATATGAGAAAAAAAAACTGAATATTTAACAAGAATGTTACGATTATTAATTCCAATTAAAAATATTTAAATATAATATTTATATATATATGTTGTGTGTAATATAATTATATTAATTAGATTATGCTTTTTAAATAAATTAAACAGTATTTAACATGTTTTGCATATTTAATGGTTTTATGACCCGCATGGGAGCAATCTCTCATTATGAACTCATGTAAATATTTAGTGGTCGATGAAATTAAATATATATGCTTTAAATGTGTAAAATAATATCCTATATAATCCGTTGATAACGTGCTTATTAGTTTATTATTGTAATATATAATTATATATTCATAATAATTTGATATTTGTAATTATTGTTTGCAAATCATGTTATTAATGATGTTAATAAAATTTTATGTAAGAATAATTTTCAATCGGTAACTCTAAAAATGTATAAAAATAAACGTTTAAATCTAGAAAATAAGATTTTAAAATTGAACTGATTCAATAATATTTTTGAAGTGGAAAACTCTGAAAATATATAAATATTATGAAAAACTTTACAGTAATAGAGTAATGAAAATTATCTGCGTTTTAACTTTGTTCTACATTTGAGTAAAAACTCATTATTCTAGAGCTCCGGATTTCCGTTCCATGTTCCGTTCCATAGCTCTGATTCTATTTAATTAAATATTTTCTATTTCTAGTGTTATATACGATAATTTTAAATAGTGACGTTTGTTAATACAATTTTTTTTTATATATTTTTATACATAAGTGAAATTCGAAACGTTTCGATATTTTTTAATATTATAATTTCCGGCTATTCACAGATTTTAAAATATTATTCATTCTATGTGAAAATCAAAGTTGTAAATGGAATAATATAACAGATGGAATTACTTTAAAAAAAAATGCTTTCAATATGGAAAATGATCATACATGCGTTAAATTGATATTTTAATATTATTTCTCATAGATGAATTTTTATTTTACCCTTTTTTTTTGTTCTCTCTTCGAAGATAATGGAATTTATAAAAGTTTTAAATACATTGAAATCGTTCAGCGTAACTTAATTCTAATATAAGGCAATGAAATAAAAAGAATATTATAAAATCGTTTTGACAGTTTAATTTAGTACCGAAATTTCATTGTCAAAAAGTATACTTTCGTTTCAAATATAGTTATAAATTTAATTTGCATTTAAATAGATTTATTTTTCGACTACAAAAAAAAAAATAATACAAATTACAACATCAATTTCTTGTCGCCGTTAAAAGTAATATAAAATATAATATATATTTTTATACTCTAATAATACATATATATTTTTTTAAATTGTAATAAAAATATAATAGAAACTTTAGAATGTAACTCGGGTTTATAAGGACTTTAGTGTTGTCGATTCACTCTTATTTTTCTGATCCTTTTTTTTTAATGTAATAAACTGCATATTTAAATAATATATAAGGACTTATCATGATAAAATGACGTGTGTGTGTGTGTGAGTGTATGTAAAAAAAATCCTTAAAACTTCCACGGTACAGGATTAAATATACGTACACGTGTACGGTTACCACATCGTAAAGAAAAGTATCACTTTCTTTAGTGACTTATTTTTAAGATGTGCAATAAAGAAAGGGAACGCAAATAAAAACAAAAACTAGAGGAATACTAAAAAAAAAAAATAGTCGTAGGTGAAAGTTTCGGCAGTATAAGCGGCGCGCAATGTTGTTATGCCCGTTCATGCTTTATATAAGGGGCGCTATATGAGTATGTACAGCGTGTTCGAAATTTATATTCGACTCAGAAGTAAAGATTTTTCTCGAGTCTCGGCGTGAATTGTTAAAGGAAAAGCCGCTGCCCCAGTTTTTATAGCGGAGTAAAAGCCTTCAAGAATGCTTTATTGTTACCCTTTTGTTTTTCAAATCTCACCCTTGTTTTCCTTCTTTGGCTGTATGAGAAGAGAAAATATATATATAACGGTATAACGAATCGTCAATAACGACGAGCGAAAGAATAAAATGAAATTTTTGCACGGTCGTTATTGTTCTATGTTCAATACGCGTTTTTCTTTTTTATTATCGACAATCTTCGACGAGTGTCAAAATTACGAGTGTATCATTTTTTTATATATACAATAAAAAAAAATGTCAAGATACTGTTAAATATTATATAAAATACAATAATGATAATTATTATGTATCGCTAAATTCAATTAATTAATATTAACATCGTATGATGAATATTCGTTTTATAAAATTTTTTACAATACCAAAAAAAAAAATATGAAATATTAAATCGATTGAATTTTATTAATGTCAGACTGAAAAAAAAAATGAAACACCCTGTATTCGATTCATATACGCAGAATAAAAAATTACGTCGATCGTATATACGTTGCCTTGTAATGTTATTACGGACTTTGAATATTTTACATTTGTACGTACAAATCAAATAAACGTACATAAATACACACACACACACACAAACAAATATATATATATATATACAGGATGTGTATGTTTCGCTTATAAGGCGAATATCGCGCTCGTTTCGTTTTTTTCTCTTTCTTTTTTTTTAGAATCAAAAGAGTGATTCGAATCAAAATAATAAATTACTCGTACGTCGAATAATTCTAAAGCCGCTTTCGAGTTTCACATCAAACATGGCGACACTTTTATTTTTCTTCTTCGTTTTCTTTTTTTTTCTAAGGTTTTATATCTTTACGCAGTGTTTTGCATTATTTATAATGTACGAATTTTACGTCAAAGAAATGTTTTTTTTTATATATATTTTCTTCTTTTATTATTATTATTATTTTAAATGTTCATTTTGAGATACGAAAGAGTATTTTTGTGTTATTAAATTTATTTTATACGATTCGATTCATTGAAGTTATACTAGGAAATTGTGTCGTTTTCCGTGAATTTTCATAAAATAAATAAATATAGATTCTTAACATTAATCTCAATTAATATAAACATATTTTATTAATTTATAATAACGAAACAGTTTAAAAATCGTAATAATACTTGGTGGTAACGCACATGTTCATTTATATTTATAAATATTCCATAAAATTTTATTTCTCAGTATAATTATATTTATTAATTCATTGAAATATTATATATATTGAATATTAGTATATTTATAGAGAAATTCGCTGTTTTAATGGTAAATTATTTATTTTAACATTTTAGGATATTATTTATTAGATGTTTTAAAATTTTACTCTATTTAATACTCATAATATTAAAAGTTGCTTTATATATATATATATATATATATATATATATATATATATATATATTTTTTTTTTTTTTTTTGAAAATTAAAGAACGTGTAAATGATATTGTAATTTTGATTTAATATATATGATGTATATCGAATATGAATTTTATTATTAACAAAAAATTTAATATAACGTCGTCTTTGACATTTTTAATAAATAAAAAAATTCGGCTTTATATCATATATTTATTTATACATTATTATATATATATATATATATATATTTATTTATAAATTGATAAATGTATAGTAAAATTTTTATTTATTTAAAGCACAATAGCTGTCGACATATGAAAATATTTCATTCATAACAGCAATGGCATCTATAAAATATTACTAGACTCACATAATAATTTGTTATATCATCGTTTCTAAAATTTCTCGTGCCACATTTCATTTTCACTTCGTATCACCATCTGCTTTTCAGAACGGGAATCTTCATCTTGCTGCTGAAACAACTGCTGAATATTTATATACGTGAACTGTGCAGCGCATTAAATGCATCATGCAATTTTTCGCCCAAGTTATTATTCTTGGAAAACTTCTCATTTATTTTTTTTTCTGATTCGAAAACTTCACGAAATATCCTCCCTTCCGTTTCATTATATTATATATATGCGTTCGAACTGAAAACTACGTAGAGACGATAAATTTTCAGCTGAAAGCGCAATTTCAAAAGCATTAAAATTGGACGACTGCAGCTCGAATTTTATAGCAATAAAAACCTGGAACGTATTAAAATTCACTTTTTTTTGGACTTCAATTAAAATATGGATATTTATTCGATCGATTGTGTAAACCAAAGATTCTCAATTCATTTTTAAACTTGCTATAGTTTCATTTATTTGAATAGATTTTATACAAAATATATACTCATTTCAATCGATAATTATAATATTTACTTTTATTTTTTACAAATTATAATTTTGTAAAAATCAAACTATGAGTTTGAATTCATTATAATAATTTATAGAATATTAAGATCCAACTATATAATAAACAAAAATAAATGGTGACATGCCTTAAACTCAGTATTATTATTTATCATATATTTTTTCTTTTACTATAAATTATTATATCATTTTAGAGATAAAATAATATATATCACACATCGTACATAAATTTTAGAAAAATATTTATTTTTATACTAATTTTAAAGCCAAATTAATGAATTATTAATAAAGTCCATCAGACAATTATATTAATATATAATATAATAAATATTTACATTGAATAGATCGAATATATATTACTAAAAATATTTTGAACGTAGTATTGGAAAAAAAAATAAGGTAGTTGGGAGTTTTTTATTAGAATTATTTGAAAAAAAATCATATTGACAATTTATAATGAATTTTTTCATTTATTTATAATTAATTCAGAAGAGTTAAATTGTTAAGGAATATTTAGAAAAAAATTGGTTGAAAGATAAAAAAAAAACAATAATTAGAATATGGATCATATCGTAATTTACATATAGTAGATTCTGAACTCAAATTTCTAAAATGTTATTTACATATTTTCACTTTTCATTTAAATTAAATCAGCGATTCGACAGCCCTTTTAGGGCCAAGGTCTCTCTTTTATATATTTTGAAGAGCTGATTAAATTTTTACCCGGTTGCGTTGCCAATTTCAAGCCCAACCTTCAACCATAATATTATTCCTCACCGAAAAGGATATCGCATATTTTTGATAAACACTCGTATACGATAGTTCTATTTTAATTATAAAAAAAAAATAAAAATAAAATAAAATAACGACATCTAAAATAAAATAGCGTTTCATCTGTGATAATTTATGTAACCGTCGGCCGCCAATGGCCGCATATATAATTCGCGCACGGCAGCGAAAGTGTTAAAACTTATATACACAAATATATATATATATATATATTTATTTTTTTTATCCTTACTCTTAAAGCGAGCTTTACGAGTCTGAACATTCGAAAATGTTTACGTTACAACGGGGGATTTCTGACTGTTTGCTCTTCCGTCTACGTAACGCTACAACTCATGCATAAAATCCGGGATTTGTTTCCGAGTCTTATATGTGCGTGTCGTTGTTTCGCTAAAATCCGAAAATTTAACCGAACAAAATTCCAATTTATTTATTTTTTTTTTCAAATTTTTATTTTGAATAGTGGAAAATGAAAATTTAACGCGAGAACGTTTTCGTCGAACGCGCGCGCTTTAATCCCCGCCTAATTGTTCGTTACGTACATTTTACGCGTGAAAGTTTCTATTGAAGCAAACAACGTTCATAGCCCACATCTGCTGTATATTTTATATATCATATTTTTATATATATATATATTTTAAATTTTAATATAAATTGTAATTTAATTATATAAATATTTAAATTGATCGACGCAGAAATATATCGATCGAAATTATTAAATAGACAAAAAGCGGCGGTCCCGTTAAAATTTCACCATATTGTTGTTCGGTTCTCCCGCAGGATTCGTTAAATGATGTATGAGAGTATTAACCGAGATGTTATTATTATTTCGTAATGTGTATATAATATATGTCGTACGTTTATATAATAATAATGTATAAATATCTATATATATATATATAACGATGTATTCGAGTGTGTTTTGTTCAGTTTTCATTTATTACAGTGTAATACATCATTCATGTGTCGCCGGTAATGAATTACGCGAAGAAATGTAAAAATAACCGTCGTATTGATATTGTAAGAAAATTTTCTTACGACGACGGGGTCATCATAAATAAATATGAATAATTTACGTCTTTTTTTTGTTATTCAATTTCACGGATCGCCCCCCCCCCCGTTTTCGTATATAATAAATAAATGTTTATCTATAAATAAAATATTCGCGGACATCCGCCTTATTCTTATGATAATGTATTTTTTTCGGTCTATATAAAATAGTCTCGATGTATAATAATTCATAGTTATATTTATATTATAATAATATATGCACGAATTTGAACGCGGGTCTGCTTTAAGCAGAATTGCTCATATATAATACATTTAGTTGTTCTAATTTTTATAATAATAATAATAATAAAAATGATAGATTTATATTATGTACATGAAAATATTCATAAAAAAAATATAAGGTTCAATATTGTCAACAGAATTTTTAAAGGTCGCCTTTATGGAAACGTCTATAACTTGAAGTGCGTTCATGAATACACAATTAGATTAATAAAAGTGAACATCGTCTTTGAGAAAATTGAAAGAAGTTCAAGTTAGTATATTTTCTAAGTTTTCTGACGACGCCATTCAGTAGATATTTATCTTATAAAAGTGTCTCACTTTTTTTTTTAACCGGATCACCATGTATACTCTTGAGTAAAGTTAAAAAAAAAGGCGACGTTTATTTTATTTTATTTTATTTATTTTTTTTTTGTTACCATCGTTGTTGTTGTTGTCGTCGTTATTGTTGTTGCGTTTCTCATTGGTATGTACATACGTACGTCGTTTCTTTTTACGCAATATCTAAAGCCAAATCTAAACCCAGATCTGGAATGGCATGGAGTTGATGACGAAAGTTGTATAGCATTCGGACTAGCCTGTTTGTTATCTGCGAAAGAAGACAAGAGACAAGGTATATAAGCGATAACCTAGTATCCATTATTCATCGCCAAATCTCCAGATGGATGTCGGTGTCTCACCGAATGAGCTTATCCCACTTTTCCCAAACCCTCGGGCCCGAAATGAAACATCATATAAACTTCTGCGGTTTGTGTTGGTGAAGAAATATTGGATGCGGCCCGGTCGGTGGTGTGAGATAGTTGTAGTCAATCGGCGGACCGCGAACCCGATGCGGCACCGCGAAAATGTTGCCCGTGTAACATTAGTCACGGTTTGTTGAATCGAACATTACTATATACTATCTATATCAATATCAAATATTTCTTATTAAAGGATAAAAAAAAATATAAACCTTCTAATTTGTGTATTTATTAATATATAAACTGAATTTAATGTAGTCATTGTAATTTTATTGAAAATTGTATGTAGATATTTTTAAATATGCTTTTAAAAAACCTTTTCATACAACTAAATAAAACGATAAATTTTATCATTTTTTCCACTCATTTTTAAAATTGAGTTTTACTACATTATATTATATAACAATATACGACATAAACATTATTTTTTTTTTATCAGTAATATGCATTTGAGATGATTTATATATCATGAGTTTTGCGAGATATGTTCGAGTTTTTAACGAGTAATGCTAGGTAAATTTTATTGTTTTGTATAGTTGTAGATGAAAAACCGCAGTTTGAGAAACGTTTGGTCTTCAATATTTATAATTCATCTTTAAAGTTTGATGTTCGTTTTTATAGTCGCGTTTAAAGTGGTCCGCTGCATAAGCACTGAAAATAACACGTGTCCATAAAAGTGAACGTTCCAAAAGTGACACGGCTTCTATAAGTAATATAATGAATCTTGTCACGTTAAAGCTCTAAAATGAACGGTATATATTATGACATAAAAATCAGCTCGACTCACCGATACTGATCTAAAATTAGATAAATGGTGTTATATATCATAAGAAAATATCAATTTTTTATTAATATATAAATATATATATCAGTCATGCGTTAGTCTTTTTGGGTTAGTCTAGTGCTTTGTGACACGTCACATGTATATATTATATTATCAATAGTTGATGATTACTATTGTCTCATACTGTACTCGAATTTTATCGTTATATATAAAACGATGTTGTTAGATACATGTAAAATTAATCGTTGCTATTACTCGGTTCGTTTATCGCGGATTCGCTGCTTGCGTTTTTTCGTTGTTTCGCGGTTTTTTGATGAGTTCCCATATCAAATTTCAAAAATTACAAATCGAAATTTGAAAGTATAAAATATTTTTAGTGAATTTATGACTATATTTATGCAAATTATTGACTATTTTGATCGCTTTTATACACACACAAAAGCAGTTTTATATGAAAAAATGAAAAAAAAATCGCGATTGTTTTCGAATTCATTCGAACGAGATAAAAAAAAAAGAGCCAGAGTGTGAGAGAAAAAATAAATATTCCCAGCATATACAGACGGCACAAATGGAAAAAGGACAGAAGGTACAGGGTGATACAAAAACGAAGTTGCGTCATTCAGGATGAGTAACGTTTGGCAGGTTCGGCAACGGTTACGCACGACGTCCCCGCAATTACGCAACACAAATGTTTGCTTTTCATTATGTTTCGAAATGATAAATTTCATTTTTATTTTTGAAAACGCCGCGTCTGCATCTCCACCACCCCTCATCTAAATCCTCTCTTTCTCTTTGTTGGCGTTCGTTTTCCATTTTTTTTTCGTTCAAAAAAAAAAGTTTAGCGCCCCTGACCGAGAGCGAACTGTTCGCGGACAAAGAAGTCATTAATATTCTACGTAACATAGTTAAACGAATATTCGGCGAGAGCAATTACGTATGATATTTTATTACACATTAAATATAATAAATTAAAAATAATGTAATATATAAGTATGTTAGGGTAAATTTTTAAATATTTTCATATCATCAATCAATATAGAGAAAATTTTATTATAATAATTAAACATTAATTTTAATTATATTCAATCGTCTTGCATCTTTAAAAAAATATTTTATTTTTAAATCAGTATATAATTTAAAAAATATATAGTTTATGAATAGTTTTAATATAGGGAATTGTATTTTGTTTGGCTATAAAATACAAAACAGTGGATATTATTTTGCAACAATGCAAAATTCCTCATTCTCTGAGTAAGGCTTTTATGTTGTGCCTTTTGATAAAATGGTTTCTTTTAGTTTCCGCATTTCGAAGAAGCGGTGGTCTTTTTTTCTTCTTCTTATACTCCTCTTGATTTTTCGTAGAGTAATCGAAAGTGTGCACCGATTTTACAATCTGTCTGTATGAATAATATAAATATAGCGGGTATCCGCTAATTAAAACGCGAAAAAAAATATTTAGAAATCTATGAAATATATACGAGAGAGATTTTTTTCTATTTTTAAAAAAGTATAATACAATATAACATATACTAAAAATATTTTTAATTTAATATATATTTTTTTTGTATATATGAATAAAGTTATATTAAATTGTTAATAGTAATCTGATATTGTAGATCAGATTACTATGTGAAAAAATCAGAAATATTCATTTTTTTTTTTTAATATCAACTTTAACAGAATTGTTTATAATATATATGCGATATCATTTTGAATCAGTAATCGTTTGGCGCCTAATATAAAAAAAATACCTGCCTGCAGCTTATTGAACGAAACTGTAAATTTTATACGTGTGCTTTTCTTTTTCTCGTCTTTCACATATATATATATATTTTTTTTCTTTCTATTTTTCTTTCATACCATTGTTTTTCCTTTATTCGGCGCTCGGAGGTTTTATATATATATATATGCTTTATACTTTTTCAATATGCGTTCGCATTTTCGGCTTCTGTATACACAAATTGCGTTGTGTGTAAGCGCGAAGAAATTTTAAACGTAACTTTCTAAGACTAATGGTTTACGTCGACGCAAGGGAAAGTTTGTTTTAAAATTTAAATATGAAATTCGATCGTATTTTCCGTATAGTTTTCCCATATTAACTCGTTCGTTTTCTTCGAAAAACTCGAACGTCTTCCGCTTTTATTAACGTCTAGCGTTTACAAACTTGCTATGAACGATTTTCATATATATATTTTTTAAAGTTTCTAAGATATCTTATTATTATTATTATTATTATTTTCATTTTTTTATTATATAAAATATATTAAAATTTAAATTTAGAAATTAATTCAAAATTCAGTGATTTAACTATTCGAAAATAAATTAGAGAGAGATAACTGAGCTATGAATGTATCTAAATTTTATGGGAACTGACACTATTTTATTGCTGTAGAAAATAGAAAGATTATAAAAAAAACTTGTTTCTTAAAATATTTTACTTCGAGGAAGGAATATTTAGTATTTAATGAAGTATATTTACTTTGAATGAGGTATTTATTCCATTTTGTAAAATTAGTACAGTAAATTGTATGGAAAACTAAGCATTTTAATATATTTTTTTAATATAAATGATTTATATTTAGTTAACAGTTAGAACTAAAATTATATTTTTTTTTATTTTGAATTTATATATATATATTTTTTTTGTAAGATAAAATACTAAAGAATCATAATAGAGTTGTTGTCATATATATTTATTTTTAATATCATATTAAATTAATTAATATATTTATAATATTTTTAAATTAAAACTTCATAAATATATTAATATTTAAATATCCACTTTATATATTGAAGAAATACACTGAAAATATAGGCGAATTAGTTATGTTGATTTATGGTTAGATTTAGTCAAAATTTTAACATGAAAAAAAAAGGGGAAAAGCTATAAACGTTTCATAGATAATACAATATATAATAAATCTTAACTTGTATCGTTTGGCATTTGATAAACACAATGCCTTTCTGTTATCTCGAAATCGTATCGGAAGTTTAATTTTATTAATGCTCGACGTCACGTTCGAATTCGCGAAAGTTAATCGTGCAGCACGAAAATTTTCACGACACGCTTACTAAAAAAAAAAAAAATATATTAAATAAAATAAAAATAAAAATAAAAAAAACAGCACGTGTAAAATTATATTTCTAGGGTAAAGATTTTATGCGAATATTTTTTCAAGACATTCCCGGAGTATGGAAAAAAAATGTAATTTCGGGAACACCCGGTCACGAAACGCGGTTTTGACCTTACACAATGAATAACTGCATTGCGAAACCGGCTGTTTTAATCAATACCATATTTTAACTCTCGACGATATTTTGTATCACTATAAAAAGTATACGTGTGCATCTATATACAGGATGTTTCGCAAGAAACTGTCTCTTTTAAAGCATGCTTTTTTATTTTATATATTTAAAAAAAATATTAAAATGAACAAAATATATATATTTATATTTTAATTTGATATAAACTATAATAATATATTAATATTAAATATCTGAGAAATGGAATAATGTCTGAAAAATAAATTTGTACCGTGAAATTTGATGAAGATGTTTTAATATTTATTTTTGCTTTCTTTTTCAAATTACAAAATGTCGATTTATATATACGTTTTATTTGGTAGAATTATGTTGCTAAATTCATAATCAATATTTCAGCGTATTTCTCATTAATGATATTTCAATTTCATAATAATCAGTTAAAATAATAATATGTAAGCGTTTTCATAGAATTGAACTTGTGACAAGTAAATAAGTGTATTATTATCATGTCTAATATCGTATGTCTTTATTAAAATATAATATATGTATATTTTTTTTTAATATTCAACATTTATATAAGAATATAATATTTTGCTTTCGTATGTCATATATCAAATATTTCAAGAAAAAGTATTAAAATCGTCAAGCGACGAATCAAAGTTTTATTTAGAGAAAACATAAATATAGTCCAAAGTATGCGAGATTTCAAAATATTTTTAAGATGATATACGATCATGTCGGTTGCCAAAGTTTTCTTTCCCTTTAATCTCTTTTGAGGAAAAAAATCTTATTTTTTCACTTTCGAACACTTTTTATCTTCTCGCATAGGATTAGCTATGGATAATGTTATCGATTTTTTTGATATTATATATATATATATATATATATATATATATATATATTCAAAATGTATTTTATTATATTATTTTCAATTTTATAGAATTGATTAATTATGTTTTTTTCATTTTTCAATAATTAAATCAGATAGCTAAATCACTATTATAATTGCAAAATTGAATTAATAAAAAATGTTGTATATTTTATATAAATTTTCTCGTGGAAATATGAGCGGGATAATTATTTCATAAATGTGAAATTTGAATTTTCCAATACACCGGCGGGGGGGGGAGGAGGAGGAAGGGGGTATTAAATAGAGGAAAATTCAGCGGGAAAGCTATTGTGAATATAATAAATGAAGTTTAATTCCAGTAATGAATACAGAGAGAAACGCATTTATTTACTCGAAAACTTTCCGGAGAGAATTGCGAAAATTAATGGCCAGTATAAATATTTAAACAAGTAATTGCATTATCGAAATGAAGGGCAGCTATAATAAATATATTTACACACAAAAAAAAAAAAACAAATTATTTATCAAGTCGAAAGTAATACAGGTTCAGACGGTACATTTTTTCAAATGTCCGTTTCGAAATACGCCGCAATGTATCGTCTAATTACGTCACATTAATTTATTGACAATCGACGAATTTAACTCGCGAAAAATAAAAATAAAATCGTATCGGTTATGAAAATTTGATTTTTTCACACATTTTACACACACACACACACATATTTTCAAATTTTTCACTATATATATATTTTTTTTTTTCATTCGCTGAAAAGCGGTAAGCGTTAAATGACGCGTCATAACGACTCCGACATAGTCTTGGGGGAGTCGTAACGGGCGCGTTAACACTTAACGCTTGTCACTTAACGATTTTTTCCCATTATATATATATATATATATATATATATATATATATATATGTATATATGTATATATACTTGTACATTTGTTTGTATATACGACGAAACGTTAATAATTATGTGTGCAAGTTTGGGAATCGCTCGTTAAAAATATCAAAATTTTCACACAGTCATAAATCCTCTCGAAAATCACGACGATTTTTCTTTGTACGTATAAATTTAGACGAGTGTACGACGCGTTATTTTCGATTCTTCATATGTATATATATATGAAAAATATTTGGTGATATCACTTTTTGATTGTGATATATATAATTTTTATATTGTGCGTGAAAAATGGACATAATTTTATTTATATATAATTTCAAGAATTTTATAAAGTTGATAGACGTATTGGTTTAGTGGTAATGTTCGTGTTTACTTTGAAATTTGCGGATAGTAAATTCAAACCGCAGTATTGATTTTCAACACTTATAAATTTATGAAAAAAAAATATTCATTTAAATGAAATCAATTTTTATTTTTTTTTGTCATTTTTTAACATAAAGAGAATCATGTTGATTGATTTAAATAATCTTATTCAAAATGTGCGAACTTAATAATATAATATTATATAATTTTATAATATGTAGAAAGTTTATTGTGATTTTTATTAATTTATTAATGAATCGTTGAATTGTGTTGTCTTTTTTTGTTCAAAATATAACACTACAAATGAACCGATCGCTTACACCCGTGACCTGCTCAAAATATCCAACAAAAGCAACGCATAATCGAGCTTTCGGTTGCTTTATAAATTCGTATATGATCGTTTAACATATTTTAAAAGCAAATTTTGATTTTTATTATGCATTATTCATAAAATCGATTCGTGTGCGGACGACTGGATCGGATCGGATTAGATTTCAAGTTAACAGATGTATGGAATCGATTATGTAGTTTTGGAATTCAGCATTCATGCAAGTCAAATTTATACAAGTTATACACGATGCCAATGGTTATATTCGCCCAAATAATTTATGCTGTCAAAGTCTGAGATACAATAATCAACTTTGACACACATTCACAATATATAATGAATATTATTGAGTATATATTCGACTATGAACGTGATGTGTGATTTAATTTTTATCATAAAATTGCGATAAAATGAACGCAATTTAAACAAAAAAAAATATTAATTTTATTATTAGAAGTACTTGTTTTTTTTTTATTTATTTTATAAAAGTGGTGGAATAGAAAAATTGATATTATGTGGAAATTCTACAGATGTTTTATCCGCTAGTTTTTTAAAATTGTCTGGGGTTTTGAGTAAATTTAAAAGGAAGTCCGATTATATCTTAGCCGGAACATGTTGAATGTGTTTCTTCAATTCAACTAGAGTTTTTAAATTGATTCAATAAATATTTTTAAAAATATTATCTTTATATCTTATGATAAATTCAGGGATGTAAAATATTTGTATACAAAGAATATACGTTTTTTTTAAATTTTATATAATAATTACAATCTTTTATAAATAATTACTTATTATATATTATTTATTAAAAAAAATAATCATAACTTTAGAGATTTTAAAAATAAAAAATCGTAAATTTTAAGATACTTAATGAGTAAGAAATTTAAGAATTTCAGTTTGAAAAATAAATTTTTAAGTATGAAAAGATGAAATTGATGGATATACAGTGAACTTAAGAAGAAGATCTATATATTATAGTGGTATGTATATATTGGAATATTTTTGCTTACTTATTTGATTTATGTAAGTAAAAGTAAAGCGGTGCTCTTGCACATTAAAACATCTAAAATTCAACGGAAAATATTGAGAATGGCTGAATTAAACATTTTCCATTATGAATTGCGAATGTTCGAAACGTGCGGCCAGAAGATTCATTGACTAATAATATTCATACGTAATTCATTAACGAACAAACGGAACAAGTGGCGATACGCTGAATTAATAAACGCCTCTTATTACGGAAACATTTATTCATAGCGTGCACAGATTGAGAAGCGCTGCATTCACGAGCCATTCTAATGTCCCCGGCGGTTAGCTAGAAACGCTGACATACATTAAGTTCCAGGCTTTTCCGTGACAATCGCCATTGTTGCACGTGCTAAATTCACATGGGAATTCGGAAAATACGACGGCTCTACGACTAGGAAAAACTGAGGAGGGCGGTGAGGCGGGAAAAGCCGTTCGGTGCGCGCGACCTGTGTTTTTCCGGTGCGACGTGGAAACTCATTAAAAACGACTGCGGCTAGAAAGAAAATCGCGATCGGATTCGAAAGTGTCGCGAGTGCAAAAAACGGCTGTCACTTCTCTTAAAAGAAAATAGAAAATAAAAAATCGCACAAAATCGACTCGAATACCGAGAATCGAACAGGGAATGTGTCAAGTTTTAAATGCGGTGTTTTTTAAAAAAAATATGAACCGTTCGAAAGGTTTTAAAGGATTGATTTATTATTACTATTTTTTTAGTAATATTATTTTCAATATTGTACATAATTATATTCTATTAAAATTTGTTACTAAAAGCAATTTTCATATTGTGGATAATTGTTGAAATTTGCATTCTAAAACGACTAATTAGCAATCAATATTCCAAATATTAATGAGCACGTTTTAGATAGTAAAATATATAATGATTTTAACTGAATATATTAACAAAATATTAATAAAAAAAATATATCAAATATATCTTTTTAAACGGTGAACGTTATATTTTATACTAGATGAGTCATCAGATCTATACTTATTTTCGTTTCATGGTGAAAAATTGACACTATGAACATTTTGAAACACTCAAATATGAATGCAAAAAAATAAAAAAAAGCTCAAAATTTGGTTCTCAGAATTTATGACATTATATAGTGAGCATATATATTTTTTTTGATCATGTCAAATAAGCTCGAGTGTGCATATTTATACGTGCGTTTCCGTTCTTGAGTGTTTTTCGTCGTAAAAATAAAAGCTTGACTTATCGACTGACATAATTTTGACGGTTGACACGAGACGCATCTCGCACACAGAAAAAGATTTAATGACCGAACATGTGTCAGACTTAAGTCGCGTCCGCATTATTTTACATGGTAGAGCTTTAAAAGTGCAACTAAATAATCTAGTGATGTGTTGAAAATATCTGCGTTCACTCAATAAAAAATTGCGATAGTTCAATCTTGATTTTATTTATTTATTTTTATATTCGATTATGGACGATGCTTTATATATTAATATTCGTATAATGCAGTATAAAAAAAGGTTATATTTATATTTTTTTTAGGTAGAAATTTGAGAGAGTAAATCAAAAGCTTCCCGATGTAATTTCAGTTCGAGGTCGTGTGCTTTTGATTGACACTTGTGCGATTGAACTTCAGCGACGTTTTTTTTCATAATAAAAAAAAATAACGAATAAATCTTGCAAAAAAAAGGCGAAAAGAAAAATACGATATAAATTGATTCGCGGAATAAACGGGAGAAAAAAATTCCTGGACGTTAACGAAAGTATGGAATAAAACGAAGTTTTCCCATTCATTTTCCTATTCAAGTAAATTGTATTGAAATGAAATTTTTCCAATGTCATTACGGCAAAATTTCGCGAATATTTTTTTTTATGTAATTTGCATTTTTTTTATATATATATAAATTACTATTGTAATCTTTGTGATTTTTAACGTATTGTAAAAGTTCGGATAGTTTAATTGATAATGTGAATGTTTATTATTGACATGGTTCAGAGTTTTTATCGTTTTACTCTAAAAATATATATATATAAATGTCCAATAAAAATCAGTTATACAATACATAAAAAATGACTTGAAAGAAAACATTAGTTTTATTTAAAAAATATACATTGATATTAAATGATTTTTTAAGTATTAGAAATATATTATTAAAATAAATTAATGTAATATTTTCATACAACACATTTTTTTAATGTTTATTATACTTTATGAATATAAAATAGTTTGTCTATGTTATTTTAAATTTAATATTATATATTAATATGTGGATAGATTTTCATATATTAATTTATATATAGAGTTTATTTTCGATATTTATTCGAAATTTTTTATGCGTCATTTTATTATTGAAGTAATGTCAAGGTCTAAACGAAATAATTACTGAAAAAAATATATATTTAAATTTAGATTAACGGCCGGCATTTAATACCGTAAATTGCTATAATTTCTCTGATATGAACGAGCCTTTGTAATTTAATTGGAACATATAATTTCGCAGGTTCATTATCGTTTTTGATTATCGCGAATTATATATATATATATATATATATATATATATATATATATATATATATATATATATATATATATATATATATATATATATATATATATATATATATATATGTGTATATATTTCAATGTGTGTGTGTGTGTACATATGCAGTATAAATTCTCAGCGGCAATCGCATATCAATTTGCATATTTCAAAATACGACCACGTTATTAATTATAATTAGTATATCACATAATTATCATGCTAATGTAGTGATTTAAACGCCAGGTGAGATTATATAACACGTTCGCGCTCGATGACATAATATCGGCGAAAGGGTTAAAAATATATTAATCGGTGATGTTCCTAAGGGCGATGAACTCGATATTTATATTTTAACCAAAGACAAATAGGGTTTTTTATTTTTTTTTGCGTATATATTATGTATTTTATTATTTTAATAATAATGATATATTTTTTATATTTCTATGTAATTTGTAAGTAAAATGTGTTATTATAGAGATTTGAATTTATGTTCTAAATATCTTAATATAACTTAAGCTCTAAGGTTAAGCTGTCGAAATTCTCAATAATAATTATATAATAAAATATGTACACATCCCGTGATTAACGATTTTAATTTATTATTTGAAGTCGCGCCTGTCAATAGAACTTTCTTTATGACGAATTTCGCAAAATTAAGGTTTTAATATTCAAAGGTAGGAAGTGTGGATCGGCATTTATTTATGTTTCTCGCCTCCTACAAAGTTGCTCTCACTCTCTCTTTCTCTCTCCCTCTCACTGAATCGTTGAACTTTGTCTTAGTTTAGTGAAAGTTTCGACAAGGTAACAAGTCGTTCATATATTGAACGGTTGCTAAAATTGAATTTGGAAAATGTATGTCCAATATATATATATACAGCTATATTCAATATCGATATAATTGATAACCAATAATATTCTGCAATATACAATGATATTTTACTACGAAACAAGTATAATTGTTATGATAAAATATAGATTTAAATTTATATTACGCAAACCTTTATAATACGTATAAAAAGATTGAAGATAAGCCCAAAAATATGGAAAGAAGTTTAATAATAATATTTTTTTTCACGTTCGAAACAGTTTGAGAAACTCTGTTTTGAACTGTATGATTTTGTGTGTAACGTTTCGTAAGTCATGACTTTTAACATCCAAAATCAACGTTGAATGAGAGAAACGCATTTGCATAATGAGCCACTTGGTTCTCTCTCATATTTTATGTTATTTATTTACATACATATATATATATATATATATATATATATATATATATATATATATATATATACACATATATATATATATATATGCGATTTTTACGCCTATAAATATATATATATATATATATATATATATATATATATATATATATATATACAGGGTTGAGACTTTTCTTATGCTAGGTTGTTCTTTTTACAGGCTTTTTGTCGGTAATGTCGTTTGAAACTTTTCGGTCGGCGATAATTGCGCTCGCTTGCCCGTGGAAAGTGATTTCGCAGAAAATATTTATTTGAGCTGTCACTTTGCCACTTCGCGTACAAATGAGCTTATTCAAAGGAGAGACGCTTCTCTCTCTCTCTCTCTCACTCTCTCTATAGCGCGCGCGCTTTCATTTTTTCCGAGCGAAATGGAAGAAACAAGAAAAAAACAAGAAAAGCAGAACGGCGAATAGAAAGAAAAGCGTAAAACGCATAGGAGAAAAAAAAACGGAGCGCGCGAAAAAGCTTCGGTGCGAGCTTGAACCGCGCGAAAAACACCAAATTCGCGCTCATTATATTCGCTCGATATATATTTAAACGAAATAAAATGGCATTTTGTTAAATAAATAAACCGAAAAAGTGTTGGCGTTTTAAAAAAAAAAGACGATAAATAAATACTGTGTGATGAGGGTGGAGGGGTGGGGGGGGTGGAAAAAAAGGAAAATTCGAGTTGGAAAATCAACAGAATTGTTATATATATATATATATAATAAACGTTGATATTTTTTTTAAATGCTCGGTGATTTATTCTTATAGTTAACAGTCTTTTAGATCGTTTTTTTTATTTTCTCGGAATATTAAAAATCGCAATTTTTAAATGCCAACGGATTTAAGCTATTAATATAGATGAAATATTTGGTAATTTTGTCGCAAAAAAATAATAAATAAATAAAATTGTTTCGTCTGTAATAATTTTTCATCGAAAATAAAGTTTTTTTTTTAAATTTTTGTCATATATTTTTAAATCGTATAATATTTATAAACCGGATCGCTAGAAAATTACATTCTTGAAATTTTCGTTTATATATTATTAATAAATTGCAATATAAAATTATATATTCACAAGTATATTAATAATATATGACAAATAAATTAAAAATATATAATCTTGGATCTAAAGAAATAAATTGACAAAGATTTTATATTTTTTTTTATTAATATGTAAGCTTAAATTATTGTATACAAAATAATTAAAATAGAACATATAAAAATATTTTAAATTTTCATTACTTTTTCTATATTTATAATAAATTATATAATATTGTATATAAAAAAATATATGTTAGAATTTTTTGTATATTTTATTTGGCAATGGAATTTAATAAGATATTCGACCCTTGCAAAATATACTATAATATATAACATGTCATGCTAGATATTGCATTACATTTATTTGAATGACATTTATCTCAATTATAAGATACATAAATTTGTAAATTATATTTTACGTGACATACAATATTATTAAGTATTTTATTTATGTCATTCTGATAAATATAATGTATTTTACAATGACGATTCGCTTGCGAGAAACACGAAATTAAGAACGCTTTATGTTAGATTTAATTTTACATTATATAAAATTAAATACAATAAAAATAATATATTTTTTAATAATTTTCACGAGATGTTTAATTCAAATTATTTTGGCAGTTGTATTAAAAGTTAGAATTTTATTTATTAAATGAATTTAAACGAATTCATTTTAATTAAAAATTAAATCAACATGATAAAAGGTTTTAATGAATTTATAACAGTAAAATAAATCGTGTTCGTACACAGTTCTACTTATAATTATTATATTATACAATTAAAAAAAGTAAGAATCTCAATATTAATGCAAATATTTTAATGCGTAAGTATAAATATAACTTATTTGTATAATGAAAAAAAAACGAAAATAAATATTGTTCGCGGATTTTCAAGCATGTTCACCCTCGTTAAGAATTTCAACCCTCTAAAATCACGATCGTATATCAAAATGTTAAATAAGAAATTTTCATAAGGAAATTACAGTACAAAACTGTTAAGTACGGTACTTAATTTATGCACTGTAAAAATTTTTTACTTCTAATTAACACGAAATATGCAAACAACACTGTAAAATTTTATACACAGTTAATAGTAATAAATACAACTCGTATTATTATTACTATTTGTAGAATAATTAGTATACGGGAATAATATTAAGGGGATTTTTTTTCGGTTGTTTTTTTTTTTGTGATAAAAATAGTATATTTTTTTAATGTTGCAAAAATGTAACGTTGCAGATAAAGAAAGCCACATAAATTCGTCGACAAGTTCAAAGCCCGCCATGTACTGTAGACTTGGTCTCTCTGGGATTTGTCTATAGAAATAAATACTTTATACGAGTAAACATACGTGACATTACTAACAAAAATCTTTAAAATATTTTTTTTAAATTCTTGTTAACGTATATATTTTATTAAAATTTCGTTATATATTTTATGAAAAATTAATAAAATCATATTGTATATTTATATATTTTTTGTATATAATTGTTAAAATTTTAAATATTTTTTTCACTATCAAATATGAAAAATTTTCTATCCATATATTGTATATATATTTTATTATTTTTATACAAAAATTAATTTTATAAATTGGATCAAAGATTATTGAGCTGTCAATTTTGAATACATAAAAAAAATTAAATATTAATATATGTCTTTTATTTTTGATATTGCCATAAAACACAATGAAAAAATACTCTAAACGACCAAAATAAATATTGTAGCAAAAAAAAAATAAAATAAAAATAATTAAGATAAATTGTAATGGAGTAAAAAAAAAGGGGGGGGGGGCCGTTGCACGATACGTGACGCACGTGAATTTATATGCACGTTTATAACGCTACGTCTGAAACGACGTTAATAACGTCGAGTTTTTCTTGCGACAAAAGAAGAAGAAAAAAAAAACCGGAAAAATATTGTAAATAAAAGAAGAAATAAAAAAAATGCAAGAACAAACAAGGGGGGGTGGGGGGTGGGGGTTTGTGACGGTGGTTGAGCGGTAATATATCGTTTATATAGTCGTATTTATGAAGACGTAAGCTTGTTCGCGTTTGCATAAAGGATTTATTTGTTAAATAGGGGCGGGAAAGAAGTGTGTAAACCTTATAACCCTGTGTATATTTATTGTACACTGTTTTATAACTACGAAATTTTCTTTGTATATCCATCATAATTCCAGCGTTTGTCAAAACACAGCGTATACGATGTCATCAATATTAAATATTGAATTATTTAAGTCGATAAAAATTATGATTATTTTTTTAAATGTGAAAATTTTATTAAAATATATTTTAAATTAAGACGTTTTTTTTTCCGATGTGCGCTTAGGTGTGACGCGGATTTTCAGGAAGGACTCGAATGCGCGGCGACCCGATTAGAGTTAACTATGAATAAATTACGAACAATTTTAATTGGTATTGGAAATCGATATTGTGAAACATTCCAGTTCGTTATATCGTTTATTTATAACTATTTTAGATTTTTTTTATTATCAATATTATTTTTATATGTTTTTTTAAAACACACACACACAAATATATATGTATTCATATGAAAACAGGAAGAGAGCTCGTTAGTAGAAAGCTTTTAGCATTTGATTCGATGACAGGTATTTCAATCGTATCCAATGTACGTAAATACTAGTGTCTTTCGCTATATTTTAAAGCTATATGCTTGTGCAAATATACATATATATATATATATATATATATATATATATATGTATACAGGGTGTTACGAAAGTATAAATTCTGTACTTTGCATTGCTTTTAACGAAATGCAATCGAAGCGAATCGATTCATTGGCATTAATTAGAGAAATTTTGTTATTAATAACTTCATTTATTAAGAAAATCATCTGTTCTCAAAATATTCATAATAAATTTTAATTATCATATTTTATAATATCAGAATTTTTATAGGAAAAAAATACATATAAGTTATGATGTTATTAATTATTATTTAAAAAAAAAATAATTTTATTATATTAACAAAATCGAATAAACGTTTTGAAATATATAAAAGTTTATTTTATATATATTGAAAAAGTTTTAGTTCAAAAGTGAATGATTGTTAGTGTTATTTGTAACTTTTTTTTCTTATAATTCTATTACAAGTATAGAAATATCAACAGATGGCGTGTTTTTCTTTTATATGCGCGTAACGTCTTCGCGTGAAAGAGAACGTTTAAATTTTTACGATCGCGAAGTCGTTTCACGTTTTTACGACCGCCAAATTGTTGATATGTAATAGCATATCGTTTGTAATCGAGTTTTACGAGTGTCTGAAATCGGATCGAACGATTAATAAATAATAATAATAAAATCACGCTACACAGATTGAGCATCGCTGCAATATATTACGTGTTTTTAATTAAAATGAAACGTGTGAGTGGCGGCGGATTGAATCGAAAATGAAATTATCAGGCGTAAATGCGACGACGATATTGTTACATATAATGATGCGTTGGTAACGCAAATGTTCGCCTGTTTAACGATCTTGTTTGTGATTTAAAAAAAAAAACACGAAGCAGTCTATATTATTAAATACGTTTGCTTTGTGAAAACAGATAAATACTGATTATATGGATTAAAGAGAAATAAATTTTAATTAATATGTCAATAAAATATTGTATATAAAGAAGCATTGATTCTTTTTAATTAATACCGATGGAAAAATATTTATTTAAAGCTTAATTATTTATTCTCGAGTTCGAGTTTATTTATTTTAGTTGTAGGCTTTTAGAATAGATTTTTAAACAAAATTAAATCTGCTTTTCGCTTCGAAGACACGAGTTTCAATTTTGTGTTTTCGAGAGTTATTTTTTTTTATGAAGTATAGAAACTAGTTCAACGCTTAATTTTCTATACTAATATTTGATATATTTCAGAATTAATAATTTACCTCCCACATTTATTACAACCCACTTATTAATCAATCACAAATGAGTTTAGTACATAGTTTTTCTTTGAAATATTATATTATGGAAGAAAAATTGATGAACATATAAAATTTTATAATTATATACGAAATATTAACTCGGTCCTTCGAGAGAGTAATGTTTATATTTAGTCTGCGAATTTTCCCGTCAACGTCGACTGGACGTACTCATTTATAAACCGGATATAGGCAATTTTCGTGGGAAAATTTTCACTTTGCAAAGTTCGACAAACCTTCCGAAATATGGGTCATTTAGTAGAAATAACAATTTTAATAGTTTCATCAATATCGTCCGCACAAAACGTCCAGAATCGATTCGTAATTATATACTAAATTCTTATACATATATATTACATCAATTTTCCTTGTATTAACCGTGTCAAAGACACCGATTAAACTGCATAAAACGATAAAAGGAGGACACAGAATTCTTCATACAGCTGAAAATATCCTTCGTTCGCTCTTAATGAGCTACATTTAATATTCAGGAATATTCCTGTGGTATGTCAGAGTAAATGGAAGGATGACATTCCGTGTTAAATATAGAATATTCGACGCGAATCTTTCGAAATATTCTACAGAAATTCATATTGTTAACTATTTCACTATTATATATATACTAATATTTTAATATTAATAATATTATCAAACGATATTTTTAATATCTAATATATGAACAAATTTTCATATTATTCAATTAATTAAATTATAGATGAAAATTTGACTTATAATTAGAAATATAATATACAATGCTAAGTCATAAGAGAGATTTCTTTTTTTTAAGTAATTATTGTACGAATAATTTAGTTTATTAATATAATTATATGTTATATCTAATATTATATATTATATTCATACAGATTAAAACGCATAAATTTATGCAATTTTAATCGTTATGAATGCATAAACACGGACATTATATTTTAATTTATTAAATATAATATAATCGTACACGTTATGAATATATTACAAATAATATTAAATTTATATATTTTTTTAACGATATATAAAAAAAATATTATAAGAACATAGAAGAGGACGAACGATTTATCAGAGTTGATAAATTATGGAATTTTTAAAATATGATAAATGTTGATGACTGTAATATGGTCGCTTAGTGTTAAATTAATGTAAATCGTAACTTAAATATCACATACGTGCGGTAATGTAGATAGTACAGCGCTTCTCAAATATTATAGTAACGTTTATTTATTTATTCGGTACGTTTAAACGGTGTGACAGTGCATTTATTACAAATTGCATTCTAAGATAAACACGAGCATTTTACATATATTTTGCTATAAATATTAGATTGTCGCCAAACGATTGCTGTATTTTTATGATATATGATCATATGTTTTTATGAGTGGTAGAATATATTTTTGATGATACAGTGGTAATGCACATGTTTATGTAAAAAAAATAAATAAATCGACATTTAAATATTTATACAATTCGCTTTCAAAAATATTGTATAAAAAGAGTGAATCATACTGAAAAGTTTGATAATTATGATTTATACGTTTTTATCTTTTGATACAAAATTTAATCAATTCGTTAATGAGTTTTATTGTATGACATAATATGAACTAAATACAAATTAATCTATAAATGAATTCGTACATCGATCTACATTTAATAGTATAATATAATTTTTGATTTAAATGTGTATAGATATTTTTATGTATGATCTAAATTTATTTTAAGTATAATGCGAATGAAATATTTTAATAATAATATCTACAGAATAATGTCGTAAATTGCTTTATTTTTTGATATATCCGATACATTTATGGAACAGGACATTGAACTGAACTAAACATAAGGGGGACAAAATATGGAAAGTGTTCTGTTTTATAATTAGATCAGTCATCACACTTGTTTATATAAAACGACTACTAGGTGTTAAAATCAGAACAGATTACACACTAAGTTTAGTTTGGAATAGAGCAAAATTATTAATATTTATATTTATAGCTTTTTTTCCTCTTTAAATCTTATATTTTAAACCAACTGTATATGGTACAATATATTTTTTTAAATAAATATAAAAGTACAAAATGTTTAAAATATATTAAAATAAAAAAAATATATATTTTTACATCGCTAAGTACGGTAAGACTATAGAATATTTTTACAACAAATAGTACACGTATAGTAAAATATAAAGCATTCAACGTTTTATGAACCGTGTATATAAAAGTTACAAACTTTAATATATATATATATATATATATATATATATATATATATATATATATATATATATAAACAGTGGCGTCTATATAATATAATACACTTCCTATAATATTCGAGAAGTTATAAAATAGTTTCGACGTCAAAATTTTGAAATTTTATGTCGTGCCACGGTCGAAATTGCGTTATGAAATTTCTATACGGGACGCATTATAAAATTTAAAATAATTTACATATGCAAGGACACAAACGGGAAAGGTGCATGCTAAGGACTCGAGGGTACAAAAAGGTATTCGAAATATTTACACATCTTTCGACATTGTTTGATATGTAAATTTAAATTAAAAAAAAATTGAAATATATATAATATGTTGGAATACTATTGTGATTAAAAAATAAAGTGAAATTGTCATTTAAAACTTTCGGGCATTAGGAAAACACCATGTCATACTGTATTGGTTTGAAAAATTTGACTCATATCGTTCCGCAACCACCATATTTGCCTGATATGGTTCCGTGCGACTTCTGGCTATTCAGCAAACTCATTTTTATCTCATTGAGGTGATAAAAATCGAATCGATGAAGGTCTTGAAGGCTACGCTGGATAAAGACTATTCCGACTGGAAAAAGCATTGGCAAAAGTGCGTTTTATCGGACGGAGATTATCTTGAAGGGAATGAAATTGATATGAAAGAATACTATATGATCACAGTATTATTAAATATAATATAAAATTGCGCTTTTGCAATACAAACTGTTATATTTGTAATACGAATTATTGAATTTAAAGATCTTTGTTAGTAGTGTGTGTGTGTTTTAGTTTCAAATTGTTCGATTATAATCGAGTTTGAAAGTTTTTGATTGTGAGACGAATGAATGTCAATACTGCGAGTTCTGAGATTGGATCAGGTCGTTTTCGTTCGCCACATAACTTTATATAGAAATTTGCTTCTTGTTGTTTGAACTGTGAGCGGATTTTACTCAGCAGTATTGTTGTACGATTTACAATATGACGGATGGCATGATAAATGAACCGGTAATTTAAATATCACCTACATATAAATGAAGTATAGCACTATGCGGTGGATACTTTTTGGTGGAAATCTACAACGATCGTTATAAAATATAAACGTGATTCGATCGTGTACAATTTTTTTTTTTTTATATATATTTTCATTAATTAAAATTAACCGTTTTGTCGGTTCATTTGCATGTCAATTTCATCGCTTCCGATCCATGTTTAATATAACAAAAATAAATTGGTATGTAATCGGCTCGGTTGTTGATTTATCGTCGGTAATAATTATGCATATTTACGACGCAAACTCGACGGCCCTATAAATTACGCGCATATTGATTTAAAAAAATAATAATTTATTTTTATAAATCTATACGTAATCAAAATATAATATAGAATTTATATGATAAACTGGCGAAACTATAAATTGTGAACATGAAAATAAATAGTATTGTGCTGCGGCAACATGTTTAACTATCGATTGGTAAAATATATGTATTGCAAATATTACATTTGAATTTATTTTATATAAATAAATAAAAATACATATACAACACGTTCAATAAAACAACAAACCGAGTTTACATTCACCGTTCGGAGCTTTCAAAAGCTCATCAAAAAGAGATTTCTTTCATCTGTTATATTGCGGCTGTGGATTTAAGCTTTTGTTATAAAGATGTTATAAATGCAGTATTCGACGTACAAACATTGATATGCCGCTTGTTTTTGATATTGCAGCCGGTTTTTTACGGTTAAAATGATACTTTTTTCTTTGCAGTTCTGACTATTAAAATTCATATTGTATTTAAAACGAAAGATTAAATAAATTTATATAATATTAATGTTCTCGTTATACTTTGCTGTTTTGAAATGATTTAAAAATACTTTAAACGATTTTTTTTTAATATATGATATGTATCAATTTTGATCCGCAATATTATTTATATACACGTTGTTAATAATTAAAATATATTAATTTAGTTTTTTTTTGTAAATTAAATTATATTTTTAGATTTTTTAAAATTTATTAATAATTTTGTGCTATATTAATATTTTTAATATTCAGCATAAAATGATATTAATTGTTCTATTCGCGGTTTCGATTCTATGTATCGTGGCGAATAATGTGATCGGTTCTGCGTCGCATATATATATATATATATATATATAATGCAAGTTTCACGTTTGCGACGTTGGCAAATCAAGCGTCGCAAGTTCATATTTCACTTGTAAAACTAACGAATGCGCGACTCGAATACGCGAAACACATTGAAAAATGTAAAATCGAATCGAATCGATACGGACTCGTCTTACGACGGAAGTTAATGCTGTAACGGCGTTAGCACGAACGGAACTCGAATCGAAAGCGATTTAAAGTGAAGACAACTTTTATCGTTACAAATCGGCCTTTCTCAATCTTATTATTTTATATGTGATTTTATTCGGATACTTTAAAGTGTTTTATGAAATTTTATAAAAGTTAAAAGTTTTTGAATATGATATTTATGTAAAAGAATTATAATGAATTACTTGATATATGATTTGTCAAAATTAGACAGATATTTTAAAGATTATGAGGTCCACTTCATATATTTTTATGAAAATTTTACTGTAAATTATCTTGTAAGTTGTAAGATGTAATTTTATTTTATGAATTTTCTGTGAAAAAATCGGATAATTTAATTCATTCGATTCAATTTAATCTAAAGAGAAATAATTATCTCTTTATAATATATAATTTATATGTAATTTGAATTATTAATTGAAAATTTGTGTTGATTTTCAGTTATATTCAACGAAGAGCGATTTTAAACTGAAAGTTTATCGTTGAATAGTTTTAGAAATATTCTTTCGATATTTAAATGCCGTTATATATTCAAAATGGTATTTTTGAATTTATTATAGTGCTATTGAATTCTCTTTAATGTTCTAACGGAATTCGTAAACAATAAATCGACAATTATAAATTTATATTTATTTATTTATCTTGAAGCCGAGGCGAGAGTGAAATATTAATTTTCATGTCGTTTTCCGCATATATTTCAATAATCAACGAAATTTTTGTATTTTAATTCATTATTCTTTTAATATATTTATTTTATACAATCATCCTATTTTTCATGTTTTAAAATTTTCATTAAAAAAAGTTCTTAAAAAATTTTCTTTATAAAAAATATTCATATATATAAAATAATATTAAAAAAAATTACTATATAGAAAAATAGTATTCTTTGTATTTCGTACATATTTCTGAAAGATTTATGAATTCGATACGTCTGTCATATTATTTTTTGACGAACAAATATATATCACATTTTTTGTATATTCGCCAAACACACTAATGGTTGTTAAAAATGAAATACATATGAAAATAATAAAAAAAGTATGAGAAAAATATTGTTTATTTTGTACGTCGTTTTGATATAACTGTTAATTTACATCGTGCAGCATATTTGTATTAAAAAAGAGAAAAAAAAGACATCACAAGCATATTATTCGAAATATATAAGCGGAATATTAATTACGAGCAACAGATTACGTTAATTAGAAATTTAATTGATAAAAAATCATATTTGTATAAGTATAAAGTAATTATATACATGCGTCACGAGACTCCAAATGGCTTCTGGCATTTAATTTATGTCATCGAGTTAATTGACTAGATTAAGAATTAATCATATAAGCTGTTTACGTTGGAGAAAGATCAACGAGGATAATATCGTAATGCTCTTATATTATATTTTAATCAAATTAACGGAAAATAATGCTTCAGAAAATTAATATTTTCTTACGAGGCGTTATTTATACGCACACACACACACACACATAAGTATGTTGTGTATAGAATAATATTTTCTGTTTATTTTATATGTGAAGCCGGACACGGTTAAGGCGGGAAAACTGATTAATTATTATATTTGGTTGCTGTAAATTTTATTTTTGAGATATTTATTTTCTGATTCATACGCTTCTTTAAATATTTTATTTTTTATATTATATATGATAATATATAGTTTTTTTATTATTAAAAATATTACAAATCAAAATATTTTGAATATTTTAATGATTTAAGAATAATATTCATTTTTTAGATTATTTTAAAAAAAAAATGAATTTTTGAATAAATATAAAGTTTATTATTGCATTATAAATAATAATAAAATAAAATTAAGACAAGTTGTAAACTTTTAAATTTTTGTTTAACAGTTCTAAAAATAAATTCATTATTACCGAGTCATATTTAAGTGATATAAATTACAAAAAAAAATATTTTAATTTAATTAAATAGTTTAAAAACACTTTTATGTTACAAATTCATATTAAATTATGAAACAGTAGCTAGGAAACGTTCGAATATTTTAAAACTGTAATATAATTACATTTAAAACTATTATATGGTACTTAAAAAAATATCGATTTATTTTTGAACTGATTGGCCGACTGTAGAAATTGCTAGTAAAAGTTTGAAAAGCTTTCGGAACTTTTCCGAAACTACAATAAAGATTTTCTATTACGTTTTTTTTCTTAGAAATACAATAAATTTTATTTAAAAATTTGAATGCATTATACAATAGTTAATTTATTTTGAAAACGACTTTTAATGATATAATATAAACGAGTACATATTAGTATTATTTCCAATACACATATGTATATGTATAGTAAAAGTTTATATTTAGGTGTTTCAAGTTATATTTTTGTTTAAAATATAAGCCCAAAAATCGGTGTGCGGCTTTGAAAGGGTTATCGATTTATTTCTAGAAATTAAAGAATAAACATGTAATATTTAATCAGAATCGCACCCTATATATGATGCCAAAGTGTATTTTCGATTTAACATGTGAATGGGACTTCATTACGACTTCGACGACGTATTACCAATCGAGCAATCGATCAGCGTTGCCGCGGCTTTTGTGCGGTCGTCGTCTAAAGGGTTGAATCCAAAAACCCGACCCGCCTCCCCGCCGCCCCTGATCCCTCGCACCGGAATTTAGTGAATGACTCGGAAAATGTCCGTAAGCCTTCCGTAATCGATTGGGATTTTCCTTTTCTAATTTCCGTCGGCTCGGTCGTACGAGTTTAATATGACCCGAAAATTAACTCGGACACGCCGGGCATTTCACGCGTTTCCAAATTGGACGCCCGTTTGTGAAGTTTTAACGAGCGGCCCGCAGTCCGCAGCGTCGGCGGCGCGCGTGTTAAACCGAACGAAATTCGTTTAGAAGTTTCCGTTAAAAATGTCGCGGTCGACTTTTTATTAACTCGAACTCGAGTTAATAATAATTTATATGTAATAAAAATCTTCTTTTTTTTTTCGATAATTCGATATCGGTATAAAGTAATTGTTAACGAGTCACATTATTTTAGCCATGGATAAAAAATATTTAAAAATAAATCAATGATTCGATAATTTTTAACACTTGAATGCACAATTTTTTAATTAAATGTGAAATTTAATAAAAATTAAATTTCATATTTTATTCTAATATAGCACTATATCTTTAACTATAGAGATTTTTAATTTTTTTAAATAATTATCATATATATGACATACAATATGTCTAAGGTTTATACATACATATATATATATATATATATATATGAATTTTTTTTTAAATATACACGTATTTTTTTGCACTATAACTTAATGTTGATTTTTTTTTATATAAATATACTACATTATAAAATGTTTTATTATTATTATTATGAGGTTTATGTGAAATAGTTGAAAAAAAATATTATTATTTGAAGTCATCGCCGGTAGATAAATGATACTAGTTCTATCACCAAATAAAATCTATTTCTGTTTCACGACTATTTTGAAAAAAAAAAGTAACCCACGCGTATGGATAGAAATTGGAAATTGTCATATTGGTACTTTGCAATATCTATCACGACCACAAATGCTATATGTGACACAATTTTTCCCATGAAAGCAATTTCATTTTTATTTATATATCTGAATATATATCAAAATATCGAATTTCAGAAGCGTTTTCAGCGGTTATCGCCGAGAATGCGCAGCTTTAAAATTTACATTTTCAATACATCGCTTTTGACTGAAACTATGTATCTTTTAAAAAAAATATATGTATATATAATCAATAAACAACTCTTTCATTAACATTATCTTTATAAAATTGTTTGTAATTTTAGATATTAAATTGATTGAATATTGCTTATAAGAAACAATGTTTTTTTAAAATACCACAGACGAGGTAATTTTTAGAATGCAACATTTTTTAAAAGACAGGTGGATCGTTTCTATTTTTAATAATATAACATAGACGACGAAGGAGAATAAGGTGGTATATATATAATATATATATATACTTTTATTTCTATTTTCAACGATAACTGCATATTAGAATTTTTCGATTTAGGGATAGGAGCTCTTCGGGGGACACGCCGGCTATGTTGAATTTTCATCGGAAAAACACGTTCGAGAAAAAGGTGAAAATTCTCGCCAGAGGTGAAAACTAAATTTTTTAAAAGCGAAAGAGAGCGAGGAAACGGGAACGATTCCCAGATCGTGATTAAACTAATGCACGAATGGCAGGAGAAGAAAAAAATATAGGAAAAGTTACCCTCAGAAAGAACATTATTACTAGTTCAACGTATGTTACTAGCAAAGGTGTGTTTGTGAATATATTTCTTATAAACTTTTGTATCCTTCGACCAATCACATTGGATTTTTGATGATTTTTTGTGATTTTTAATGAAATTGAAGGCATAAATTAGGATTAAGCTCATGTCAAAGATATAAAATCTATTCCATATCATTAATTTTTAGATATAATTAAGTTTTCATATAACGATATTTTGAAATTTGAATGACTGAATGCATAAATTATATCACATTTTTATTATTACATACAAACATATATATTATAATATATTAAAATGAAGGCCTTAGAAATGCTACATTTTTTCAACGTATTGTTTAGGGATGTAACAAATCAAAAACATTAAGCAACATATGGAAAATTCCGAAAATACTTTACCATATATGTCTGAATATTTTCAGACTATTTTCAGCAGTTTAGAATTCTGAACGATTTTTTTTGTCGATATCTCAACTACGAGCGGTACACGTATTCAGCGGGGATATGAAAACTCCTCTCTAGCTATTAGCATTTTTATTGGGGCTTTTTCGATGGCCTCGAGCAGGTGAGGCGGATTTTCAGCGTTGCTGAAAAGCTGAAAAAGAGTTCGCCGAAATTGCGTTCGGCAAATATTTCGACAATAAGTCCGCGAAGGCCTTCCTTCCGCAACGGATGCGCATCCGTTAACTTTGTTATGAAAATCGCGCGCACGAATTCGCAAACGGAAACCGTATTAATTATATTAATATTATTACTATTTTATTTTTGGTTCGTTGCGAAGTTGCCGTAACTGAAAATTCATAATTAATTACGTCGACAATAGGGCGTAATGGGCGCGTGGAAAATGCTTAATTTATGCGCAGATAGTGTTGCTGAATTATGACGACGTATTTACGTAAATGCGAGGGTTGTTTCTAAGGTTCAACCCGAAATAAATTTAATTTAATTTTCATAAACGCTTCATTTTATAAAGAATTTTAATTCGTTAATAAATTAATAAAATTAATAAAAAAAAATTATCATACATATAAAACAATTACTAAGTATATCACAACAAAAATTAAATGTTAAATAAAATAAAATTAAAAAAAACAGTTTAATGATATATTTTCGAACAATAATAGACAGTGTTTGACGTTTGATCCTTAGGATATGGATTGTTCGTGGTAAATAATGCCGCATTCGCATCGACTGCTTATTATGTGCGTAATTGAAATAACATCGAAAAAATTACATTATAATAGAACTCGTCTTTATTCAATACGAAAATGCTATTTATTTTTAATGATTTACATTATAATGAATTTCATAAAGGAATGAAAAGAATAAAAATAACATTTTTCTTAAAAATAAGAAAATTTCTACATTATTAAAGGTTAATTTTTATTTTAACGAAAATATTATTCTTTTCTAAATATTCTTCATTATAAACGATGAGTAAATTTGGTTTATATTTTTCAATTTATTAATTGATTTTTTTTTCATAATTAAAATATACATATGGTATATATATATTAGTATAACATTTTACAAAATTATTATTTTTATATATATTTAAAAATTGTTTCTATTTTGTAATAATTCTAATCTAGAGAAAAAAATAAAAGACAGTCAATATTAATTACCATTGATTTTTTTTAGAAAAAAAACCGAATAAAAAATTATTACATAGATAAAGTTTTATTTTTATTTTGATATCTTTATTGTTATTATATCTGTGAATATTTTAATAAATAAAAAAAAATCATTATGAACAACGTATTAAATAAGGCTTCGTATATATTTATTTTTTATTTTATTACTAAATCTTATATAAGAGTAAAACAACACGTATATGCTACAAACGTATCGTTTATTCTGTTTACAATCGATAAAAATATTATTTATCACGGCAATAATATAAATGCGGATTTTTCAGAATTGATTTCAGCGCACGATAAGTACCCGGTGCGGGTTTACAGCAATTACCGGGAATTACATCGCGGACTTATCCGCCGGAAACGCTTCAAATCTAAGATTTATCACTGGTAAATACGATTTGTTTGCGTACGATTTATCGGGAAAAATAAATAATCGTTCCCCCTACCTCTCCCCAAAAAATAAAAAGAATAAAAAATGGGGATGAATATTTTGGGGGAGGTCGGTAGCAAAAAAAAAAAAAAACAGGATAATAAGCCCCATTTTACATTCAAGATATATTGATAGATGGCCTATTCATCATCGAGTCTCATGACCCATCATTTATGTGATAAATCACATTTAAGCCACGCATCAGCGAAAAAGCCTTATTTGAATACGTTGTATAAGTATATGAGTGATGTTGGAAAAGCGTCGGTTAAAAAAAAAGCATTCTCAAATCGTGAGCTTTGAAGTTATAACAAGTTTATTATTATTATTAGATGTGTTGAATATTTCAATAAATATTATATACGAGAAGAAAATATTGAAAACTAATCGGAATATTTTATGGTGAAACTATTTGTTTTTTCTTTTTTTTGGGTCAAAGCTCCTTTTATCGGATTTTTAGTGGTTAATTTCGTTTTTATTCTGAAGGTAAAACTGTCGATTTTTCAAAAGGTTTCACATATATATATTAATATAAAATTGTAATTAATGTGACCTAGTTTTTAAATGAAAGATAAAAATTCATAATTTTAACCAACGTTAATAAATGTTATAATGCATATTACGTCATATAAAATTAAATTTTTAATTATTAAGCTTGTTTAGGGATAACAAAAACGTGTAATATATTATAATTTTAGTCAAAATTAATAAATTAACAATTTGAAAAATTTTATATGAATATATCGTATGAAAACTTTTCAAATATCCATTTTAATTAAAACATTTATAAATTTATACGAAAATATTTTTGATCTTATACATATATAATTTTATAATTTATTGTGAACTTTGATATTTTTGATTATTATTAATAATATACAACATTATATAATTTATTCATAAGTAATATTAACGGATAATATTTATATCACATTTATAAGTCAGGTAATTGTAATTGTGTCTATTGATTTTAGGTATTGTTTTATATTATATATAAAATATAAATTGAAGATATATATAAAGTTTTGCCATGTAAATAAATATCTAATGATTTTATATGAAAAATATAATAAATTGTAGAAATTGATATAATAATGTATAAGAAAGCGTTTAGGCGTTCAGTGTTGAAAACGTCTGTTTTAAAACGCATTATTATTATTTGATTATTCAACGGCATAACGTCGTAGTTATTTTGTATTATTTCGGCGTAACGGTCGTTTCTAACGAAAATTTTCAACGTTATTTTTACGTATTTATGCCGTTTGTGCCGAACATGCGAAACGTTTTATAATCGCGTATTGAAATAATAACATATGTACGATGTAAATAAGCGAAAACTCGCGCAAACGAAAACCCCGTGCGTCGCAATCAAAATTAACAATACCAACAATGGCTAACCTAATTGTTAATTTGTGTTTGTGAAATAACACGACGTAAAAGGGTACGGTTTAATAAATTTAACCGGGCTCGCGTTTTACACGTGAAACGTACGAAAATCGTTTTAAATATATAAACGGCGGCGATTCTAAAGCGCAACGAGCACATGTGCCCTTTGTGCGTCGACGGCTCGTATTTGTAATGATGTAATTGTTGTTGTGTGAGTCGATTGTATCGGTTTTTGTCCATTTGCAAACAGTCGGTTTGTTTTGTGTGTACATTAAAATATTCAACATATCGTGTCTGTGAATCGCTAATAAATCCTATATATATATATATATATATATAAATATAAATATTTAAATACGATATATAATTTTATCAGTAATATACTGGATATTTTTTTCGACACATTTTCTAATATTTATTTCAGTCATATTGCGATAATATGTCGACGCAAATATTTAGTGTAACGGCATAAACGTTTTCGCTGTACGGCGATCGCAATAAATCGGTATGCAACGGTGCATTTCGAAACGCAATTGTCGACAAAACCCGCGATCCGCTTATATTTAACCGTCCGTGTAAAGTCGCTAAATCACCGACGTACAATAAATAAACCGGTCGGTTTGTTTTCGTAAAACAAACCCCAAAAACGGAACCACCGCCTGACCGCTCGCGGCTACTAACTTTCGACTCGTCAAGTGTTTCGAAGTGTTCAAAGTGCGAACGAGTTGCGGTGTTAATAACGTATAATTTTAATCGTATTCATGTCATAATAATAAAAAAATAATTTTAAATTTGTTTATAAAATGTAATATTTTTCATTTATACTTCCAAATCAATTTCATCCGCTTCAAAATGATCCATGTCTGATAAAACGCACTTTTTCCAACGCCTTTTCCAGATCTCGAAATAGTCGGAGTAGTCTTTTTCCTGTATAGCCTTTAAGATATTTTTCGATTCGGTTTTTATATCTTCAATCGTGTTAAAACGACATTCACGTATTGACCTTTCGAGTTTGATGAATAGCCAGAAGTCGCACGGAGCAAAATCAGGCGAATACGGTGGTTGCGGAACGATATAAGTCGAGTTTTTGGCAAAAAAGTCGCAAAGAATTAATTCCATGACATAGTGTATTATCGTGATGAAGGAACCAAGAGTTGTAAAAACACGTGTAATTCGAAGATAATTAAACATTTTGACAGACAGATGCTTGACAAATATTATAGACAGTTCTACCAATCTAGGAAATATACATACAATTTACCTGCCTTCCTAATACCTGGGAGTTTTAAATGACAATTTCACCCTACTTTTTGATCATTGTAGAATATATGAAATAATTGTATAAAAATATTAAAAAGATACTCTTATATTGTATTATTATTAATAACAATCGCACCATTGTATTATTAATATTATAATACAATAATATTATTGCATTATTAATGGCAATTATATAGCAAAAGTGATATAATTAATTGTCACTATTTGGTCAATTATTTTGTAAATCTATTGATTGATTCTTTCATTGTCATCAAGAATGAGCAAGTATGTAAAGTTTCGGCTTAATCGAATATAAGGAAGTGTTCGAAAAATCAATTATAATATTCCACCCAGACAAACGGACAAATGAAAATGAACAAGGAAGACGAGTAATAAGTGAAGAAAATATATATATATATATATATATATATACATATATAGATATAAAGCAGTACAATATCGGTATATAAAGTGGTATAACTAGTCTACCAATTGAATCTCATAACGTAAGATTAATAAGGTCTCGATCAGACGAAGAGCACTTCTCAACAAAACAACAACTTTCCAAGTTTAGCCGGTCCGAGACGAAGTTTTCTCATATCGTCCAGAAGCGGTGGATGTGTGGGAAGGTCTCGGTCGGTTAAAAGAGACGTGGATGGATATATAGGGGGGCGGGGGGGTGGTTTTGTTCGGTGAGGGCGGTCGAAAACGATGGTGGATCGAGGATGGTTGTCCTCTTTTGTGTCGGGGTGTGTTTTCAAGATGCCCGATGGCAACTTCTTGAAGTTTAGATGGAAGTCTCCTCGGTCACGTCCGCGAGAAATGATTGACATTAACGGTGGAAGGAAATGAGAAACCGCACGATTTTCTAAATGGACGTGGTTATTCGTGTGTATGTGTGAAAGGTGTAATTTTTTCTTTCAATTGAAAAAAAAAAGTGAATAGTTTTTAGGTTTTTTTTTTTTATATAATATTCACAAATAACTTGCACTGTTTGTTGGTTTGTTTGTCGGGGCGAATTCTTGTAATCAACTTTTCAACCACTTCTCGATATAAAATTAATTTGAAATTTTGCATACTTGCTCATTCTCGATGACGATATATGAATCAATCAACAGATTCATCAATTAATGGTAATTAATTAATTAAAATTTTACCACACCCCTATTTTGTAATTTATATGTATGAAAAGTGTACTAAAATATAATGCAATATAATTTTTAATAAGATAATTCAAAATAATATAAAAAATATATTTATAATAATTAAAATATTTGAATTAGATCATCATTTAAATTAAATATTAATATAACAATTCAGCAATATTTTCAACAATCAAACGATTAAATTCATGTTATCTGCCTGTAATGTTTTGTCATTTGCGATTTATAATATCGATTAATTTAATCACTAATACGAAGATTATATCAAAAATTCGAATTGAAATATAATAGTGGAAAAGCAAAGACCTATTATATTATTCAAAACGATATGACATCTGAAAAGTTGGGCTTAAAATTAATAATTCCATTGAATAAAATATTAAATAAACGTTTCAAAACTCCAAAAAGGGAATATCAAATGGAAAAATATATTTTTAAAAAATCTTTTTTCATATGATTTATAAATGAGAATTTATATTCAAATTCGCTACATATAATATAAGAAATATTATATATATATATATATATATATATATATATATATATATATATATATATATAATAAACACACGAATAATTACTTCGCTTATGCACAAGATCGTTGTAAAGTGATGCGAGATTCGAGTTACGCACTTAAAACGGATCTTTATCGGTCGCATTTCGATATTACAAAACGCGAGCAATCTTCGAAATTATCGCGGCGCGACGTGGTGAATAGGGACGCTTTTCGCGCGCGATCCGCGATCTTCGAACTTTTCCGCAATTCTCCGCCGTCGTCCATATCAGCGTTTCTCAATTGTGATTCATATCACGGTGCGTCGCACGCCATTCCGCACTTCTGACTCAGCCATAAACACAAACCCCCAAACCCTCGTCACACTTTATGTACGAAAACAAAATAACGTATCTGATCTGAATAAAGTCGTTTATTTTTATCTGAAAATTCTGAAAAAAAAAATATAATGAAAATAATCTCTGAAAAGGGTGAGCAAAATTTTTGAAATTAGTACCCTCATTATTATTATCTAAATCTCAATATATATATATATATATATATATATATATATATATATATATATATATATATATACACATTTTTTTCATTAGAGTATAATATATTAATTTAAAATAATAATTTTGTAATGTGAAAAAAATATTATTAATATATTTTCATTTGTTTATAATCAAATATTAATTGATTGATGTTATATATTTATCTTTAATTTCTTATCTAAAAATTTTAAATATTAAAAACTGAATTAAAATATTTTTTTTTCATTATTAAAAAAATATATATTGTGTCACTTTTTTTTGAATAGTAAATCTTTTAAATAGTACCCGATAATTTTAGACCTTTTAGTAATTAATCTGAAATTTCAAAAAATAAATTGATTGTTCAACTGTTATATCTCTAATATAATATATTTTTATTAACGAGAAATTCGCATTTTCATCACAACATAATATAATTATATAAAATTTTTAAATAAAAAAAAAAAATTCACTATTACCGTTACGAACTTATCGAATAGAAAAATCTATTTTACATAATAAATTTTCAAAATTATATTAATATTATATATATAAAAAAAAAATACGAAATACGAATACACTTGTCAAAATCGTTCGTAAACATTTTGAGAAGCGTCGTAATTATGTACAACATCGATCGCGTTCGTTCGCTTGATAGTTCCGCTAATAAATTTGACTAATGGAGACGGTAACAAAATTTATTATCTGTTCTCTCGTCAGTACAATCGAAATAAATCAACCGTGTGCGGTCGAACGATTTTCCAAATCAATTTATTTATTTATTTATTTATTCGCCTTTTGTTTTATTATCACTTTTTTTTCGTATTCAGAAATTCACCCATTCATGCCATCCCTCATCCCCCCACCCTCCGACGGTCTGCGATCTTTCATTATTTATATTGGAAATTTGTGATAATAAATGAAGTTTCCACGCACGTTTATGCGCATTCGTGATTAATTACCGATGTCAATTATTAATCATTCATTTCTTTTTCAATAATATAATATAATGTTTTGATTATTTTGAATTATGATATGAGGTAAATGAATTATCAGTCGATTGTTGTGAAAATGTTTAAACAATGTAATATTTAACCACTAATTGATTAATTATTTAATTGATTCGTATATTGTCATCAATAATGAGTAAGTATGAAAAATTTCGTTTCAATTGAACGTTGGAAAGTGGTCTAAAAATCGTTTACAAGATTCCACTCGGACAAACAAACAAACGGTGCGAGTTGAATAAAAGTGTGTGTGTGTGTGTGTGTGTAAATGTGTGAAAAAAAATTTTTAACGATTTAAAAATGGCGTTCGATCGATTTCGTCGTCGTTCGCGTATCGCTTTCGACGGCCGGCTGCGAAATTAACGGAAGCCGTTTCCGGTGGCCGGGACGTAACCGGAAGCGTCACGTCAACTCCCTCGGGATACACGCCCGCCGTCGAACAATGGCCAAAACAGACCAGATACTTAGCATAACAATGGGGGGGGGGAGGCTTTTGTCAACGGACTCCCGTTGTGTGGATTCTCGGAGCCAATCAGTGACACTGTCACTTGAAATTATCGCCGAAAAGCGCCGCTTCTCAAACCATCTATCCGTTTCAACTTGAGAATTATTTGGAATTTGAGAGATGATAGCGGTTTGTAAAGCATGCTGCGAAATTGAATCGAAATATAAAAAAAAAATAACGATAACTTTATCATTATCTTTTATATATATATATATATATATATATATATATATATATATATTGTGCGTTGAACTGTCGACACGACTTTAATAAATATAAATCATCATCACTTGAATTGTGAAAGAGATTTTGACTCTAAATAGAATTAAAAATTCAAAGATAAATCCAGTGGCGTAACGAGTATGCCGACCGCTTCGGGCGAATATACAATTTATTTTCTTCAAAGCTTTCCAATTTTTTTAATATTTCAAAAAAAAAAATATTATTAATAAAATTTGAAACGCGTTACCCTCACAAGCTTATAATACCCTGCGGCGAACCACCGTTATATAGTTACGACATCATACAATATATATTTTTAACTAATTCAATTATTTTCGCATATCATCTAATAATAGCATTTAAATATTTTTAAAATAAATTTTATATATATATATATATACAACATTACATTCTTTATAAAATGATCAATAATCATTATAGAACGATAAGCGTTCATTTTCCTATCGCGCGTTCAGATTACGCGTTCCAGAGCAATAACAGCGTAACTATCAATTTCAACGTTGAACACAACTCGGATTTATCCACAAAAGATGACCTCATAGTAACCGGAACAGAATGGGTTTTTAATTGTGATCGTACATCACGTTGATTAATGGAAAATTCGCGTTTTAAACCGCGATCGCTTTTCCAATAGCGTCGTACGATAACTCGAATATTGCACATTTATTGTTATGTATTTTTTATATATAATCGGCATTAATCGCGAACGTGACGTGACGCCGTTAAAAATAGCGAGTCAATTAGGAAGTTTAATGTATTATTATTATTATTATTTTTATTTCATTATAAATAAATATTTTTCGTATTTTATTTGTTGATTTATTCGTGGCGCAGTGTGTATTTTAAATATTAAAAAAATATATATTATTCAAGATTTATGTAAAAATAATTACTAAAGACCGTATTGAACATAATTTTTAATATATATAATATTGTATTATGAATAAAAAAAAAGAAAATATTTAATATTAATAGAGTAATTTTTAGTTCAAAAAATGATAAGAAGAGTTCATTTACAATTATGAGTAATTTTTTTTATATAATTTCAAATGAATGTTATCAATTTCTGTATAAGATTTTATTTTGTATGATAAATGTAAAAAAAAAATATTATTTTTCTGATATAATAATTTTGATATATCATTTTTAATATATCATTTTTGCGGAAAAATTCGTTAAAAACAATGAAAAACGGACACGTTGCGAATTAGTATGTGGCTTTAGTTTAAAATCATTAATTATTATCGCGTTGAAAATTTCTATTTTAATACTATTATTATCGGGAGACATATGCCAAATGGCTTATTAGAACTCGTTGAACGTCGCGACGTAATAAAATATTTATTCGACGTTATGAAATTATAAAACTGGTTCTTTTTCCTATCGCATATACAATATATATATATTTTTTATTCGGTCTTGTTATCTCATTTCGTACGAATTCACGTGAATCTTTTTTCTTATTAATATTTTAAAGGGTACGCGAATTGAGATTGCATAATTCTGGGAAAATGCGTATATATATTTTTTTCATCTCCCGTTCATTTCCGCCGGAAGTTAGCATTGAAAGAACGAGAATCGAGGTGTTAACTATTTGTGTCAATTTTAATGAGTGCGGTTTGTTTTATTATTTTGTAATTAATTGTAAGATTTATTAATTAATTTAAATATAAATAAATCTAATCTTCCTTATTAATATTAATATTATATAATATTAAACATTTAAAAAATATATCTTATATCTGAAGGTTGGATCAGCTTTTTGAATTTCACATATTTTATGTGTGTTTGTATATTTCGTTTAGATCTTATACAGAAATGTAAAAATGTAGGGAATATAAATATTAATAAATTCGTCGACGAAAAGGGGGAAACATTAGAAATAACATTCTTGCGAAATTCGTAATATACGTTGAAAAAGGGGGGGAGTAATGTGAAAGAAAAAAAAAACAAATAAAAAATATGAACTCGCGGTTAGGGGGTTGAAGAATATGAGCGTTTCGCAATAAAAACTTGATTTAGCGTCGGCAATAAAGTAACTATGTTTTCAAACGATATATATCCGTTGGAAAAAGAAAAATTTCACCCCTTAAAAAAAAAGTGCTATTAGCAATCGGAATAATTTATTAATTTATTTTAAAAAAGTTTGACCACCATTGTCGTACGATTCAATTAAACAGTTTAATTGCAAAAAAATGTGTTATATATATTTTTTTAATATAAAATTTAATGTAAATTAGATATCTAGTTGAAGATGAAATGTGCGCGCATTAAGTGCAACCCCTTTAACCTTTATATACGTAAATATTAAATTACATGCATTTCAAAATCAACAGAGCGAGCCATGAATACTTAAAAAAGATCTTTATTTTCATGTTTTTTAATGCGCTAACGAACGACGCTTGTAACTAACGAGTCTCGCTATACGACGACGCACCGTAAGGATTTTGCACCCCATTTTTTTTTCATTATTTATTTATTTTTTTTCTCTTTTCTCCGAGCCCCTCCCCCCTCCCGTTTTTTTTCCTCTCGCTTTAGTTATGTAGCTGTCGCTATTTTGTTTTGTATGTGTGTGTGTTTTTTTTTCGCGGTTTTTGCGCTCGTTTTCGCACCCCTGCCCCCCTTTAACTCGGAACAACCCCTAGTTTTTTTTATTTTGTTTTTTTTTGCTCGGTTCGCGTAAGAGGATTACTTGCACGTTCGCGTTTTTTTTCAACGTTACACGTAAAAAATATCGGCGACTGATTTTATTATTATTTTTATTATTTTGATTTTTCTTTGTGCGTGTGTGCGTGCGTGTGTGCGTGCGTGTGTATATTTTTTTTGGTGCGTTTCTTTTTTTTATTTTTTTGGAATTTTATTTTTGCGTTGTCGTCGCGAAGCTTTGTTCGCACTCGGTCGCCTTAATGGAAATTTAAGTGCTTCATTTTGAGGGAAAAATATTTAATTTTCCCTTTGCTTGAACCCCTCCCCCCCTTCTATTTGGCCCTTTCCCCGTTTTCTTTGCATTTTTCGCGGTGGTCGCAAATCGTCTAATGATTCTCATTTGCATGGCTTAATTAATTATCCGAAATAAAGAAAAAATATATTTTAGAAGACGAGCCTACGATTGGTGGTATTAAGTTTTGTTGTTAAAACTGTTTAAAAAACTACGAATATTTTTAATTAAAATAAATTATTTGTAAATAAAAATAATTCCAAAAATATTAAAATTCTAACAACTGATTGATTTTATTTTTTCAGCAGATTTAATTTATAATACAAGCAAACAAGAATTTTTAACATATAAAAATTAGTTGAATTTAATATAAAATTGTATTATTCTTTCTCAATAATATATTCTAAAAATATTATTCGTAATATACAATTTTATGTTAATTTTAACTACGGAGAATTAAAATTTTAATACAACGTTTCTATAGAATGTTAATTAAAGGCAAATTATAGAATCACAATTGAAAGTAAATCAAAACATCAAAGCGAATTCACATAACACAAAATATTTAATCGAATCATAACAAATCATATAAACGGCTTTGAATTTAATACACGTAAAAAGCGTATAGTATAATATATATATATATACATGTATAAAAAAAAGCTAATGAATCGAAGGGAAAATCGTTTATACAGATGAATTATATTTTCAAAACGGAAAACGAGCAACAGAAGGAAAAGCTTTTTGTGCGTTCAAAGCGACGCGAAAAAAAATACCACCCCCTCCTCCCCATGCTCCCCCCGTTAAATTGCCGATACGGAAAAAAGTTTTTCCCCATCGATCGACAATAACAAAAAAAAAAATAATAATAAATAAATAAAATAAAATACCGAAGCTTTTCATAACTGCGGTTTCACGTTTTCAAATTTTATCCGCGGAAAACGTTCGGTTCTGTTATTTTTTTTCATATATATATATATATATATATATATATACAGCAATTAACGAAATTGTCATAAATAACAATAAATAAATAAAATTGGAGTTTGAAAAAATGTTCGCAAACGCAATTATTCATACGAAATCGGTGTAATCAGATTGATTGAAAATTGTTTTAGTTTCAAGTATTATTACAACAAGCCGTATATAAAGAGTGGTTCTAAAAGCGAGATCGATATTTAAATCGAGTATGGTTTCTAAGTGTTCAACGTGGATTCGAACCCGCGATCCGTTGATTGTAGATGATTGAGTATTCTTATTATGTCGGATTGTTAAGTGTTTGAAAATTGAAATATTACGAGTGACTACTTATATAAGACAAGTCGTCTAATGTAATCGTTTACGTAGAAATATATGATATTAATACTTAAAATTGGTTTCTCAACTGTATTAAATATAATTTAAATATAAAAACAAATTATATTTTTTTTCAATACAAAAAACTATTTCAAATATTTTTTTTATATATGTCAAAATATTACAATAAATTATAGATTATATAATTCAAATATAGCTATAATTGAATATTGTTTATGTAACTGAAATATATATGATTTCTATATAGTAGATATTTTTTTTTAGATTATATATATATATATATATATATATATATATATTTACGTCGTTTTCCTAATTTTTTATCGTACGCACACAAAGTTGTTTCAGGGTCAGAAAATTTCCTTTATTCCCACGACTTTGTCACGGTTGATTTCTTCACGGGAAAAAGGAAACGAAGGATTTTGCTAATTTCTCCTTCTGTCTCACTTTTCTATTAGGAAATTTCTTTCGGTATCTGTGTGTGTGTGTGTGTGTTTTTTTTTCTCTACTTTTCCGGTCGTCTTTTATTTGTTTTTCTTGCAATTGCGCAAAGTAAAAGTTAATTCAAATTCTTTTGATGTCGTTGTTTGTCGCGTTGCTTGTTTCTCAAAGTCCCCATCAAAAGTTCCTGTTTTCGCTTTGTAAAATCAACACGTGTATATATGTTTAGATATTTATATAAATCCACATACAGATATAAATATATATTAAGATTACAATATTTCATAAAATCAATAAAAAATAATTTCAAATGTAAGTTCTTTATGTGAATACGAATATTAAATATTGGTTAATATATCTATAATAAAACTCCAATTCTAATTATAAAAAATAGATCTCATTTTATTATTTTAAATTTTTAGAAAATACTTATTCGATAAATGAGATTTGAGAATAACAAGTTAAAGGTTACATCGTAAAAGTGGAACGTTAGAATTTTCATGAAAATTATAATGTTTTCGTTGATGTGGAAATCCTTCAAGAGTTTTCAATTTGTCGATGTCTTGAGTAAACTTTGAATCTTTTGTTCGATGTAAATGTTGAATTATTAATTTGAAACTAGGAATTTTTGATCGATAAATGTCAATTTGTTGTAAACGGTTTTTAGAACACGTTACATCTTAAATTTGTTCAATAGAAAATAAAATACTTTTGCATATATATTCATAGTAATAGTAAAAAATAATAAAGAAAATTTGTGGTATATTTGTATACAAATGTTAAAAGTCAGTCAAAAATAAATATATCATATATTATGAATATTTGGTTTGAATAATTTCGAAAATACAACTATATAAATGATATGTAGACAAAGTGTGGACGCATCTCTAGACTTGAATTATTTACTGTGACTTTATCGCCATAATAACATTATTGTGCGAATCTCTGTCTTGGCAAGGGTCTGAGGAAAATTTCGAGCATTTCGTCGCGAATGTGAATTTATCAAAGTTTATTTAGCATGACACTCGTTCCGACGTTCCTGCATGACATAATAATTTTGGTCCGACACGGAATGCGGTACGGCCATGTCCGCGGGACGTTTTCGTGTGCAAAAAGTCACGGGAATTAAGGACCTTTTTCGAGTTAACGAGCTCGACCCTGACCCGAATTAAACCGCGCACCGCGTTAAAATTACAAATTAATTTTAACTGAAAAAAAACATACATACACACAAATGCGTTCATATTTATAATTATGACGGTCGTTCTACGCCAATTGCAGTATTTTTTTTTATAAATTTTAATTGCAGGACATATGAATAAAAAAATATACATAAATGGCGGAACGAATTTTTAATACATTATTATTATTATTAGTTGAATATTAACGAATAAACGCATGTATTATTTTTGAATAACAACAGGTGTTATATGTGAAGGATGTTGGGATTTTAACCTGCGACCTGCCTGTCATAAATAAGTAGACTGCCATACGTTGAAACTTAAATATTATAAATAATAGACGCATGTTTTTGTACGAAAGTCAAGTGAATACGGCTGCTTTATTGAATTTAACCCCTTGTTTAAGTTTCAAAGCGTCGATTTAATTCTTTATTAGGTCAAGTCGACAACTTTATATTTAACTTCATATATATATATATATTGACTTTTTTGTGTTATTTATTATATATATATTTTATATCTGATATGATGATAATAATATCATCATTGAAATGCATTTTTTTTCAAATTATGATTTTTATTATTACACATTTTTTTTTATTTAACTTCACCGTTTATTTTGATTGTTTGTTTGTCTGAGTGGAATTTTTAAATCGATTTTTCAATCACTTCTCAATATTCAATTGTGTCGAAATTTTACATACTTGCTCATTTTTGATGACAATAAGAGAATCAATCGATAGATTTACTAAATAAATTTTTATTATAATACTATAAATTATAAAGAATTTAATAATTAGACGTATAAACACGTGTAACATGTTGAGAATAGTCGACTTATGAAGATAATAAAGAACGGAACCGCAACGCGGCAAGTCTCAGAGACGTTTGTGGACCCGTGGACTTTCAGGAATGCCCGCGTAAATTATTCACTCGCGTTTAATTCGTGAATAAGGGCACGTATATATATATATATATGTTTGCACCCCCCCCCCTAGGGTACTCGAGTGGGTCGTTAATGTTCCGGGGGGGTCGTTAGCGACCCGTCCGCTTTTGCGAAATATACGAAACTTTGCACAGTTTGCGGTCACGGAGATGTGCAATGTTTTAACCGGCTTCTGGCTGATGCCAGTCAATTTTTAACTCGATAGAAACGTTCGTATAACTAGACGTGAATTGGTGCGCCATTTTGTATTTTATCCGGTTTAAAATCGGTCGCGTAACGAAATATCGGTCGCATACATTATAATCGATTTTCAGATGTTAGTACGAAATTATTTATATTTAGATTTAATATATCGGGTTTATAGATAATGTTTTATGAATGTTTCAAGTATTGAAATTATATATGAAATCGAAATAAAAGTAATTAAAACAGTATATATTTTATGTGTGAATAAAAGTTGAGCTGTCGAGTTTTATATCGAAGATGAAATAACTTTTTTATGAAGTTATTTGTGCATTCAAAAATATAATATTATGAGCATCGAGCGTCGAATACCTCGAATTCCATTATGGAAAATTAATGACGACGAGCTGAAAACGCGACGGGTTCATGTTTTCGTATAATAATATCGTTTTCGACGTTTTAACAAGTTTTATAATGAAACGGTTCTGCTGTTGCAGACACTCGCATTTACAGCTCCGATGTCATTTTGAAATTAATTAACGAATTTCAGCTGAAAACGCAACATTTTTAAACGAAATTTCAACGAACGCAAGTATCAAGTGATCTCTCTTTAATATATAGTAATATTTTTTTTTTCGCTTTTCAGTTTAAGATAAAGCTAATCAATCTTCTTTTAATATTTTTTATATATTTTAAATTATATATATATATATATATATATATATATATATATATATATATATATATATATATATATATTTTTATGAATGAAATATGATTATTCTTTTTAATATAAATATATTTTGAAGCAGTATTGATTTTTAGTTATATTTTATAAAAAAAATATAGGTAAATGAATCTATTTGATGATGAAACGATCTTTAATAAAAATATTTTAAAATATAAAAAAATATTTTTTCATAATATATGTTTATTATATTTATTTTTTAATTTTAAATATAAAAAAAATAATGATTTACTGATAAAAATATGAATTTATGCCGTATTTAAGATATTAGGATTCGTTGTTTTATATTGAAATTTCAAAGAAAAGTATAACGTATTATATTGTCTTTTAAAAAATATAATAATAATTAATCTTCGAAATCGAATAACACTTGTAAATATTATATTATATATTAATATTATCGCGGACAAGTTTATGATAAGTTTTTTAACGTGACCGATTTTCGAAACGACTTTGAAAACTTCCCTTTGTAAAACTCTACTAAACTATAATAATTTAAGGCGAACGTCGAACTTTTATGATAAATTGTTTCATCCTAGAGATACATTGTCGTTTTTAAAACCTTAAGCTCCTTTCTTTTCTATCAAAATTTCAGATTATCAATTTATTTCAATCATTATTATAAGCAATCTTTAAAGAAAAATCAAAGTGAAATTGAAATTATTACAGATCTATATTTTTTATCATATATAATTAGTCAATATATATATATATATATATATATATATATATATATATATATATATATATATATATATCAACGTTGTGAATAAAAATAAGATCTACGAATCTTATTTTTATGTTTTCTGAAGGCTATATTTAAAATACGTGTAATTATATTAATTAATGCGGATTTATATCGTGATAATATTAATTTTTGCGCTGCATTAATCACGGCGTGTTAATTGTTATAATTTATATTTCGGCGGCGTAAAATTATTGAAAAAAATTAAATTTATTACTCGTCGTTTTATATTACAATAACAAATGGACCTCATAATCGTAAATCATTTCTCTGAAATTATTTTGATACCTAACTATATTTTTAAAGAAGAAAAAAAATAAAGCACATTTAATATTAAAACTAATGAATGTCATAATAATGAAATATTACGTAGAACTAATTTGAAAAAAAAAAGAAAACTGTTAAGATCATAATTATTTATAAAAACTAGAAAATATGTTTATTTCGATAATTTTTTATATGTTAAAAAAGTTAATTACATATTCATATTAATGTCTAGATTACAGTTTAAAATAATTAAAAATAAAAAAAATATTCAAGTATATATTTGAGCTGAAATTATATGATAATTTATTTTTAAATTAAATTTCTTCGATTTTATAATAAAAAATATGAATTTTCTATATGTGAAAATATTATAGAAAAATATATTAATATTTTTATATAAAATATTGCAGCATCTTATATATATATATATATATATATATATATATATATATATATATATATATATATATATATATATATATAAATGATAGAATTATATAAATAATTATTATTTTGTAAAAAAGTTGAACCATCAATATTTAATAGAAATTGAACCGTGTAATTTCGATATGAAATATGTAATGAATAAATGACATATGTCACATGAAACATGAACATGAACAATAACCGCATTTTAATGTCGAAAAAAATATACGAAAATACAATACGAGAACCGCAAATTTTTCGAAATCGGTTAAATCGAGGTGTCGATAATGCGTTCGTAATAATGTCCGTGTTTTACGGTCGCGCTGTATATAGTAGTTGTAATCGCTATGAATAAACCGCCGCCGTTTCGCAACGTTCAAATGAGACCAAATCGGATTAGTCCGGTTTTTGGGTAAAACGGATTAATCCGTTTACTTTGAAGAGGACCTTGCAAGCTTTCGCAGTCGAATCCGTTTACATTTTCGGTCGTTCGTTAGTGTAGTTATTATTTAGGCGTACTGTATATGCATAGGGTGTTCGAAAAATCAACGATCGCTCATCGGTCAATATCATAATAATTATATTCTAATTTTAATTAAATGTCTTAAAGAAAATAAAGATTTTTTTTTGAAAATTGAACGTAGAGCTGATGACTCGAATAATATATATATATATATATATATATATATATATATATATATATATATATATATGTATTGAAACAAACTATCGAGTGAATTTTTGTATCAGAGTCCGTTGTGTGTCAGGTAAATTTCGAGGTTTTACCTCTCGGTAGAACTAGCAGTGAAATTTTAATGAATTTTCCCGTGAAAATTCATGAAAAGTTTCCGTGATATACTCCAATCCCAATTCATACATAACGCCGAAGGTTTAAAAATGAATTTCAACTTAAAATTTTCATATTATAATAGATGTGAAATTGTTATTCTTAAATTTTATAAGGACAAACGAATATAAAAATATATTTTTAAAACTTCTAATATTCAAAAAAAAAAAAAATATTAAGAATTTAATACGTTTTATAAATAATTTTATTCAGAATCGATACGATTTTATAGTATTGAATAAATATTCAATATTTGTGGTAATACGCATGTTTGTTTTAATTCACGTGATTGACAGACGCGGTTTTTTGAATTTATATTAATGTGTCAAACTCATCGGTGAAAAATAATAATTAAAATTTAACACAAAAATTTATTATAATACATATATATTATATATATTAATAACTATAATAGCTTAGCGGTTGACTATTTGCCCACATATGAACGGAAATAGGTCGTGTGTGTTCGATTCCCCGTATCGCTTGTATATTGTTAAATTAACTGATATGTATAATTACATAATATTAATTAGAGAAACACAATCATAATTTAACTGGAAATGAATTAAATGCAGTGATATATCAAAATTATCAGTTGATGTATCAAATTAACATTGGAAAGTCGTATTCATGATTTTACATGAGTCGGCGATTCATGATTTCGTTTAAAAATATTCATAAGAAAAAAAATTACATAAATTAAGATTTTAATAATATATTTTTTTTATAATTAGATATTTGATATAATATATATTGAATTAAAATTTAATATAACAATTTTTATTATTTATAAATCATGAAAACATAATATTTTATAATATGTAGGAAGATCACGTATATTTTCTTATATACTGTAACAATATTTTTATTCGTTTTTCGTAATATGAATAAAGGATATTCTTTTGAAAATATGTTTAGATATAGATGTACAATAAAAGGACATTTAAAAAGAAAGTCACTTTTATACAACTTTCAAGAACATTCCGAGACCAATTGATAACTTCAAATATGCAAAAAGTTGTTAAATTTTCTTACAAAAAAAAAAAAATTCAAGAGAAAAATATTGGAATTCGTACATTTCCATATAAAAGATGTATTGGCAGTAAAATGGTATCGCATTTGTTCGCTTGCTTACTTGTATTCAAATATTCATTATATTATTTGCATTCATTTTTATTTTCTTTGAATGATTTAAAAGACTTTCTATTGATCAATGTTTTATTTTTAAACTTTACGTGTATAATTATATATATATATATATATATATATATATATATATATATATATATATATATATATATATATATATCGAATGATTATAATATTTATATATTTATGATATATCGAAATGTATATAAAAATGAACATGTTCGTAACCACAGGAATACTATAAATTATATATGTTTTTTTTTTCATACTAAATTTAAAACATACTGCAATAGATAAGATTACACATTTTTGCCAATTGTAGATAAAATATATATCGAACATATGTTTCTTCAGGCGTATTCTGTACTATTTCGCGGTTTTGTGATATATTATATAATCTAATGGTCGGTTTAAAAATTAAAAACGGTTAAAAATGTTGCGGTTAAATGATAAATTGTAGAACATTTAAAGAAATATATAGTGAAGCGCTGAATGCGATAAACATGTTTGTTATATTAAAGAAATAAACATAAAAAAAAACGATATATACTATTATTATTATTAACGACGAAAAGAAATTATGCAATATTTATATTATATATTTTTAAATTAAGTTATGATTTTTGTGAGAATGGTTTTGTTTAAAAGTTTGAAATTTTATATTCTATATAGAAGATCGTAGTTTTGTTTTATGATGAACAAATTTACCACTTTTGACTCAATTTCTCCAAGAGATGTTAACACAAAGCACAAATATTTAAATTGTCCAAGTTCTATAGTGCGCCATCTTCTTCTATAATACATACATATAATAAACGTATGTATGTAATATAATAGAAGGTGTGTTCGCGTAATGCAGTGAACGAAATTCACTTGATAAAATTTGGATTTTTATAATAATAATATATATATATATATATATATATATATATATATATATATATATATATATATATATATATATATATATATATATATATATATATATATTAAAATACAAAAATCGATCAATTTCAATGTTTACAATCAATATTTCGTTTTAATAGAAAAATTAATTTGAAAAAAAATAGGTAGAATTTTTATGAAATATAAAAACGGTATAATTCAATGAATAACACATACGATTTTAACATAAGAAAATATTATTTTTCAGAGGTTTATTTATAATGATATTAAATAGAAAAATATTACAGACAAAAATCAGTCTCTGTGTATTTTCTATGTAGAATGCCAAGTTCATTTATTTCATAGTCGCTGAGCGATTAATTCAATTCTTTTAGTTAAATTCTGCATTGCATATTAGAACAAAATGGAACTATTTCGAGTAAAAGACGAGTAGGAAATTGAAGAATTTCGGCAAAGATATATACATAATATAAAATTTTTGCATTTAAGAATATATATATATATATATATATATATATATATATATATATATATATATATATATATATATATATATATATATATAAGAATCTTTAATTAATTTTCATAATAAAGAAAAACTATTGGAATCATTGATAATTTACGAATGGATCTATTTGTAATAAATAACAATAGTCCACCGATTGGTAATTCAAATTTAACCGAAAATCATAAATATATGTTTTCATATTTTTTTAACTATATACAGTATAATATTGTATATTTAGTTAGAATAAAGTAGTGATTGTCAATTTTTTTTTATTAATTTCAGCGGTTTATTAATATTGATCATGTCGAATATGGTTATCGTGTAGTTTTTAGTAAAAACATTGCGTCAATCGGACAAAATAGGTTTGGTTAATGTTATACAAAAACGAGCTAGACCTTTGGTTCGAATAACAAGTCAATATTATTATAAACATCGCCTTTACATATATTAAACGGGACCGCATTTTCAGTGTATATACACGTATATATATATATATATATATATATATATATATATATATATATATATATAATACAATATATACAGGATGGTATCGAGAATACTAGACTTCAATAACCACCTACATTACCAGTTAACGAAATTATGGTAATTGTTATCGCATACGTCGGTTAAATGGGGCCGCTTCTGGAGAATGGGGAGGAGGTGAAGTGTGTGCGTGGACCAGGTTGTTATTGTTATTATTGTCTGACAAAGCGCCCCACGCTTCGTGTGTTCCGACACGCTAGGGTGCCCATCGTTTATATTAATTAATTCAAATTCAATTCAATATATTCTATTGTTTTCGCGAAGGCTTCTGTCTGACAATCAGATGTATTTTCCAATTTTCCGATCGATTGCTCCGTTAGATTCGAACCGTAACGGGGAGGCATAGGGAAAAAAAATAATAATAAGTCACTCTCAGTAACCCGTCATAAATTCGAAGCGGGATGAATTTGATTTTTCAGCATTTTTTTTTTAATGGCAATTATTATAAAAAGTAATTTATTACGCGCTTCGAGAACACTATTGATTTTGAGAGTATAAAAGGAATTCGTGAATTCGCGATAATTTATTGAAACTACGTCGTAAGGGTAAAATTGAGAATTGCCTGGGAGAAATAATTTCTTAAAACCGATTCTTTTCAATTCAATATAATTTATATATTAATTTAATTACTGATTTAACTTTTATATTAAAAGAAAATACAATTTAATAGTTTTATATTAAACAATACAATAAATGAATTTTTCACTGATAATTTCAATTTTCAATTTTCTTTCAATCATAAAGGTTTTTCAGATTCTGAAAGCGATGAAACTGTTTTCTGAATATATTATCGTATTTTTTTTCTCGGTTATATATTTTGAACAAAAAAATAATTAAAATATTCACTAATGACACAAAGGTCGAGGCTAAGCTTAATCACGTCGCGATACTTCTTTGAAACGTGACATATTTTAAAACATTTATGCTCCTTGATGACGTAAATTTTTATATAATAAATATATATATATATATGTATATAATTTTTTTTTTCGTTCCATTCATTATAAACATATTATATTAAAACCTTAACGACGTGAGCTTATTATTAAATTAATGTTTTTTTTTCAGGCGTGTATGCGTAATATTTTTTTTCAGAAATTGTTTTCAAAATTATTAAAAAAAAATTATAAAAAAATCATTATTAGGTGGTTTTAAAAATATAAGGTTTTAGAAATTTTTAACAATAAAATAATTGATTTTAAACGCATATTCATGTATTGTCGACTGTTTTGAAGACTTTTGAATTATTCATGTAACGTAGAACGTGTTCACATTACATGCGAGTATTTATTTTAAAACATGATCAATAGTCATAAAATATATTTTTATTGTAAAGTCTGACAAATAAACGAGCATGTTTATATTTGTTTTACTATATAGAGCATCGATAAATATTAATACAATGATAAAATGTTAAATATTTTTTAAAAATTGTTGATATTACTTTTATCTGAATTTTGTTATTGAGTTTCAAAAATAATATATTACGCAATAAATCAACGAAAATATTATTCTTTGATCATTAACTTTTAACATTGAAAATAAATACGAAACCGTTTATTATTTTTAAGTTTATCAAATATAAAAAAAACACTCTGTACAAGATGTACGTCTTCGAAACAATTTAAATTATTCGACCTGTTTTCGACGTGCAAGTTCAAAATTATATTTCTTCGAATGGAAGTAATTTCACGAATCGATTTCCCATATCATTTCATACAGCCACAGGGTGTTTCATAAATTGGCACATCTTATCTACGATTTTATTTCTTATCACATCTCGAAACGTATTTTCGGACATTCGAAATATCGAATTCTACATATATTCCTATAGTATATTTCGAATCATACATACGATTGTTGAAATTTGAAAGTTGGTCAGAAGTTTAGTCGTGAAGTTTGCATTGCGATTCAAAGTTTGCAACATTATTATATTATGATGCACGTGCGTGATGAAAGTTAGTAGCGATGATGAATTTTTGGCACGTGATGATTTGTATTATTATCGTAAAATAATTATATATGATTTAAATTCCATATATATATATATAATATATATTTATAAAGCACAGTGATTGTGTATATAAATTTGCAATAAACATTTTCTTCATTGATTAATAGTCATGTATATCGAATAAATTTAATCATATTTTTTCCGAATTAATTAAAAAAAATATCGATTTTATGGCTTGATTAAATTAAAATATTTATTATGATAATATAAATAATCGATAATTATCGTCTGAATTTTATTAGGCAGATATTGAGTATTTCTACGGCATTTTCGGTCGATTAACCAATACAAGACTTTAAAGCTGAAGACTTACTGCGTGAGTTCGATTAGTGAATTTTCCTGAAGACACGAATCAATTTAACGCCTGAAAACATTCGATGTTTCAGCAATGAAAACGCATTAGTCTACATATATACACTTGTTATAAGTTTACATTTGTTCCATATAAAATTATCGTTTGGCTATACATAAAAGTAAGATTATCTATATTTCAATATATATATATATATATATATTAAATGTACGTAGAAAAAAATATTTTTTTTTGTTTTTAGACATTATCAAAATTTATATCCACTTTTCAGCCGGTCGATTAAGATACGATTCCTAGATAATTTGTCACAGGTGATTATTTATTCGTTTTCGTGCGTATTTTTTTTTCTTCAGACGATTCGTCGAACATTTCAGTCGCCTATCTTTTCCATTTGAACGGATTTCACTCGTTTCAGCGGCGGTAAAAATTCGATTCGATGAAAGTCAATCGCTTTTACGGCGAAAGAGCACCACTTACATACACATAACACTTTTATATAAATATACATATATAGGGGGTGATCGGAAAATCGACGCGTTCAAAGTCAACGACGCGCACATAACGCTAACGGAATTATGCGTAATATATTAACTATTATATAAATAAAAAATATTAAGAAAACTGTATATAATGAATTTGAAATTTATTTTTTAATATTATATTTTTTTTTCTATAATAATAAGACTTGATTTTCTATTTTAGATATTCAGATTATTTTAATTTTATATAATGTTCGAATACATTGTAGAGTATGTTTATTATTTTATATTAATACTAGTGTGTTAGAGTATTAAAAGTACACACGTTTTTTTATTATATATTTAATAAATATAAAAAAATAAAAAATAAATTAAATATTTTTACTATAAAAATAAATATATCAGATTTTATTGAAATGATGATTATAGAAAAAAATATTAAATTTTAAATCATATATATGGTATATATCGTAATTAAGACGATAAAAAGTATTGTTTTGTTGCGTTAAAGTCGTTCATGTAGGCGAAAAATATAGCATAATTGTAACTTAAGAGACTTAAGAGAATGCTGAAATATTTTATATGAAATCATATAGTAATAAGTTAAACTTGGGTATGGCAAGGATCTATATTTTAAGTTGTGAATATCATTTCAAATTAAATTGTGCAAATAAAGTTGCATTTGACGAAAAAAAAATGCTACACCACCATGATCTACCTATCTATTACATATATAATATATTACTTGAAATAAAATAAATAATGAAAAATGAATTTGATTTATTGAAAAAAAAAAAACTGACAATATTTACGATATTAGAATATTTCTTTATAAAATTTACGAAATTGAAAAAAAAAACACATTCAATTTTATTACAGCGAGTTTTCAGCTATATTATATCGCCTAGAGTACTTCCATGTCAATAAACACACATTTATTTTTTGAGTACACAATACATTAAAACTCGCACTTGCTCCAAGGCATTCGAGCCCCGGTCCTAATGGGCTCGTACATCAACTTGGGGGGTGGGTGTTTTTAAGGCTTTAACGCAAGGTAAATTCAGAGGTAGGGCGTTGAGGGTGGATTTTCAACTTTACACTTCCGAAAAGGAAAATCGAGAACACTTCGGTGTTCCAGGGACACCCAGAACAAGAACAAAATTCTAACGAAATAGATGTAATACTACGTTATAGATATATGATAACAAAGACTCTATTTTATACGTTCACATTTAAAAATTCCCAATAGTTTTCAAATAGTTGTTTTGAACACATAAATGTTCAGTTTTATTTCGTTCGTATTGCGTGCTGCAAAGTTATATGGATTTTATATATATATATATATATATATATATATATATAAAATTTATTTTAGATAGTTGTAATTTGTGCATTTGAAACGTCGAGCTTTCTTTTTTTTTAAAAGACTGTTATTGGTTAAAATTTTTATGCATATTTTCAAAGTTTGTTTAACAAATGGCAATCAAAACTTTAACATGAAACATGATGTATTTTAAAATATACGAGAGTTAGTTTAGAAAACTTGTAATTTTTAATAATATTAACCTATAAATTTTATTATTAAATAACGTAGAAATATTGTTAACGATTTTTGACACTTCACATTTTTTTTGATAAGTTTTTTTTATGAAATATGAAATACACAATACAGTAAGTATTTCAATTTTTATATAAATGAGAAACATTTTTATTCATATTATTTTCTACAATTTTTTTTAAGTATTTTTCTAAAATGCAGTGAAAATTAAATGAAAAACACATACGATATTAAATTGTGACCAAATGTTCAATTTAATATAGTGGTTCATCGTGAAATCTTTCACGATTGTCTCTTTGTTTAATGTTATTTATGTAGTGTGAAACAAGTCATATTTCTATATATGAAATGTCAGTTTCATCTCTTTGAATTTCAGAATTGTAACAATGCACAATGATGACACAATATGCATTTATGAAAAGCATGAAATACACAGAATTATATTGAAATTTAACGTTTTATTATAAAAATAAAGTTATATTAAATTTACACCTTTAAAGCAGAATTTGTCATTTCAGTTTTAAACAATAAATGGTAATAATTAAAAGTTATTTTTGGCGACTATATATAAATATAAGCATTGTTTTTTTAACGTTAAATTTTTCATATTAAATATTCGAAATAAAATTTAATTTATAAATAATTTTGGCGTATTTAAAAATAAAAGTATTTGAAAAAAAAATTTATATATATTGAACGTTAAATTAAATCATTACATCAATAAAAGATGCGCAAAATTTGAAATAGACAAATTAAATATAAAATATTTTTATTCAAATCGGAGGTGGAAAAACGACGAGTTTTCCGCGCGCTCGTTTATTTAACGTCGTACGGAAAATTTGCGACACTTTACCATAATAACAACTAGGCGAAAAGGGGATGGAAAAAAATAGAAACTCTTAAAAAATAAGGATAAAATAGAAAGTAACGAAAAGCTTATTTTTCACGGTACGTGAATTTTTTTTCAGAGTATTTATTTTCATTCGCACCCCTTCTTTCGTGTTTTTTTTTTCGTGTGAACCGGAGCTTCTCGTCTGAAGAAGGTGCTGAAAACTCGACGCAAAGGCCGGTCACTTTTCTGAAACGTGAAAAGTTTATATTGACATTTTTTTTTTCGCCGACGTGGTCCGTTAACGACGTCCGCACGTGATTCTTTTGTGTATAAATATATACATATATAATATATACAGAGTGATAAAAAGGATACAGTTTGTTTGGTAAAACAAAAAAAAAATGATTCCAAATATTAATTTTTACAATAAATATTATTTTATATATTTTTCTAATCAATAAATAAATATATATTATATATAAAATGATAATGAAATAATTCAAAATATAAAAATAAAATTCATTCTATATAAACATTGATTATATATATTTTTTATTATTTTTCAATTGTATTTTATTTTGAAAAAACAATTTTTTTTCGTAGTACACTGTATTTGTGTGTGTATATTAGTATATTAGACGTGAAAAAACGTAGGCTTTGTGTCCTGAAAGTTTAACGTTTTCAGCAGAACGAGGCTTAACAGCCAATAATGTCCGCGTTTCGAATCGCAATACGAAACCTACCAATTTCGAATTGAACCCCCATGATAAAAGATTTACATTTTCGTCGTTCGAATGTAAAATGAGAAAATGCTTATAGTAAATTTTATATATTTATATAGTATGTATGTTTAGTTTGTGTGATCGAATTGGAAATGTTTGTCAGTCTAATAAATTCCACGGATCGATTCAAATGAATAAGACGAGAAAAAACGAATATGTCGGACTTATTGATTATATTAATTTGCATTTTGTTCATAAATATTCAATATATGATTGATTTTAAAATAATATTCGATGTATAATGCTTTTTATTTTATTAACGTAAAAATATGTGTTGAAAAATATACTCTTAATAATAATAATAATGAATTTGTATTTCAAAAATGAAGTAAAATAAAATATAATATATATATTAATCTATATTTATTTAATAAAAACTTGTGATAAAAAATAACTATGTAGAAGAAAATCAAATAAAAATAGAGATATCGATTTTAAAAGCTTTTTAAAATTAATATTATCGTATAAATAAACAACAACAAAAAAAAGATGTAAAATATAAAAAAAAATTCACTGTAAAATTTAAAGCGAAATATTAAAAATTTTGTGGACTTCCATGTATAATATAATATATGCATAAAAGTATAAAAATGAATATGTGCATAAATATATAAACGTTAAATTTTATGTTTGTACAATAGAATAAATAATTTTCAGTGTTAATTTTTTCCGTTTCCATGCAACATTAAATTAAAGCGAAAATTCCGAAAAGTCTGGAATCAAAATTTAAATGTATGAAAATTTTTAAACTCTTTTGCTAATTTTGACGATCACACGTGGCGTTTTAAATTTAATTAAATAGTTAGAATTACGCGAACAAGCGGTAAAATTTCATATAAATTTATAAACGTATAAGGTTTATTAAATATCTTCAAATATATTACTGGAAAAACATATTTATTTATTTGCATTAGAAATACACTGCACATTTTAGAGAAAAATTATAAATTTAAATATCATGATATTTAATATATATATATATATATATATATATATATATATATATATATATATTGCATTAAAAAGTAAGTGTAATTTAGATGAGAAATCATAAAAACAACCTCTATAATATTATGGAAAATTTCCAAATATTGCCGATTAAATTTCCCTTCGAAATGACTTGTAATAAACTTTGGGTTTGTGGTTTCGTTTCATATTTAAAACAATAAACGTAACAAAATAAATATAAAAATAATAATAAAATATATATTTATTGATAAAATATTTCTCTTTTATTATTAATTTTATATACTTTTAAAGATATTTTTGTTTTGAAAAGAATGAGCTGAAAAACGATAATAAAATTAAAATTTATTGGACGATGATTTCTCGTCGTTACGTTAACGGAAAATTCAACGAAAAAAAAAAGAAACATAACAACGTAGTTTACGTTTGTATATTCCAATCCGCATCATAAATCAAATTAGAATCCAATTTTCCGCAACGATGTTTCGCTTTTCCGCCGGAAAATCCGTTTATCGAAACGCATTTCCTTTTATTTTTTTCTTTACGTTGCAACTGGACTGCACTGCTTTTCTATCTATTTTTTTTTATTATATGATAAAAATAACGCGATATTTCTAATTTACGATATATAATATTATTAAATTAATTCTGTATATTATATCGATTTTTCAATATGTTCAAAATATTAATACTATTTAATTTCAGAAAAAAATAAAAACACTCCTAAATATTTAGATTGAATATCTCTGTTTTGATTTTTGTATTTGAAAATAGTGAATTATGTTTTCTGTTATTTTTCTTTTATATTATAATATTCATGTATAATATATAAAAAAAATCGAAAATATATTATTTTTTGTAGATATATAAAAAAAATTTAAACGTTTTAATAAATACAAAAAATAAAAATGTTTCGTTAAAAATGAATTATACAAAACTTAAAAGTAGTGCAGCGAAAATTTACTTAACTTCACCCGAATTAAAAGAAAATTTTCCGTTAAAAAGACCGAAACAACGAGCGGAAAATCTTAGTTTTAATTCATACGTTTGCGAATATAGCAGCGTTCACTATCTTAATTGGGTTTAACGAGTTAATTTGATAAAGTTAACCGGTGTGTTTGCGCTAATATCTTGGTATTACTGTTTGAAATTTTGTTCAATAGTTGTGGACTGGAAAACGCCACTATTATATTCAAGTAGATGAAATCTAATTTTAACCATTGCCACTATTGGTATACTCTAATAGCGCTAAACGATAACTTTCTACAATAATTTTTAAACTGAATTATACATTTATACATTTAAATCGTTTTTTTTCTGTACGAAAAAAAAAATAATTACGTTTTATATATGTGAATTGTTTCAAAATTTACGGGAGTTATATACATGACAATATAAAATTAATTAATTTGCATTTTTTATAATTGATATAATTATTAATAGATTTGATGATTATAATGGATTTTATGTAACTATTCAAAAGTGAGACTTTCTCCAAAGATCGTGTCATCAGTTTTACATACTGTAATTATAGTTAAATTTAACCTTTTGATGTTAAATTTAACTATGTCAATAAGCGTATTTCGACGTAGAAAAGATCTTACAATGAAATAATATATCTATTTATATTCTAGAACAAATTTAGTCAACGTCATTATAAGTATTATAAAAATAAAATTTTATCCATCAAATTCAACTTTTTAACAATTTTATATGAAATATTTAATAATGAATCATATTGAATTTTATATATATATATATATATATATATATATATATATATATATATATATATATATATATATATATATATATATATATTATTTCTATTTTCATAAATCTATTGATGTTTTAATTTGAAATTTATATGTTATAAATATAATTCCTGGAATTTTATGAACGCCTCATGTGCGATATCAATCCAATGAGCGCGCGATGAGAATAATGGAGAAATGATTCACGTGAGCGTATTTCGTTTCGAAATATTTAAACGTCGATTCGTATGCAAATTTTGCAAAATAAATTAAAAAAAAATTGTCGAATTAAATTAAAACGATTAGGCGTATCACATTTTCATTTTGAAAGAAAAAAAAAATATTAAAAAGTTGGCATAATAAGGAAGATTTAGGGGCAGCGATATAAAAGAATTTTATACGGGCATAACTCAACCGGAGAGGCTACTTAAAAAACTATTATGTAAAATACGAAAGAAAAGCAGACGCATAATAAATTTTTTGGAATGTAACGTCTGAAAAAAAAAAATATATATATATATATATATATAATATAGAAGTTTTTTAACGTGTGTTGAAAATTTTTATTAGAAATTCGCACGTGAATGAAGAACGATATTGAGTGATATCACTCGTGTTTATATCACGAAACGTACGAAAAGCGACACTCATTACTTATTACGTATATAATAGAAATATATATTTTATTTTTATTTATAAATATGAAGGATTTGTTGAAATAAAATTAAAAAAAAATCCAGTTTAACGATCAAAATAGTGGCCGCAGTGTCAGAAACGTCGGTGGCAATAATTTATTTAAGTTTTCATCCCTCGCAGCCCCCCATTTTCTCGTTGCCCCCCATCGTTCACTACATGAATATCATTTTAGTGATTTATTTTGAGGTCCGCAGGAACCCAAAAGGCGATCAAATATTTATTTGAAATTCAAAACGCAGATGAACCAACGCTAATGCCGACGAGAAATATTCATGTTTTGAATTATTATATCGTTCGCGTTCGTTTTTGTTTAGTGTTTACACTCGAATGTTTTAACCTGAAAAATAAAATAGATATATAAATGAATAAAATATTCTACGGTATATCTAACTCGATTCAAATATATTGTGTATATATATATATATATATATATATATATATATATATATATATATATATATGTTATATTATATATGTGAATTTTATTATTTATTTTATAATATCAATTTAATTTATTTTTATTTGCTTTGTGGTACAGTTAAAATTATTTATATTTTGTAAAATTATAGTTCAAAGGTTGCTTTATTAATTAAAATAAAAAAAAAATGAAGACTCTGTAATACGATTATTTAGCCTTTTATCTGCAGAATAATTATGTTTTTTTTAATTCATTATAAAAATATTATTAATAATTTTAAAAAATATTATTTTTAATAACATTGTAGTAATTTTTTCATATTTTAATTTAAATTCATTTTTATATTTATTTTTAATAATAAAATATATATATAAATTAATAAAAATATAGTTTTATATTTTATAAAAAAATATCTATAAAATATTTAGTGGTAATGTATATTTCTATATATTTGATTCTTGAAAATATATTATTATATCAAACTCATAAAATTGCTTATATAATATTTTAGCGATATTAGAAATACGAATGAGATATTTCGTATAATATGTAACGCAAATACAATGTGATACAATGTTAACAAATCGTCGAAATGACGAAGCAGGAATTTTGCGAAATTCTGGTTATTATTATTATTATTATTATTATTATTCGACACATGACTGCAACGCGGTAAATTGAAAAGTTACACCGTTTCACATGTAAATTGTAAGCAAGTAAGCCGCATAACGGCGATACACTCGAAGTTAACACTCGACCGACCGGCGAACGAACGAACGTTCGAAATGGGAACATCGGATATACGTGGGGAGGGGCAAATGTGTCGGGAAGACGGTGGCGCTGGTTGTACGCGAATTTCGAACCGACGATAGAATTATCTCGTCGTCGAATTGCCGGGTAAGTAAATTTGAACCACTTTCCCGGCGCGAAGACGGATAAGATCTCTAATATGCCGGTATTTATACAATCGTTTCATGTGTGTGTATATATATATATATATAAATATATATATATTAACAGGCGAGAAAATGAGCGCTTTTCAAATGTCGGCCGAGTCTCTTTGGTGTTCTCGTACGAATCAATAGAGTTTCAATGGCGAACCAAGGTTCTCAAAATGTGGCGCGCTTTTCAGTTTTGAGATGTGAAAATTATTATTTTTTTTAACGCAAGAGTTTTGATGGATATTTGTATGATTTAGTTTTTTTTTATATACCCCGTATATATAGTGTTAATTAGGCTGTGAATGTTTGAGTTTATATGATGTTATATTAAATTATTTATGGGAAAAATTGTTTAAATGGAAAAATTCTCATTTAATTACCTATTATGAACGAATGAGGTTGCATTTTATATATGCATTATGTCTTTTCATACTGAAGTATTTCTTTAGAGATTCGTTTAATTTACTTTATAGAGGTTGAATCGTAAGTTCCACCTGTAATTATAATGCATACTATTATTCTATTCTTTTCAAAAGTTGGCAATTCAAATAGTCAGAGTAGTTTACTATTTAAAAATATTCTTCCTAAAAATGAAAGACACATAATTTTAATTCACGTACTTTGATTCAATGTTAAAAAATATACGCGTATTTTGATTTAAGAAAATCTTGAGAAAAAAAAATTCGAAGAGACCAAAATTTCAATATATTTAGAAAAGTTTCGTTTTATACAGAAGCGGAAACGACTTTGGCTCGTATCGATATATTTCATAGCGATTTTCATCCACTTTAACTGAACTGAGCTCGGTCAGCTCGTAAACATGAATCTACTATGTATATACGGTTATAACGAGTATCGATATAACGAGCTGTGTTCGTTTTATTTCCGCATACTATATAGCTTTTCAGGTGAAAACGTTAATTTTGCCATTATGAAAAATCCGCTATCGAATATTTGTGTTTATTATTATTATATATATATAAATTTCAATATTGATCTTAGAATATTTTTATAGTATTATTTAATTGTTTTTGTCTTTTATAAATTTGTTTTAATTTTTGGTTCATATTATATAAAATCAAAAACTGCTTTTAATATATATTATATTAATAATCAACATTGTTGATCGGATTGGACATTGCCGATAACACAACACAAGTATGTATAAACGAATTCTGCTTCTATGCTTCCTCAGAAGTAATTAATTAATTCCAAATTAGCCATAAACGCAATTTCCGGACGAATTCTTTTTGTTTTTAATGGAAAACTTCGGTTAATTGGAGTCCGTATAATGTTCTCCGCCAAAGGGATGAAGCGAACCGGAGAAGACAAAATGAAAAAAAAAAAAGGAGGGGAAATAAAAAAGAAGAAAAGGAAGAATAAAATAAAAGAAAACAAAGGCTTCGACTGAGATAGAAGTTGGAGCGTCGATTTCTGACGCCATAAGGGCAAATGGACGCCGGAGTGGCCCTTTGTTCGAAGCACACTGCGTTTGCATAATTCCATCGTATCATTACACCCTTATATCCCTTTACAGAGGGTCCATTTTTACGTAAGTGAATTCATACGTGGGTTCAAGTCGACGCCGAGTGGCCTCTCACTCGTAAAAAACCTTTTAACAAGATTACACGGGCCTCAAATATTATAACAATCTGCCCGTTATGCGGCCCCACTTTTCTCTTTTCGCTCACACCATTTTTGTCTCCAATTTTCGCTATACGTATCACTATTACGTATTTGAATTTATCGCTTTTCATGTGGTAGTTAACACGTTGTGCGACCAAAGGTTATCCAGTTGCAACGGCTAGGATTTATATACTGGCAAAACTATAACCCGAGAGTGGTGGAAAATTTAATTTATGACCCAAGACAAAGGCTTCATAATATTTTCTCCAAGGAGCGACCCGACTACCATTGAAAAGTTTAGAATTATTAGATCTTATGATATCTAACGACCGTTGTTAAAATTTTGATGCTGCAAGTGAGGAGTTTATCTTTGTGAACTTGAGATTTTATAAATTATACATAAGTTAGTTTATCTATACAAGTGCTTATTAAAGCGAGTTTTTGAAATTTCATATAAAGAAAATTAATGTTTTGCTTTCATCATTCTTAATATATGTATATAAACAGGTGTTTTGCATAATGAAACTTTGAAGGGATTACATTAAAAACTGACTGACATAAAATATGTAACTTGGCTTCTCAAAATCAATACATTCTAAGTTAAGATCATCAATAAATGTTAAAAATAAATTATATTAATATATAAATTTACTTTAAAATTTTTTAATATACGTATAATATGTAGAATTTTATTCAAATAAATATATATTGTTTCATATCAAATTTAAATTACGTTGATTCGCGTTTAAACACATTTCAATGGCCGCAACCATTTTATTTTATTTTTTTTTTTTTTTGGTATACTTTGAAAAATTTGCGGCCTAAAAGTTTACAATAAAAACTGTCGGCCTAAAGTGGAAGTATTCAAAAAAAAAAATGAAAAAAAAAATTGGAGAAAAAAGTAGGGAATATCCCCAGTCGACTTGAGAACTAGACGAGCCCGCTAAAGTTTGTACGGTGAGTTCTCGAAAGTTTAGTTGTCAGTGCCAGATTTATGTTGGGACCGAAAAGGTCCCTCTTCGGGGCCGGACCTGTGGCACGCGGTCCTCCCATGGGGAAGAGATCGCATATAGAAAAGTGTCCTCAAAAGTAGACATCGGACAAAAGAAATATAGCCGCGAAATTACAGTAAATTCGTACAGTTTCAACTGATAATATTCAATCATATTTTTTAATATATAAATAATAATAAAAAATATGACACCACATTGAGATTGATATCGATCATACTAGACGATTTAAGATGAATCGTATATAACATTAAAATATGTTATAGATATTTATATATACATATATATACAGAATGAGTAATTTATTAATAATATATGAAATATTAACGATAAAATAACCTCAATACGTTTTGTTTTTTCTCTTGGTTAGAATAAATTTAGTGTGTTTACGGCTGAATAATATTCATTATTGATATTTTGCGTTGTGTACGCTAGTAACATTGCATAATATATAATTCATTAATATTTCATTGGTATCAGATATCGAACAACAATATGACCGGTACAATGGATGGCGAAATTATAAATTAAAATATTAATTTTGTCGAATATAAAATATACGCGCATTCGCAAAACGTACATTTAAAATATAATGGAATAAATTAGGATAGCCTTTTACGAAATCGTGTTATTTCACGATGCGGGCACTTTATTATTAAGATTAATTGATGGCGCGCCGTTAAAATTAATGTTAATCTTATGCCGTAAATTTAATTAAAGCAAGTTTCTAGACCGCCGCAAAACTAGATCATTTCATTACATTTAATTTGCATAAGCCAACGAAATGTCGGTCGATTACACAACAAAAGTTAATAAATAAACACGCGCGCATGACGAACGCGCGCTTAATATTAAAATAATACAAAATTGTATTAATTTAAATTTTCGGGTACGGATTAGAAATAATTGCCGAGGACGGAAAGGTGTATCGCACAAGGATGGCGCTCGTAGCGGACGGAATCAGGTGTTTTCAACGCTAGGACCGCGGTGCGTTCAATGTAAACGTTGCATTTGTACGATTTATTAATGAAAAACAATATAATAATATGTTGAAATTAATTTAAAATGTTCACAGATCTTAAAAATATTGTTTTTTAAATGTTATTTATTTATTTTTAATTTATGTTTATTATATTTAAAATAGTCCTTATTAGATATTATTACAGCTTTTATTTTCAATCTTTATATATAGAAAGATAGCCCTTCAACGTTTTCTTTATTATTCGCACGGAACAGTGATTGGCGAATATGGAGGTTGTTGCATTATTAAAATGTTATTTTTGAACAAAAACTTAAGAATCCTAATACAATTTAAATACACTGTAAATATAAAAAAATATCATTTATATTTCAAAAAAAACGTATCGTAAATATTTCAATATTATTTAATCAATGAAAAGTTTGAATAGCACATATTTAAGTTTTTCAAATATTATAAAAGCGCATTATAAATTTCGATCGTTAAAATCTTGAGATTCCGCTCGAAAAATCGAAAAATTCGTCCCCGTTCAAATGAAAGTAAAAAAAAAAAAAAGTGCCGTCTACGAATTTCGAGTGGAAAAACTTCGGAAAAACAGACGGCACGGAAAAATTCGGTTTTGTTTGATGTAATTTATTGGTCCATTAATTGCGCGAAAATTTCCATTGCAAATTTTCCACGTTTCATAAACTTTTCTCTCGCTTTTTCGTCGCATGCGAGACTCGAAAGTGACGATTTAAATATCTGTTTCGTTTATAAATCAATAAAATATACTATTATTATTTATACAAAATTTTAAATAATATATTTAATATTATTTAAAAATAATCAAATTTTAAATCAAAATTCGAAATGTTGATAGTTCGTCATATTTTCATTATACACTACAAATTATTAGCGTTTACGCATATCTCACGCATTTTTTTTTCATTAATTTATACAGGGTGTACATATTTATTATTTATTTATATTTTTCGTCGATTTGAATGGGGGAATGCTTTGTCGTTTATCAGTTTGGCGCAATAAAGGTGAAAATAAATCAATTTCTAAACGTGCAAGAATATCTATGTAATGTTGCGGTCCGCGAAATAAATTTCATCGATATTTTTATGGCGATACTTTATATTGAATATTTTAGTCATAAATTATGACGCTACGTGTACATAAATTGTGAAACGTGTGACTTTCCGATTTTCTTCTATGTTAATTTATTCATTGATTTCTGATCGAATAAATGATTTGTAAATATAAATATCAGTGTATTATTTAATTTTATTTATATGGTATATATATATGTATTTAAAAATTTTATTATCAAAAATATAGAACAATCTTATATATGCTATATAAATAGATGAGACTTGAGTAGTTTTATATTGAGATTGTTTTTACAATTTAATTTTTCAATTAAGTCTGCAATTTCATATTTAAGAAAATTTTCTTAAAAAAAAAATAAAATAAAATAATATTTCGTCTTTTCTTTGTAGTTTTTTTCAGGCTGCTTTTATATTATTTATAGTATTTTTTGGTGTGCGAGTTTTTAACTGAGAAATCGCAGCGAGACGCGCAGTGACACCTCAGGAAACAGTGCATCAAGTGCAAACCCGGGAAAGCGACACACATCCGCAGCGTTATTGTCAAAGTTAGCGTTTTCGACGAGATGCCGGTTTTTCCTCTTTGTCATTTTGGACCCTGACTCGGTATTATTTTCGAAGCTTTGAAACTCGCCCGCGAGACGACCGGAAGTTGGACGCATAAAAGACGAGAAAATACCCGAGGGCGACTTCCTCTCTATTTATTCTATTTTTTTTATTATTATTATTATTTCGGTTTTTCTTTCGATTGTTTTCTCTCTTTTTGCGCGGTTGCGGTGAAAATTAGCGCCGAGCTTTTCCGAGTGAGGATCCATGATGAAGTTTGAGCGCTTGATGTTACTTTGTGTAATTTAAGGGGAGTCGGAGTTAAGTGGAAAATTTTTATTTACATTACATAGAAGTCTATATTTTTAATTTTACATTTTATAAATATATATATTAGTATGAACAATATTTTTATATATAAAATTTGTATTCATTTGAATTTGTAAATTGAATGCAGAATCGACGCAGAGCCGCAATTTAACTTTAATATTTGATATCAATCCAAGGTATAATCGTAAAAAAAAATATTTTTTTAACAGAAGCGTTATACTGTATATTTGTATGACCTAAAAACAATTGTAAACCCATCTGAAATTACACTGTTTGTATTGCGAAGAGATTCAAGCATATTTAAATATTCCATTATGTCTAAAATGCAGAAGTGCACGCGCGAATGCACAGCTGCAATTCACTCATTATGCATAGCAAAAGCGTCTGTGTTATTGAAGAAAATGCGCAAAAGCCTTATTTCGATGTTTAATTTACGCGAATGAAAATCAAAAATTAAAATAGAACACAAATTTCAGATAGAAATAAATGTTTTTTTAGCTCGAATATCGTTCGAGAATTTTAAGAATTTGTCGGTAAAAATCGTATTAATATTTTTTATAATAAAATTAATTGAAAATAAATTGATATTTTGAAGCTTAAAATAATAATGTGGATCCAACAAGGATTATTTGTTGTATAGTATATAGTATGTGGTTTGCGGTTCGTGTATTAGACACGTGTAATTTGAAATATTACAGGTGTTTTACGAAGGATTTGTAGTTATTTTAGTAAAAATGTTTCATACTTTAGATTAATGAAAAACAAATCTCGTTTGATTTAAAATGAATCAATATTTATAGAATTTTAAAATATTATTTCCGAAATAAAAAAAAAATAGTATGATAATTGAAAAAATTAGAAAGTTTTCCATGAAAATTCTATGTAAAATATGTCATATCAAGTTTTGATTTAGTTCTATACGTTTGATTATAAAAAACGACATTTTTTAAAGGAACTTTTTAAAATACTTTAAAAGAGATTACATTTTTTTTTCAAAAAAAATTTTAACGTAGTTCGGTAAATGATATTCACTGTTATTTTTTTCAATTTTACATTATATTAAGAAAAAAATACTAGTGACATTACAACTTTTGAGTGCGTTTTTAACACACTTTAAAAATTTTAGTGAATTTTTTTCTTCATTTTTTGTCAAATTTTATATTATGGTAAATATACATATTTTTAATATTTAACATTATTTACTATTATTTAATAATGATCAAATTTTAAATATATATTATTAAAATTAGATTCAAATTTAATTCTATATAGATATAAATCTTTTTTTTTTTAATACGTTGATATCTAATATACAAAAATATATACTTTTTTTTTATCAAAATGTTTACTTTTAGTCTATATGAGAATATTGAAGGTGCGTTCGTTTTTTTCAATAAAGAAAACATTTCGTATACGTTTTTCACGAGGGTGGAATGGGGGTTGAAATATCATATATTCCACCCCATAAATAATTTAATGAAAAATAACGAATTTTCTATTACACACTTGATTTCTATTGAAAATATTTTTAAAATAGAATTATTCAATGAAGAAAAAAAATATTTAGATCGAATGCTCCTTTCTTAAATCAGAGGGTTGAGGGATGATAAATTTAAAAATTAAATATGTACCCCGTGAAGCGTACAGATGCAGTGGCAATGGATGCAGATGCGACGTTTGCATACAAATAAATGTCTGTTTATTTGTACACATGGACTTCCAGTATTTGCATACGAAACGACGAGATGACAATGGAAATATTTACATGAAATTTGATTCCGAAAATCGGTATTCATATTTTCCGTGATATGCTGAAAATTTGATCGATTTCGAAAATTGAGCATAATTATTCAGAATTTGAATGTGACTAGTTCAAAGTTTTATTCATATTATAATAATACATTAATAAATTAAAGTATATATTAGAATAAAATATATTATATCAATTTTAATAAAGAAAATTCTGATATAAAAATACAAATTTTTCTAGTAAAAATATTAAAATTAACAGCTGAATAAAGTAACAGTGAAACAAATTTAAATAATTATTTTTATTATAAATTAAATTAGTATTAATTGTTAGACGTAAAGTTTCTTTTTTGAGCAATGGAGCCTTCATTGAATTTTAAAAAGGTCGAATCACTAATTATACGTTCAACTTTCGATTATTATTTATTCATAACAGAATTTTAATTCGTTATACAATTTCAAATTGAACTATATTTACCTAACTTTCTTTAATGAATCATTTTATTTAATTGATACTATATTTATGACACACACATATATAAATGTATGATATATAATGATAATAGAAAAGTGGAGTCTAACGTGGAGTTTTAAAGTCAAATTCGTACCATTGACGCGCGTTAAGAAAAGTTTTTCCATTTTCACACATGAGCGCGCGCACTATGAAAACGATGGACGGTGAAAAGCGGCGAAGAAAAACGCGGAAACGGAAAAGCGCAATACGGGCGTCGTAATTTCGGGTCACCGTCGAATGTGGCGGTAAATGTGTGTCGTAAATACGGTGATAAAATTTTTAGCATAAGCGCTCAGAGAAAAAAGAGCACGTTTAATAAGAGCTATTTCGCAAAACGGCCAGATAAATTACTCTGTTTAAGTATTGAGCGGCAATTTTCACTATTCGGCTTTCCCATTCGTTAAAGGGGTAAGGCCAACTATAAATAGGGTCACCGTGCGATCAAGGCTTTATCGGCACACACTAGCATTTATATTGTATCGGGAACTGTTAATCTTTTAACGTTAAAATGTAAGCGAAATGTCGTGTTGTGTTATTGATGGAATGTATGAAATATTTATTGAATCATTTTCTTTATTATTTAGTTTAGTGTTAATATTAATATATATATATATATATATATATATATATATATATATATATATATACAAATTATATTAAACTTGTATATTTTTTTTTAATATATAAGCGTAAAATTTATATAACATACATTTAATCAATATTATAGTAATGTATGGATTTTCTTATTACACTTTATTATATAGACATTGTTAGGAAGTAAATATTGTAATATTAGTTTATTTTTAATTGTAATATGTATATATATATATATATATATATATATATATATATATATATATATATATATATAACAAATTTGATATTAAATTCGGATTGTATATATTCATAAAGTATACGGTAAAGAAAAATGGGTTAGATTCTAAGAAAATTCGCTGTATAAATATTATGAAAATTCTCAAATATCTATATATTGTCAAAAATACGACGAGATGAATTATTAATTTATATGTGAAACGTACATTTTTATTATTATTTGAATAATTCGTTAAATATGCTTTCTTTATTTATATTTACATATCATATATATATATATATATATATATATATATATATATATATATATATATATATATATATATATATATATATATATATATTAATATATAAATGGTTTTACAATTAGTAATGTATATTTTTATCTAAAAAATAAACGGAATCTTTGAGAAAAAATAGCAATTAAAGTTTTAGATTTAAACTGAAGTAAAAGAATAAGATAGTAAAATAGTAAATTAATTATTATTAATTTACTTTATTTTTATAATATTTAATAGTCGATATTTTTCGTATATATATATATATATATATATATATATATATATATATATATATATATATATATATATATTATAGTTATATTTCGTAGAATATTAAACATGAATATTAAATATATATTAGATATGGTAATAATTATTATATTTGAGTTTAATACCACTGACGTAAAAGATCAAAGAGTTATTTAATTCCAATTCATATAAAAGATTCTAATTCAAAACTATATATTGAATATTTAAATACTAATTAATATTTTATTATTAATATTAAATAAATGAAAACTAATTTGACGTTAAATTAATATAATATATTGAAAAGTACTCCTACGAAAATCATTTTCGACTTTAATAATTATAATTTCTGTAAAATTATCAACATAATTTGTTAAAAATCATAATATTTAATATGTACTTCGTCTTTCGCTGAAAAGCAACAATTGAAAATGTAACATGAGATATTTCTTGGTTTCAAAACACATTTATTTTTATACACATGAAATAAAATACATTTTTATATATAAATCAAGTCATAAATGTTATATCATAATATTTTTATATTATATAAAAAGCAACATTATGGCTTATATAATAGAAAAAAGGAGGAAAATTGGCAATCGCTGAATGTCGGTCGATTACAAAAATTTGAGACGAAATATTTGACTCATTCAGTGTAAATATATATATATATATATATATATATATATATATATATATATATATATATATATATATATATATATATATATATATATATATAGAGCTCCTAAATAAAAATAAAATAGAATCGTAGTTGTTACTAAAAAAAAATATAGCGAAAATAAAATATTTTCGCGGAAAATTGTCGACGCTCTATAAGCCCTTTGCAAATACAACATATGAATCGTAGAGGCAAAAAAAAATGTGCGGAAAAAGAAAGGAAATCCGTTTTCTCGGATAGGACAAGAAAATAAATGTTGAATCAATGAAAAAATATATTTATTTTAATAGAATATAAGACTGCGTGGAAATTGTAGTCTTTATCTAAATTAGAAATAGCGAAATGTAGTTTCGAAGGTTTCAATAATAAGTTCGATACTTTTTTTTTTCTTTGTAACCATATTCGATTCCGAAATCGGCAAAATAACACTGAACGCATTATTTTCAGTTTATTTTTTCACTTGACAGAACTTTGAGATATTTATATATAAATTTTATAATATAAAAATAGAATTAGAGAAGATAATTTTGAAACTAAACCATTAGGAATCTCTTTGAAAATTTAGTAGAAGCGGTCGAATTGTACTTTTACATGTCGATTTGGCACGTGAAAATTGGCCGTTTGGAAAAGCGGTACGCTTTTAAAATGGAGTTTTTCTTTAGTTTTTGCACCAAAGTAATCAATGTGAGTGAGTTAGTTGGTCAGTTGGTTTTTTTTTCTCTCTCTTAAGTTTACATTTTGAACCGTTTCATGAACAGAAAGGAAAAATGAAACAAACGGCGACCGAAAGTTTCAATGGAAAGCGCTATACAGAGTGATTTTTTTAAAATCAAAGTCGTTAATTCGTGACAATTTTAAAATATGATTTTTTATCGCACTGTATATTTTACGATGATAAAAAAAAAACGATCTAACAAACGGAATAAATCCGGATGAGATTCACACTTTGCTCGCGGCAAATTCGAAAATAAAATTTACACACGAGTTTTCACAAAAAAAAAAAAATATAACCGGAATAGATCACGCACGTGAAAACAGCGATAAAAAAGTGCGTTTCTCGTTATTTTTTTTTTTTTTTGGTTTTTTTTAATATGCGTTCCGTCGGAAAGGCAGTTTCCGTTTCCTCTGGAATGCTATTCGTGATTACATCTTCATACGAGAACTTGAAATGCGCATAAATTACCGGATTTGTGATCCGGATCGTGCTCATCCGGAAAAATCAGATTTTTCCGGAAAATTCCTCGGCAGCGGAAAAATTCGAGCATTTTTTATTCACCTGGAAATAAACTTCTCTTTCGTCGCATAATTAATACATGCATACATAATATTGTTACGTTTCAGAAATTTTACATTTTAAAGCATTGTAAAGCAGTGGTTCATAACTAGTGTGCCATAAAAACTTTTAATACTGTATATTTAATGAAAAAAAATTATTTCTTTTAATACGCCAATAAAATTCGACAGTTTATCGTAGATTTCTTCGAAGTTAAAAATTGGCTTATCAACGCAATTTATTATACTTTTTTTTTTCGCTTTTTCGAAAGCCATAAAGATGTTCCGAGATTGGCCAGAAATACGAAGGGAGATTAATTAGGGTTCAAGTTTGTACTTAAGTATCGAGGGGCAACTTGGTTCAAGTGTCGTCGATATAATAATGAAAACCTGTTTTTTTTTTAAGAAGTGTGGCCGTGAAAAAATTTTTTAAAGTGTTTTTAAATCTTCAAATTTTTTAGAATTACCGAAATGGATTTTTACATTATAATATGAGAAATATACATGTATAATAATATATATTTATATATAATATGATAATGTGCATATGTATATAATGATAATATGTTAGTAAAAGGAAAATTTCACGAGACGTCAGTTCATATTTCAACATCACATTCAATCGATCGATTCGCCCGCGGAAAATGCACGCCGGCGGAAGGGAATGAAAAAAATCGGAAAAACACTTTTCCCGTTAATCGGCCGCTCCCTTCCCCCTCCCGGGTGCGTGTGCGTGTGTTTGTACACACTATAAGGTAAGATTGATTGGTTTTTTCGTTACTGGGTTCTTTTTTTTTCATCTCTCTTCTCACATCAAATTCTTATTTGTCGATGATGGATTGTCTGCTTCGACCTCGATTTCGACTGGAGTATTTGTTTTCATTTTCTTCGCGAAACGAATGTGTGTATGTGTATATTATTTTATTTATATTAAGGTATTATTATGTTTTTTAAAGCTTTCTTTAATAAGTTAAAAATATTATCTGAAGACGCTAAGCAAATAATTAATAATTATTCTTGTAATATGAAATGAAATAAAATTCAGTTATATAGAATTTAACCAGTATTAGATATGAATTACAGATTATTTTAAACAACTTAATAATTATATTTCGATGAAAAAAAAATGAAAATATGCAATGAATATATATTAATTTGTAATATAATTTTGATTGGTACATTTAGCTAAAATTTATTTTGCATGCCGTATATTTGTTGGATATTTTTTTAATATTATATATAATATAAAGTATGATAAAAAAGTATATAGCAAAAAATTATACAAATTGCCCATACCGCTCAGTGTGTATATGTAAAGTGAATAGTAATGAATGAACAAGACGAAGAGCTTTAGTTATGTTGGCGGAATATTAAATTTTTTTTCGACATTTTCATCGCGAAAAAAAAGGGAACAATGGCCTCTTTTTCGTCTCTCTCCAATTTTTTTTTCACTCTTCGGCCTTCGGGCTTTTCTTTATTTCTTTAGAAAATTTTCCAATATGTCGGTGGAAAATTTCAATGAAAATGCAACGTTTTATCGATGAAGCGACGACGACAGCAAAAATTTCATTCGTGTTCTTTTTATTTTATTTTATTTTTTTTTTTTGCATCGTAAAGGGGGGCAAGAATGTCTTGCACGTTATATGTGACATGTCAGTGCTTATAAAAACCCCATAAATTATATTTTGTGGTGAACGCAAAATTCATTTTGATCCATAACGGGTTTCATGTTCATGTTGCGCATATTGTGGGTCAATGAAATTCAACTACATATTATGTATTTTAGCAAAAATTAAAGCGATGCGCAATCAAAATTTACATTAATTATAATAACATTGTGATATAATAATGAAAATTATATTATTTTATATAAATCAACATTGATTGCGATATATATAAAAAAAAATAACTTCCAATTTGTTGATAGCGTATATAAGATGAAGAAAAAGATACCCTTTGTATATCGATAATTCCCAAAAGATACTCTCACGAAGATCGTCTAGTACAAAGACAGGAATCTTATTTTCCTGCGAGATATAGAAGATCGAGTGTCCTGAATTCGTCGATTCCCTACGGGACCCTAAAAATATAGATATTTGTATTTTTTTTTACGTGGAAGGATCAAACTTAAAAATAATTCATCTTCCACAGTCTCTTTTCATTTTCATTTTAATATTGTTCGATCTTTTTGTTCTATATATATATATATATATATATATATATATATATAATATTTTTTTTTTCATATTTATCTAATATATTGAAATTAACTACGGTAAACTTTATATGAGAAATTTATTAATATCGGACATATTTCTTGCATATCCATATATATATGAGGATAATAAGCTGAGATATATATGTATATTTATAAATTTGCATATATGTTAGTATGTAAAATGAGAACTCTGAAAGCTAACTGTGCTCAAGGGACACATTAGAAAGGGTTTTTGGAACCTATTCGTCATTTCTGCAACATGCATTAATATATATTCCGATGTATCAAATTTTGTGTATCTGAATCTCATTAATATGAAAAATTTTTAAGAATACATATTTTATATGATTTTTATTAGGAATTAAATTTTGGTATAATATAATTTTTTTTCAAACGTTTTCTGTTCAATAATATGTCATAAAGTATTTGTAATTGATTTTTGAATTAATGAAAAAAAATAGACGGTTAGCTCGATTGCGCCCACATTTTTTTATGTGCCCATATTGAATTTTTAATTTGCAATTGATGAGTTTTAAATTGTGAAACTTGTAAAATCGTCAAACGTCATTATTATATATATATATATTGATTTCATTAAAAGCGCGAATGTCTCATTAATCAAGTTTCGATTGCGTATTTGTTTGTTTTGAATCGATGTGAAAATTCGAACGCGAATCCACTCGAATATATTATATTGTTAAATGTCGTATATTTAATATAAATATTATGTTATATTTTTCAGTGAAACATTATTGATAATTAAAAAGGAATTTACAATGTTATAAATAATATAACGCAACACGTTAAAAGCCTTTTGAGACTGACATTCTGGGTCACGAAATTTTAATAATACAACAAACCGTGAAGGAAATAAACGAGAAAAATGATAATAATTCTCAAAAAAAAAATTGAAAAAAATAAAATGTATAAAAAAAATCCCTCCGAAATGGAAGAGGAAAGAGGGTGGAAAAACCGTCGGGGGGAGGGAGGGGATGAAATTCGCGGTTTCTTTGCCGTCATTCGAAAAATTATCATCGTCCACGCTCGGAAAAACAGAAATGGCGGCACAATTAATTTTAAAAGCCTTTTAAACTGTGCGCTTTGCAATTTTGAAAGCGCCTCTCGAATTTCGCCCACTTTGACGGACGTTCGCGATTATTTATTTATGAATTTTTCGTGCACTGTGACTTCGTTGAAGCGTATCGACTTACCGATATGGAAAAATTGGATATTACCCCCAAAAAATTAATGGGAAAATTGAAAATTCGATATTAAAAATAAACATCATCAATATTAATATATATATTACATATTTAAAAAAATAATTTTAATAAATTAAAAAAAATATAAATAATATAGTAATAACGTACATGTTCACTAATCTATTTAAAAATATTATATTAAAATAGATTAAGTAGAGCATTCTCATTTTAATGTACTATAATATAATTTAAAATATATGTCGATGAAGATTTAATAAAAAAATAATAAAAATTAACCAACTCATCAAAATCAAGTTATAATTATAAAATTTTGAATATATTTTTGAAACGATTTCGTTTAATCGTGTATTTTTTTTAAGAAATATTATTAAAATAAATTTTTAATTTAAAATTTAATGGTCCGTTTAATATATAATATATTGTAATATAAAACTTTTAATACAATGCGAAGCATATTTAACGAAATAAAGTAAATAATGTTGGAAGTTTGCGCGTTTTAGGATATTGTAATTTCGCAAAATTGCCACATTAAAATTTGTTAGTAACAAACGCGCGTTATGAATGTTCATACGAATATATGTGTTACCGACAAAGAAATAACGATTTTTTTTATAATATTAATTTTGAATAAATGGATTTTCAACCCACATAAACAAATATATTTATTTATAAATATGTTTATCGCGATTTGCGTAATTATTTATTATTAAAGTATTGAAGAATGTATTGCGTTCATCGTTGTTTAACAACAACATATAATACATAATAATATGAACACGTACAAATGAATATATTTGTGTAAATGTATAGAAATTATATATATATATATATATATATATATATATATATATATATATATATAACTATAAGGGCGAGTGTGCGTTGCGTATTTAACTGCGTACTGGAAAAAGTTTTAACGGCGTCGTCGCGGTTAACGTTAAACAACGTAAACGTGAACGTAAATGCGTATGTGCCGTAATTAGCGCGGAAAAGCACGAAAAGTGGATTTTCCGCGTTATCCTTCGAGGATCTCACAAAAAGCCTTGAAAAGAATAAGACGTACGATTGCCGATTTCCATTTAAATTGAATGCAGAAAAGTCTAGATTTCAGCATGTCGCAGCTTTAACGGGAAAAATAAAACTTTTCCGACTATTATAAACCTTGAAATATATCATAAGTACTATATATATATATATATATATATATATATATATTTTACCAATTTTTTTTTGTATAACAGAATAAAAAAAATATTTAGTTCAGTTTGAAAATTAATTATTAACAATTGAAATTGATATGAAAATGTTAAATAAAATCATAAATTAATTTATGTATTTTAAATATATATTTATTGCAATATTTTAATTATATTATATATAATATAGAAATAGTAAAAATATATTATTTAAAAAAAATATTGTTTTGGAAAAAAAAACATGTAAAATAGAAAATTATTAAAATATTGTTATCAAAAATCTAAAATTTTAGACAATATTTTTTTTGAATATTTTTTTAATAAATATATTTTTATGATTTATTATTCTAATATTTATAATTTATTATTTTATAATGTTAAAATATTTTATTTTAAACGCGAACTCAGTGTTTCGCAAATATAAGTAAAATTTTCTATAAATAATTTTGATTTTGTTCTACAGATTTCGCTATGAGTTCTTTTTGATTTTCGCGTTTATTTTAATATAATATTCATATAATATTCGAAATATAAATTTTAAAAATTCTATATTTTTTTTCACTATTTTATTTTTGTTTTATTAATTGAAATAAACGATTAATTTTATTATTTACACGCGATTTTATTTATTTTTTTTTTATAAAAGAAAATGAAAATTTCTAAAATCCTCTCTAAGGTATAATTTTCGTTTTTTTTTCTTCTTTTTTTTTAATATAATTTAGCATTGAATACATTTCGAGAGCAAACACAGCCAAAAACACACAGAAGCCAGTCGTGGGATGAAGATGTTGAAGAAGTGTGAGCACCCTTCGCAAACTACTTTTGTAAGTTCATTAAGTCAAGACGTATCAAGACGAGTCTTAACCTGATGGTGAAACTCGATGGTATAGTCGAGAGGTTTTTCCTATGGAAAATTGCACGAAGACAGAAACAGTTTTCCATTTATATACATTTTTGTTCTAATATATGATTACTTCATATATATATATATTTTATAAAAATGTTTTATTTTATAAAAGAATTATTTAAACTGTATATATATATATATATATATATATATATATATATATATATATATATATATATATAGTTTAAATGGTATATATTTTTTTTAATAATGCCAGGCCAGTCGTCGAAAACAAAAGGAATGGGTCAACTTTTATCGTATTTCAAAACGTCGCTTATTTTTATGTAGATATGATAAAATTGGAAATATAGCATCATCTGCGGAGTTATGATCAAATTTTAACAGAGAAAGCGGCGCAAAGCGCAGAATTAATGGTTAGATGGAAATCAAATTTGACAGCAAAAGAGCAAAATGGAACCGGAGACGACTGCGATGGATTTAATTTTGTACCGTTCACAGGATGATTTAAAATTTTTGATATTAGAAAAAAAATATATATTTGATTTAAAATTATATTTTAAATAATAATATCAATCGGAAATAAAATAAAATTCATTTATTTTATAATATAATTAATTATGTGATATGTAATCATATAGAGATAATAACGTCGTTTCCTTAAACAAGTTAACAAATTTCCCCCTAATGTCGTACATCTTCTCGGGCGGTATGTTTGAAAGCGAATTTTAAAGCAAGCGAGAAGAAAAAAAGAAAACGGATGAAAAAAAAAAAAGAAAAATTGGAAAAACGGGAAAATGTTTGTCAACGCGTCGGAAGGATGGGGGAGTTAGACAACGCGTGAAGATCTACGACCGTTGATTTCCATATAAATTGGTTACAGTAGAATAGTACTTTGGCATTATCCTTTTTTTTCGGTCTGGAAGACACTTCTCTAGGACCGTTGAGGGCTTTTCGAAGGGTCTTAAGTTGCATAACAACGACTCCAGTGCGAACGATTCGATGAAAACAAATATCCGTCGAGAAGTGAGACATTTTTCTACGTCCCTTGAATGGAAACGGAACCCTCTTTTTTCTCTGTTTTTTTTTTTTTTTTTTGTTCAGAAATATGACTAGAAACGCATTGCATCCAAATTGATTGGATCAAGTGTTTCTAAATTGTGTTTTAATATTTTTTATATAAAAATTTTTCGATGTTTTATTATAATTTATTGATGTATGGTATTTTCATTCTTGGAATAAAATTAATTTCTATTTAAAAATTCAGTTATATATATATATTTTTTAACTTTATATTAAAGTTTGACAAAACTGCATGTGAATAAATTAATGATTTTCAATTTAAAATAGTAATATATTTGTTAAAAAAAATATCACGTGAATGTTGAAAAGACTTCTGAATGTAATATATATAACAAACATATCGAGAACGTAATACTTTCAGTTTGTATTTGGAATTTAAATAAGTTTGAATATCTCTGGTATGCTTTCGCGATTGAAAAGCGACTTGAGTGCATTAGTGCTATGAAAAAGAAGAAAAACTGAATTTTCTACATATAGAAAATTGTTATTCTCAAACTTCACTCAATTTTTATTCAATGTGAGAAATAAATTACATGATTATGAATAATATTAAAAAAAAATCGTCGGTGAATAAATTGAATTTTTACGTATAAAAATTTCATCAATAAAAAATATATTTTAAAAGAAGAATAATTTAATATAATATAAAATATCGAACATTCAGATATAGAATATGAATAAAAAAATAAGCTTTGCTTTAAAAAAAAAATATTACATCATAAGATGTGATTTTTTTCTTTCTGAGGAAAAACGTGTAAAATCGCTCAATTTTTGGAATCGAAAAAAGGGTTCACGAAAATTTTCTTCAGTTTTAGCGCATTAATGCGCTCGTTTTTTTTATTTCACCCTCGATCCGCACCTTTTTTCGACCGCTTTTTTTCCGACCAGAGCCTTCACCCTCGAAAGGGCTCTTCAAGCTCACGACAGGCGAAATGAAGCAAAAGTTTCCTCAGGAATGGTTTTTCCGTTAGAAGATAAGAGGTCGATATCCTCACCTTTTGCCGATTTTTTCATTCTCTCTCCGCTTATTTTACTCTTTTTCATACGGCGTGTTCTTTTTTCTATTATTTTTTTCATTTTTTTTTTGCTTCTGGCAACCCATTCTCATTTGTGCAGTCGTCGGGTGTGTTTTTATCCCCATTTTCGAATGGGAATGGAAACATTTTTCCCATTTTCTGTCCATCCCCGTTCCCGATTTCTTTGTATTTATGTGCGATTTTATCGAGTCGACAATTAAGATAATATTTTTAGACGTTTTTATTCGCTCATACGGAATTCCGGCCGTCGACGAAGCGGATTTAATGACGCGATGTGATATTTATGCGATTGAAGTGCGTCTTTCGTTATTTGTTCCGCTCATTGGCGAAGCTTTATTCTTTAGATTCAGTAAAAATCATATATTTTTACCATAAATGACGTTAAATATATTAATTTTGAATATTTATATTATATATATAAATATTCATACTTATATTATCATATAATATATCATACTTATACTATCAAATAAAATAATTATCAGAAATTTAATTTAAAATTAATCATTTTACAATTTTAATTTTTCCTTTCATTAAATCTTTATTTTATACGCATTATTATTTTCAAGCAAAAATATAAATTCATACAATTTTTGAACGTCGTATTAAATCAGATTTTCAGGTCACGGTCAGATTATAAAAATTATATATATATATATATATTATATATATAATAGAATTTCACTTTCATATCTTTCACGATTATATATCATTTATTTTTTTTTAAAGGTCGTTCTCAACTTTGTCCTACTTATTTTGTTTAACGTCTCCAGATATGAAGCCTTACGACCTAAGGCTATGTGCAAACATATATATATATATATATATATATATATATGTGTGTGTGTGTGTGTGTGCACATTTTGCGATCAAAGGTTCTGACTTCCATCAAGGGACGATGCAGCCAACAAATTGGAACCCTAAGGACACATGTCCATCTAATCCTAAGTTAATCGTGTTTTACTAACAACCCTAACCGTATAACGTGCCCTCGAGACGCTACCAGCCACTAATCATTTTCCTACATCATGTCGAATCGAATTAATATGTTGTTATTTTTATAACATGTATTTATTAATAAATATATTGACATAAAAAAAAGATCATTTTATTTATTTATAAATTTCTAAGAATAGTTCAGAATTATCATATTTGAAACAATTCAGATTGAAATTTTTAACGTATAAATATAAAATTAATATCAATATGGATCTACTTCAATAGTAGACAAAAAAATATGATTAAAATACTCTTCAATTTAAATAATATTTTCATACTTATATGTAAATTAATTATATATTTTTTATTATTATTATTGACGATACGATTCGAAGTGCGATTGTTATTTAATTATTCGGCACGCTTTCAATTTCTCCGAAAGCGCTTTTCATTTTATAAAAATATAATAAATACGTATAGAATATAAGGGGTTGGGAGGTTGTTACATAAAGGAAAATAATTGAAAATTATTATTGTGTCGCCTTCGAAATTGAAAACGCGTTGATTCTTCGATTATCGAGATTTTTCCATTCGAAACGAAGGACGCAATTATTTTCATTGGAAATTTTTCGCTTAATAAACGCGATTTCTGTCGCGGAATTTTTTCGCATTTGCGTCCAATTGCCGTAAATTTTTCTCATTTATTCGTTATAGTCGCGTCTTCTCATTATTTTGTCGAATAAAATACAAAATTTTCAATTAAAATTTATGAATATATTTTTAGTTTCGTAAAAATATAATAAATCACGCGCGCTGAAAAATGAGATGCGACTTTGAATATAACTATTGTAAAATTATAATTTGAATGTAATAAACAATACATATGATATTAAAAATTAACGTCAAATATAGAAAAAACGTATAAAAGTATTTTTTGTGATAAATTTAATATGACATCTGATTTTGAATATAGTTTATCTATCGTCCTTTTATGCAAATGTTGACTTTTATAAAGTCGACTTGAATATTCAAAGAAAAAAATCATTTAAATATAATATTCGTGCCGTTCCCCCTGTTTATACCATTAAAACAAAATTGAGCGGAATACCATTAGTTTCACGAGAAAAACTTTGAAAAAATTCCCATTTTCCAACCCTTTTCGATAGCTAAATGCGTTATACGCGTATATATTATGAGCGTTATAGCGAAATGCGGCGGTTAAGGGACGAAGGGTGGGACACAACGGTAATTAAAATATAAAAGTATATTCGGCAAACCGAAAAGGAGAAAATGGGAAATTAATGCGGCGGTATAATTTTCACGACGCGTGAGTGTCGCAAACAAAAGTTTTTCCACGATCTCAATTAGAACGCGTAATCGTATTCTTGGACCGTTTGTAAAAATTAACAGGGCGATTATAAAGTTTTCGATGGTCGATTAAAATCGCTTTAATATGAAATTATTCGTGTCGTGGCGTAATTTTACGACGACCGCTATCGCTCGTAAAACGATTAAAATCGAGATTTAATATATATATATATATATATATTTTTTTTTATATATATTGTACATATATAAAAGTGTAAAATGAAAATAATACGATGAAAGATCAAATCCAATTTCGCGGTTTGTTACCCTTTTCAAGCGATGCGCTTACACAGAATGCAGAAGCAATCAAATCGAAGGGCACCACCGCCTTTCAGTTATAAATATGTCAGAAAGTAATGATTAATATCAGAAAAGGGATGCAAAAATGGGGTTCGCACAATATTTCTGTTTTCTATTTTATCGATGCAATATTACAGATGTTGCGAATCAAATTTTTTAAACGATTTATGCTCGAGTTCTTGTGTTATATGTTATTTATTAATCGCGGATTTTCTTAAACTATATCATACTGGGATAAATTGTTCGCATTCTATGAAAATCCTTTTCATAGAAATTTTGACGTATTTAATCGCGGATTTTCTTAAACTTTCAAAGTCTTCGATGGTTTATATAAAAAAAAAAACGACAGCATCGATCCATTCAAGTCATTACCCTGGTGGGATTTGCACTAGACACTTCTTTTGTGCTCGAATTTACCGCAGGATTAGAATCCGGATTCGCAATGACGGAGTCCCTATTTGCGGACAGGACATTCTGTGCGAGTCCATTTTACCGGCTTCGCTTTTTGTTTGCCAATTCTCTAGCTTTCCCGTTGAAAATTTCCCAGTCGGATTCAATTATTCATACGAACGTAAGAAAATGGAGCGCGCAGCAAATACTTGGTAAATAAATTCGTAATGAATCGGCGTTTCGACTCATTTCGACTTTTAGTTTGCTGCGTCGAAATGCACGGCTATTAACGGATATTTCGCATGAAAAGTCGTTAGTTTTGTCTGTGAAAATCGTCGAGGAAAACTTCAGTACTCGTACATTATATAATTAACCGGTTCATTGCTGAAAACTCCGCCGGTGGGCAACTTCAGCATGAAAATGGTTGGCGTACGGCAATTTCAAAGTTAATTTTTGCGCTTCTAACGAAAATAATTTTAAATTTAGTTTGAAATAATACATAATACAAATGTAAATTATTGCAGTTTCTAAAATATAAATTTTATATAAAAATTATATGCTTTCACATAAAATGAAATTGATTTAATAATATATAGATATTAAATTATATTGGATCAGCTTCTATTATTAATTAATATACAATATAAGTAATATGGGCAAACTTTATAAGGTCAAATAAATTAAAAAAATATTTAGGCAGGCTGAAAAACAATTATAAGTGATAAAATATTTTAATATATTTAAAATCATATCGCGCGTCCGAATGAACAGCCCTAAGGGTCGTACTTTGTCTATGACTGATCTAAATCTATTAAAATATTGAATCGTTTAAAAGTCAAAGATATAAAATCGGGTCAAAAGTCATATCGGTCGACTATTTTCGGGATGAGTTTTCGTCCTTGTAAATAAATCGCTCCTGCGGCTTAATAACAACCGCCGGCAAAGGCATGTAAATTCGCCGCGGAGTCAATTAGTCGATTTAATTAATATTGTAGCACGGTAAAGCCTCATCGATGTGGAGTCAATAAAGTTAATACAAAAGGTTAATAGAGAATCGATAAGGTCACAAACCCGACTCCACACTCGAAATCCTCGACGGTTAACAGTTTCTCATCTTGACGTCAGAATTGTACCAAAATTTTCCAATTTATCAGTATGAAATCCTCACTTCACTAATGTAAAGAATTTTGCTCTAAGATATTATAATATGTTCTTAAAATTGATATTTTTCATTCATATATCAAATTTAAATTAAAAATAATACTGCTTTAATGAACGTATTAAATAGTTTTCGACATATTTATAAAAAAAAAAAATTCGCCTACCTTTCAATTTCTAGACTTAAAGATGAATGTTTTTATATATATATTTTCAGTTAAATTATTAATTGATATAATATAAATAATATTGATTGAAGATTAAAAGTACAAATCGATTGTGTGACAGTATTTTTAGTCATCGATTTTTTTTTATCAAGTTGACCTTTTTTCTAAATGTTAAATTAATGATTTTAATATCAATTAATATTGTATTTACAACATAAACAACGTGGACTTGAAAATTTACCTATATATAAAAATATATATATTTTTTTTTATAAAATTTTAACTTCATAATCCTAATTGAGTTTGATACAAATAATTATAATAGAATTTATATATTTTCATATTTTTGATACGATGGAAAAAAATCTATAACTATATTAAATTTGTCATTATTACAGTTTTATAACTGACATTATCGTATAAACATACACACTTAAAATTACCACTTCTGAAATCCAGTTAATAAACGTTCAAGTAATAATATATATATAAATATATATATATATATATATATATATATATATATATATATATATATATATATATATATATATATATATATATATATATATATATATATATATAGCAAAATACCGTCGGTTCAGATGGTAGAATTGCGGAAGATCAAGATTGAAAGAGACGTGACCGTGAGTGTGTGGGTCAAAAATCACTTTGACCCGTGAGCTTAAATGCCTTTATAACTAAGCCCTCGAAGTCGTAAGGGTCGAATTGGCCACTCAGGGACAGTTTTGCCCTATTTATTTTTGGGTGGGCAATGGACAATCGTGACCGTTATTGTTCGCATTCGTGTTACGGCAACAATTCGAGCACGTATCTTTACAATTGCGGATGATGGCACAGTGCTTAATCGTTAGATATTACATATACTTTTTCACGATTAATATTATATAAATAACATATAACTAATGTTGTATTTATCGAAATTATCAATTATATATTGATATTTTAATTTAAATTTTATTAAAAAAAATATATATATATAATTTTATTTTTGGTTGTAAATTTTGTATTAACACTTTGTACTTTGTCACCACTTAGATTAATTCGAAAATTTAAATTTATATATATTTTTGTATAATAATTTTAAGTTTGAAGTAAAAAATTCGTCAACAACCTTGAGAAGCGACTCGAGTGTAAAGTGTAAACATCCTTAATGTTTGATATGTTTTCATTACAGAAATTATATTATTTTCAAACATTTATATATAGAAAAATTGTTTTTCAAAAACGTTAATTAAAAAATGAATTGTAATTGTTTTTATTATCCATCTGATTTTTTTTTCTTCGAAATAATATTAAATAACGATGTCATCTTTACAGTATTATTTATGAAAACAATGTTGATAAAAATGTCGCCGGAAAGTCTCCAGATGTTAGGTTTATTCGTTTCGTGTAATGAAATTTAATTTTGTAATTTTCGTTTTATAATATTTTTTTAACACAATTCGATTAATATATCGTTATTAATTAAAATAAATTAATGACGATATATTTAACAAGTTTTATTTTTAGTAAAAAAATTTCAATCGAAAATTATTTTCTTTTATATAAGCACTATTTATTTAATAATAAAATGACTAATATTTCCTGGATATACTTTTGTCGAACTATTTTTTCCATTAAAAATTCATCTTCATTATTTTTTTTTACATTTGAATCGATTTAAAAATATAAATAAAATATATTTAGATATTCTGAATTCCATACATTATTATTAAAATATACAAAATTAAATATGAACATTTAACTATTGCAAATATGATTCAAAATTTAGTTAAAACAACTTTACTTATAGACGCTGAAAAAAAACTGATAAAAACTTCTATGACAGCTCAAAATAAAGAAGAATATCCAGGAATATATATATATATATATATATATATATATATATATATATATATATATATATATATATATATATATATATATAGTATGATGATAAAATAGAATACGGAATGAGATAGTGAATTATTTGGCATAGTGTTACGTCTGCGAATAATTTGAACTTCTCGAGTTATTCGACGTTATCCGCTCGAGTGTCGTAATTCGGATGCGATTTGACTTTTCGTGAGCTTTAACAGGGTTTCGAGCCAGGGAAGACACTTGATGTCTCATAAAAGTTTATTTGTCGCTATCTTCGGTGTCCAGACGCGGACGCACACGTGCGAATTTCCCGGACGTCCGGAAAAACTTCGGAAAATTTCGCGCGACGGTTTATTCGACTGTCGCGGCTCGCCCAAGATTTTGATCTGTCATAATTTGTGCATTTTTTTCGCTTTAAATTATTATTAATAATTTTTAATATTGAAATTATATATAATAGAATTAATAAATATGATGTGAATATTGTAATATTCAGATTTAATTCATAGTATTAAATTGTTTATATTAGATATTTATAAATTCATTAATTATGAGGAGAATATAATATATTTTTAAGGCAAAATTTGTAAAGCGCCAAATTGTTTTTATAGCTAAAATATAATAATAATAATAATAATAATGATGACGATATAATATAAAATAAAACGTCGAAAGTTTCGATGAATTTTCTTTTACGCTTGACCTAGTGCGAAACTTGGAATCTGCACGGGAAAAGCTTAAAAGTTCGGCACATAATTTTCCCGCGGAAATGCAAATGTGCAAAACTTTTCCGGAGCGGGCATATTACGAACAACATGTCTGAAAAATTGCCTCGCATTATACAATATGTGTCTGTGTGAGAATTGCTTAGCATTTACTAACAAAACGGTCGGCGAATTTTATGCAAACAAAATTAATTTCCGATTTGTAATGTTTCAACTTGGAAATGTTTTATCAATTTTGATTATTTTTTTTTAGTATATATATATTTATTTAGAAAAAATATTCAAAGAGATGATTTTAATATTATTTCGAATAGTTGATAATAATAATAATAAATTACCTTTTTGTTGGAGCACGCTGTGTATGTTCACATTTATATATATGGTATATATATATCTATAATGGTGAATTTGTCGTGAAATAACTTGAAAGTTTGGTCACAGACATAAATAAACAGACCGGTTGTAAGGAATTTGCAATTTATTCAGACCGATCAGTGTGATGGTGTCACCCTTAAAGTTGTGGTTCAACTTGTAATGTCAACAACTACAACATTTATAGTAGCGACCGATGTATATTAAATCTATTATATTATTGAAAAATATTATAATAAATTATATATTGAAATATTTTATTATATTATAAAATTTTCAATGATGAATTGTATTTTATATTTTTTATTGAAAGTAAATATTTAATACGTGTATGGTGTATTTAGACGTTTTATATGAATTTTATGAACGTGTGCGCTGAAACGGGAACGGATCGTGCGGTAGAAGTAGTTTTCCCGCAAACACAATAAATTATCCTTTGGAACGGGCGAAGGTAGCTCATGGGAAATTAACCCTTTCGGCGAGTTTCTCGATGTTGTCTTATATCATCGATCGCTTCGGGCCACTCCTGAAATTCCTGTAACGAAATAAAACCAGGTGTCTTCGATCCCACGAGATCATTCAACCGGATTATACAGGATCTTCACTCTGCCCGCATCGACAAACTGACATATGGGAAATTGGACGAAAATAAAATAAAAAAAAAATCAACATCAACTCAAAATATTTATTTATATACGTATAGTTAAAAGGATGATATATATATTTATATATATTGAGGTTGGAATGGGTGAAAAAAAAATATATAAAACGATTCGGGACTCCTACAATCTCACGGGAGGAGCTTTCGAATCGAATTCGCATCTATTTTCGATTTTTTATTCAAATTCGACACGCTCCATACAATTCCGCTGTGCGCCACTCAAATTTACCATACCGATGATGAAACGACTACAAACATCTGCCTGAATATTACATTCGAACATAAAAACATATTATTCGACGGCGGTTCTCAAACTGTGCACGGCGTTGTTGACTCTTATCGATTTCTGAAGTTCGGTTTTTTTTTTATTATATTAATAAATACGAACGCGAACAATTTTTTTTTCAAATATTTTATATGAATTTTATTATTATTAATATTATTTGTACTTTATAGGTAATTTATAAGTTATTGAATTTAATTTTCTACATATATATTAAAATAAATCTAAAAAAATCACAAATCAAAACAGACGTATTGACATTGTTTTATTTTTAGGTTTTGTTATTAATCTCAAAAATTATTTATATTTTTATTAATAAATTTTATTGATTTTCGTAATTTAAATATAAAATAATCTGTAAATTTATATGAAATTTATCAGGTTTTATTTCAGTATAAATTTTCAATTCGTTCGTCAGATGTCAGAAGTAATATTTTAAAATTTGTTTATATTGCTTAAAAGTATCTTCGATAAAATATATTATATTAATATAGAAAAAAAACTCTATTAATAAAAAATTGATTATAATATTTCAAAATTCATATATAAATAATCAAACAAACACATCGTGAAAATAAGATAAATATTCCAATTATATATAAAAAAAAACATTATATTGCTTTTAAAACATTATATTCATTTAATATATGTGACGATGTAAAGAATAATAAATATATTTTAAAATATTTATTGTCTTTAATATCGAATTTTATAAAATCATTAATATGAAAACAAATTAAATATAAAAACATATAAAATAATCGACATCATAATATTTTCCTACTACTGAAAACTTTTAATAAGACGAAACTCTTTTTCTCTAAATTTACTAAATAATTTTATACTTATGGTAAACTTTATTATTGATCTAGTCTACAATTTTAGACTTAATCATAGGATTCTGATTAATTTTAACTAATAAACCATTACCGATTTATTTAATAAAAAAATGATAATTACTTATTTTATTACTATTAATAAAAGTTAATATATTGACATCTTTAAAAAACATATATAAACTAATATTAAACAGTTTACAAGAGTACATACAAATTATTACTAAAACTACCACAAAGATCTTTGAACATCTACATATACACATACACACATAAATCATGTTAAAATATTAATTTGTAGCGTCGTTCTGTAATTCCGTCGGATAAATCCAATTTCGTAAAACATAGAAAGAGCGCTTTGGACGTATTTTCATTAGATTAATTCGTTTTGCCTCGGGAAAAGACGATTCAAAACGCACAAAACCAAATGACACAGTCTTATTTTAATTTCAAATTCAATTTAACGTCCTTTTTACGCACATTTATAATGCGGGTGACTCGCATGTGTGTTCTTTAAAATGTTTTAAAACAAATACAAATAAATAAATTTTTATATTAATATTTTTATCTGTAAAAGATAGTATATATATATATATATATTGAAAATGGAAATGCAGATCGTTTACATAATTATTTATAATTATTTATATTGAAGTGTACTGAAATTAGAAAAAGCTTATTTCCTTGCAAATGCAAAATGAAAATTTCCACCCATTCTTTCGCCGCCTTTTTTCCCGGATTTTCATCTTTCCATCTCGCATTGTGCCTCGCGAAACGAAACGGAAAGAAACTTAGTATAGACGAAAGGGGAAAAGAGAAAGATGAAGAAAAAAAAAGATCTCATTTAGTATTCAACAATGGACAAAGTGCCTTTGTTTCGGACATGAACGTGTGCAAGATTCAACTTTTACAAGAAGACGGCGAATGAATCGTGCAAAAAAAAAAAAACTAAAAATAGTAATAATAAAAAAGCTCGCCCATTTTTGCCGTTTTGTCGCTTTTGCATTGCTGAAATGACGGCCGAAACGAACGGCAGCGGATGAAAAACGGCTGAAAAAAGAGCTTCAGCGAAAAAAAAAAAACGGGGAAAACGTAGGAAATATGGAATATATAGAGCCTTTGATGTCTCGTATGAGCGAACACTTCAAAAACTATCGTTGACGCTTTGAATGGAATACGACTCGCATTATATGCTATGAATTACAAAGAATGATTAAAAATTGAAATGAAAAATGGCCGACGTTATTAATTGATTTTATTTAAAAATAATATAATAATATTGGAATATATCTATGAGTTGTACGTATCGTAATAATGTATAATTTCGGTATCTTTGTAAAAGATAATAATGTAGATAACATATATATATCTATATATATATATATATATATATATATATATATATATATATATATATATATATATATATATATATATAGTGAACGAATGTATGTTAGGGGGCAAATATTCATATATAAACGTATAAAACACCTGCAGGTCACTACTATCTTTGGACACTATGTTACCTTTATGGACTTCTGGAACGATTGCAATATTCAGCAAAAGTGGTAAAGACACATTCTACGGGTTCAGGTGCTGTAAGAAAATGTGGAATTTTGTCGATTTTTTAAACTATTTAATCGAATATATATATATATATATATATATATATATATATATATATATATATATATATATATATATATATATATATATATATACAAAAGTAAATTAAATCATTTTTTGTCAATTTATATTTATAAAAAAATCAATAAATATATTACATATGTAGCGAAAATTTAATCATAAATTACAAATATTAAATTATTATTATTATAACCAAAAATTATAGTGAAAAAAATTTTGAGATTGTAAATGTTGATATAAAGCGAATGAAATTTATATTAAAATTCCTTTATATATAAAATACTGGTAGAAAAATCGATTATCCATATTTGAAAGATTGAATTGGTAAGAAGTTAAATTTTGACACATATTATAATTATGATATTGTATATTACTATTCGGTTTCTAATTAATTATATTATATATATTTTACTAGAAATTAAAATAAATTTATTAAATAGATAATATTTAATATAAAAAAAAATCTAAAATATGCACTGCACCCTGTTTGTAAACTTCGTCTGAAAAATCGCCAGACGGGTAATTTAGATAACCTGAAACCAGTTCTCTGATGGAGACTTATTTTGTCCTCAGATAATAAAGCCGATTTTTATCTCGAATCTTGAATTTTATTTTTATTTATTTTTTAACATTTACCCGGTTAAAATTGAAATTGCGAGACGAAAATTTATTAAGAAACGGTCGTTAATGGAATTACAACATTTATGGGCGTCGGTGGGTTGTCGATGAAACATTACAGGATTTGGCAAAAATAAATTCGTGTGTTAGTGTATACGCGGCACAACAGGGCAAAAAGGACAATAGAAATGAGTGACGGGCACACAGATGTTATTAATCAAGGGTTCGCAGCCTGGTATGGTATTACGGCGGAGACCCTCGATTTTCCTTTGTGCCTGAGGTTTCTAAACTTTCAGCTCCATCATAAAAAAAATCATTATTATAATTTACAAAAATTATATATCGATGGTATACATATATATAAAGTAAAATAAATAATATATACTATTATAGAAAAAAAAAATTCATAATATAATGAAAAATATTATAGAATTCAAAGAGTTTTCAATTATTAATGTATGAAATTATTAAATGTTCGAATTAAATATAATTTTTTTTTGCTGAAAAATAAGCGTGTTTACGAATGAAAAAAAAATAGGAAAATAAGATAACGGACTTCTGGAGTTGAGTGGTTCGGGTTCATTTTGCGGTCAATATTTGACCCGCACTTTGCTGAAACGGGGCGCTGAAAGCCCTTCGATATTTCGAAAGTTGGATATTTCCAGTCTTTTGACGTTGATGAAAATCAACGCTGAAAATAGTGCTTCATGCAATGATATATATATATATATATATATATATACGCACGTTTATATAATATTATAAGTGTAGAAATATAACCAAGGGTTGAAAATATCGAATATATAAATTGTACAAGAATATCATAAATAGGGGAAGAATTAATTTCTTTTATATAAAATGACTTACGAGTTTTTGGTATAAAAATGGTTATAATTCGTATTTTTAGTTTGGTATGAGAATTAAATATTTTTATTATATATATACGTATATATATATATATATATATATATATATATATATATATATATATATATATATATATATAATTCGTTTATTTTGCACATTAGCGAATTTTATTGACTGACACGTAATAGAATATATTTGTATGTCGCAGAAAACGGCGATTCAATTTTGACATTAACGCGGTGTAAGGGTTTTGTTTGTCGAAAGCTACCCGAAGATTACCGAATGTCGTGACGTTACCATGGAAATTGTTGCAAGGCGTTAAAATTGTATCAATATTGATGAATTCGGTTAATGTTACACGGCGCCGGTGTTCGAAACGTTCGTTTATTGTAAAGAGAGTTTATTGTGAAACGGCTGGATTTTTCTGTTTGAATCGAAACGTTTACCGCCCAATTAACGGAAAGTGAATAGACGGATAGCTGAGGGGGGTGCGAGGGGAGTGGGCGGTGGTGGAAAACCGACGGTTTTTCTCGTATCGGAAAAGCGCACTGGGTTTCGCCGTGTTTAAAAGAATATACGTCCGGTGAAAAAGAGGAAAATTGACGTCTATAAAGATTTTATTTCATTGAACTATACGTGTTTTATATGATTGTTTGCAGTGATGGATATTTATCAATTTGAAAAAAAAATATTTAATAATTAATACGTAAATTTGTTTAACTAAATTTTAAATATTCAAAAAAAATTTAATTCATATAATATCATCATAATATTTTCAATTCATTATAATCTATATATTTATAATTATTTTAATATTTTTTTATATTATGAAAATATTTTTTATATATAATAAAATTTGAATCACATTTGAAAATAAGTTGTGCTTTATTAATTATCATCGTGTTTTTCATTTATATATTTTTTTATTAAAGAAATACTTTTTATTAACTAACTAAACTGATCGTTAAAAGTATTTCGCATTTTTAATTTTAATTGTAAATTTACATAGCCAATTTTCTCTCACTGTATATACGAGTATTTAAGCGTTTTTTTTTACACAAGTACACTACATATGCAAAAAAAAAATGTTAGATAATTGGATTGCAGCTTAAAAACGGAATGAATTGAAAAAAAAATATATGCAACGTTTTACAAACAAAATAACCAAGTGTTCCAATTCAGAACGTTTTCGAATTAAAAACGTTTCTGAAAAGTGTTCGAAATTGAGCTATAAAATACCGTTTGATATTTCAAAAATACGAGTTTTTTTTCTTTTTTTCTTTCAAATATAAAAATACAAATATTTAACATGCATATCGTGAAAAAATTTTTTTTGTTGATTGCGCTACTTAATTAAATAGCGCACGATATCCTTTAAATATTTTCGATCGCGCGTGAAAATTCGAAAATTTTCCGACGAACGAAATTAAGTCGATTCGAATTTCATGCGATTCGTATATATATATATATATATATGTATATGTATAATGTAAAAAAATAAACACGGATGCGCATAGATAAAGGTAAATAACGTGTATATAAATAAATTCGCGACACGAGAGCGCAAAAATGAGCGATTTCGAAACACACACGCCTCGGAATAAAAGCTCGAGCGCGATTTTCGTACATAATTGAGAAGCTCGATCAAAGCTAAGGCTTTATTGCATCGCCGTAGAAAAGCCGCCCCCGCTCCCGCCCGTTTTCCGCGCCCTTTCCCACCCTCGATTCGCGTGTAAGTGTATAATTCTCGTTCATACATGTGCAAATAGCGCCCCGTGTAATTATACAACACCCAATATATCAGTGCCATTTCATTAACAGGTTTGTTGGCTTATTCCGTTGTGATTAATTGATAACGAGCTTCAAATCAAGGCGAAAGATTCCCATCCAGTTCCGGGTTAATTTAGCTCGTTTATTCAACTTAACTAACGCTAAATAATGTTCGTACGATCGTTTCTGATTGATGTCTTTATCACTGTTCAAATTCTAATAATAATTGTGAAAAATTTTAATAATATCATTTTATATTAATCAGTTGAATTAATATAGTACATATTTAGAATTAAAGCTAAAATACGAAATGGGACCTGAGTCATCGTCTATCGCAAAAATATTTGTTAACAAATGCTTTATTGTTTGTTGCATTTGACGGTGAAACATGATTGATGGAACAAACTCAAAATTAGCTTTCGACACACCCCAGAGTGTTTTAGAGAACACTTTGAAAGCTCTACAATGAAATAACCTTATTTCGAATGGATAATTTGCGCAGTTCGTGAAATTGATAATGCGATTCTAATAATACAGAAATGCGTTCGAATTTATTTTCGTACGAGTTAAATCAGAAATGTTCAAATTTTGATCTGATATTTACAATTAATGATATTTTTAAATATATATTTAATATAAATTACACATTTTTTTTAATGAAAAGTACTTTTTTTAAAATAAATCTATATATTTTTAAGTATATTTGATTGAAATTAAAAATATTTATTTTATAAAATTATATAATGAAATCTTTAACGTATTTCCATTGAAAATCTATTAAAAAAATGTTCTTTATATCATGTTAAATTAATATATTATAAAGAGTAAAACAATGTTACAATCAATATTTCATATGATTTAAAATTTACAAAAAATAAATATGTAAAAAACTTGTATATTTCAATATTAAATTATTAATTTAATAATAAAATACAACTACGTATAAATCGATTCAACTTTAACCCTCAACGAACGAATATATTTTAATTTTACAAATTTTCAGCGGTTTTCTTACCGCGTTATAATCGCCTCGTTAAATCGGTAAAAAGTTGCACAATTTGAATTTCGTTTCGAATGTAAAGCTGAACACACAATGAAGTGGTAGCGGATGAAAACAAGAGGTAAAAATTAACGCGGAAATTCAAAAGCGGTGCAACAGGAAGTTCAGAGTCAACCGCGGGAATTTCACGCATTAGTCAGGTCCGGCTGAGGAGTTTTCGGCTGAAAACTTTTGCACGAAAATTCCGAGAATTAATGAAGCCGCCGAGTTTTCGTCCTTCCCCCCCCTCTATCCTCCCGTCTTTCGTATCTTCGACTCTGGAGTTGAAAACTTCAAGGAGTTTTCCCTAACTTTGAACTTTCACCTTAAAATGTATCTATATATAAAAAAAAAGTATATTATTATCCATCAAAAGAAAATTCAAAATCATAAATCGTTATTATATTATTTATATTGTATCGTTTGTATTCTATTGTGAATTTTATTTTATAATATTAATATAAAATATATAATATTAATTAACGTTGTAGTTTTATACCGTTAAAGCGCCGGAGTTTATATAGAATTTCATATTTATCTCGCTGCAAAGGAAGTTGCTCTCGCACTCGAAAGTCTCAAGAAATTTGAGAAACAATGGAGTTCTTCCACTTCTTTAAGTTTAATTTTAAGAAACGTCCGCTCGGTAAATTCTCCACTAAATCTTCAAAGTTAATCTCGAAACTTAACCGTATAAAAATCGTAACAATTTATTCATATGCTTATTTAAATTGATATAGTGCTATGCGGTTTTTTTAATTATTATATAATATTATGTTATATTTGCAAATATATGGGTTTAAGTAAAAATTCTGTGAATTTTTATGATTTTCAAAGTCAAAAGAAATTATTTGAGATAATAGTATGTTGTCAAACAAGCGGTGTACTACTGTATGAAATTCACTCTTTAAGAGTAAAAAGAGGATTTGATGTGAAATCCTTATATTTTCCTGGCGTCTAATTGCTGATTGCTTTAAACGAGACAAATCCTTACGCGAATATTCGTTATTCGTGCCATTATTTTCGAAACCTCCAATAGTCGACCCGCAAACAGTTTTATCCTTTTCGAATTTCAGCACTGATCCGTCTTCATTACTTCGCCCTTAGTGAGCACAAGCCTGAAATATAACAAGAAACCTCTCTTTTATTTTGTCTCAAATCCTTGTTTAGATTCCCAAAGTGCATATACGACGCGTACCCTTAAATATATACGGAAAAAATATGTTAGAAAAAAAAATAACAAATGGAAAACCTATAAGGACAAAGAAGAACAAGGAAAGAAAAGCTCACCATAATAAAGAATAATATCTTTGAACTATATTTATTTTTTTATCTATTTTCATACGTGGTCATTAAATAAAAAACGAAAGCTGATTGAATATTTTATTTATAAATATAATAGATTTTTTTTCAATAATAATAAATAAACATATTTTTTTTAACATAGAAGATGATTTCGGTAATAATTATAATAGATTGATATTTTAGATATGATCAAAGTAAATACGTTATATTGAAAATGTGCTATAAGGGAAAGCTTCGAGTTAATGAATTCAAAATTATTCATGAATGGTTAAATAGATTGAAATAGAAATTATACAATCATAACTTTCATTTCGGAAAATGCGAATTTAACAAGAATGCTAGGAAAATTATGCTGACCGCAAAATCTCAAATAGCTATATTAATAATGCAAGTCATTCGCGACGACGGATATACATTATCTTATTTATTTTAATGAAAAACCGGAAGCCGTATTCACAAAGAGGATGTCCATAAGTTACTTTCGTATATAAATATTTATGGTAATCTAATATATGAACGCGCTTAGTATATTCTGAATTATGGAAATCTTATGCGCATCCATGAAAGACAATTGTGTTATTTTTCTTTAATTTCGTTTCATATTATGCGCTCATTTTTCTCGTGTTCGCTAATTTTAATAAATTGGTATTTATGAAAATGTATTTTTTATATAAATATATATATATATATATATATATATATATATATATATATATATATATATATTTATATATATATATATATATATATATATATATATATATATATATATATAGATTACTGAAGTTAATAATTATTTATTAAATATTTAATCTGAATATTGAGAATAATTGACGTGTTGAAAATTGAAAATGAATATCTAAGGGAACAGATTTTCATTTTTCTTGCAGTAAAGATAATACAAATTTTCTTTCGAAATTTTAACAAATGATCGATTCAGCTCTGAAAGGGGAGTTTTTGCTCGTCGTAAGGCTCTGTAATTTGCAGAACATCAATCTAATTATGCTTTGTTTTTACTGTGTTCCAGCTGCACATTAAGCTCGGGTACCTGCAAGCGAAGAAGGTGCAGAATGTAAAATCCGGAAACGGCGACGGCGAGAAAACACTCCGGAAAATAGGGGGTTTTTCCGTCGTTATATTAAGCCTTATGGGGGGGGGGGGGCGGAGAGGGTTGCTCGAGCAGCTGTGGATGGTAATCAGTCATCTGTGAACTTCACCATTCATCAGTGAACACACACATCAAAGTTACCCCTGGCTGCATTCGAATGAGAGGGGAGGAGGGGAGGGCAGAAAAAGAGAAAATTATGAAGAGAGTGAAAGCTCGTCGACTTTCGCCCAATACAAACGAAAGAACAGGCGAAAAGACTTTTATTTATTCATTCTTCTTTCGAAGAGTTGAAAGACAAAGAAAAAAAAATGAAATTTTTGATTTCGTTGAAAGCTTCTTTTTGAAAGCACTCCATCTACGTAGATTAAAATTTTCTCATATACATTGATGTAAATCTAAATTGATTAATAACTATATATATATATATATATATATATATATATATATATATATATATATATATGTGTGTATAACTTATCAAATATAATTTAATATTATATTCAACATATTAAAGATTGATATTGTTAATTCAAATAAAAAGTTTAATTTGATGAAAAAATTGACAAAATAATGAATAATGTTAATAATCGACAATCTTTTAAATCCGATAATGAAATAAATACTCATCAATTTAAATGGGAATAGACGATAAGAATAATGAAATAGAAAGTGTCATATTTTTTAATAAATATATGAAAAATATTAATAAATTATTACATCAACTCATTAATATTTAATAATTTGTTTTTTTTTCTAAACATACGATTTAGACAATTTTAACTACCATTAATAATTATATTATATTTTTTCAATAAATATATATATATATATATATATATATATATATATATATATATATATATATATATATAATATTAAAATTTTTGAATTTTTAAACATTCACCCTTCAATATTTTTTTTCCTTTTCGTAAAGAGTAACAAAACTCAAGGAGGGGGGGGGGTTTGAACGTTGTTAAGGGCGCAAATTTTCCATATTCTTCGTGGCAATAAATCAAAATTAACCCGGACGAAAGTTGAATCGGCAACAATAGAAGTGTGTGCGCGTGTGCGTGTGTGCGCGCGTGCAAACGCGGTTTTCAAAATTTATCTCGCTCATTATCAAAGGTAACTAATTACCTTGCGAATTTGAAACTATGCTATCTGGCATCGTTATTTGTTAGCAGATTATTTCAAAAGATACCCCGAGTCGTTTTAATTGGGTGAATTATTCATTGTTGCTTCAAACGCGAAATTCGCAATCGGATATACATATATTTATAATTTATTCGCATTTTAGTCCATCTTGTTGGCTTTCCCACAAAATCATACAACTATATATGTATAATAAAATTACTATTATTCTAACAATTGTAATAAAAATATTTTTATTAAATAATATAGCGTAAAAATACTTTTTTTTTATAGGAGATATGAAGTATTCGATGTTGTATTATAACAAGTACAAAGCGGCGTTTAGACGATTAGGCCGATGATTGAACAAAGGGGGATACTTGACGAAGGGATGTTTTCTCTTTGATGTGAATTACAGTCATTTAGATGCGACACAAAATCTTAATGTGGAAAAAATGTTTTTATCATTAAAAGGCGGAAATTTTAAACGGCAAATGTGTGCTCATAAACCGTTAATAAAATATTTATATAAATAAAAAAAATCGATTTTATATAATGAAAATTCAAGTAATATTATATTATAATAATTGAGAGTTTGAGAGATTTTCTTTAGAGTTTAAAAAAAATATAATTTATTTTATGTTTAATAAATTTCATATTTCAATGATTTAGATGGATGATAAATTATATATTAATTATTTAAAAATATTAAAATAATAATTGGATTATTAAAATCAACAAAAATACTCTATTGTTTTATTTATTTTGCGGTTTAGAGAAAATTAAGAAAAAAATCTGGGGCTTAGTCCGGTAGCTTTATTGTTGTCCGATTAGGTTTCTTCACGGACGTAATGTTATTCGCGGCGAATGGCGTTTATCGAGCGGCGAATTTTTGGGGTCAGTTTCAGTTTGTGGTCGATTGTTTGAAACAATAAGCGTGAATAAAGATCAGTTGAACCCTTTTCATACTGAAAGGGCGGGTTTCGTGGCCGTTCTAGGTTCCATTAAACAACTCCATGGGCGGGCAGTGTTCCGGGGGTGCGTTTATATAAAACGACTAAACCGCGATCGTATCGACCTTTTAATGTCCACTTTTATATGTATACGAATGCGATCAAAAGTAAAAAGATATAAGTGAGTATAAATTCTAAATATTAATAATATTCATAGATAATATATAATGTAAATCCTGTAAGAAAACATCGATGATTGTACGATATTCTGCGACGGCTTTAACTATTGCATTCGTATATTTGAAACACCCTGTAAAACGGTTTCTGTGATATTTTTCTAAGACATTTTCGATTTCGTATGAAAAATTTACGACGCATTGCAACAACAATGCAATATTGTAATGCATAAAATTTAAATAATTTATTCACGTCATAAATTATAAACAATCTCTGTATATGTAACCGATATATATATATAGGGGGTGTATAAATTACATACGTAAAATCGTCGAATTAGGGTCGATTTGTATCGCAAATTTCAAGATATTTAACTAGACGTCGAATATCCGAACGGAACACGGAAACAATCCGCTTATTATTAACCGGTTATATTTTGCGTTTAGATTCCTATTTGATTATCCGTTATATTGTTATGGATATATGTTATCGTTAATGCTGATATTTATATACATAAGCTATTGCCAATAATATATTTTTATTTTATTTTTAAATCGATTCGAATGGTCGATATAGATGAATTATAATTAAAATATTTTTTTTTTAATAAATCAATATATCACTTTATAAAATCTAAATTATTTATTTATTTTTCAAAATCAATTTTATACTTTTCAAAGTAATCCCCGTCCGATAAAATGCACTTTTTAAAACGCCTTTTCCAGTGCTCGAAACAGTCGGAATAGTTTTTTTCCGGTATAGCCTTCAAGATCTTCTTCGATTCGGTTTTTATCTCCTCAATCGTGTTAAAACGTGGTTTTCGCATATATCTTTTAAGTTTGTTGAATAGCCAGAAGTCGAACGGAGCCAAATACGGTGAATACAATGGTTGCGGAACGAAATGAGTCGAGTTTTTGGCAAAAAAGTCGCAAAGAACCAATGCAATATGACTTGATGCATAATAATGACGGAACCAAGAATTGTAAAAAGACATATATAATAACTCGGAGATAATTAAACCTTTTGGCAAATGTTATAGAAAGTCCTACTAACAAGTGCATTCCTAATGCTCGTGAATTTTAAATGACAATTTCGCCATACTTTTTGATCACAGTAGTACAAGGTTTTGATTATATAAAGCGCCCATATACGTTCGATTTGAACAACGATATTAATTTTTATTTAAGTCAAAAAGAAAGACACTGACTTATCGCTCGTGCAAGAGAGCGTCTATTTCGCGTATTAATCGCGACCGACGATAATAACCGGCTGAAGAACTGAAATTTCAGACGGCGACGAATCCTACGGGCGTTACAAATATTTGCAATATATCAACATCCCCCCCCCCTCCTCCCCCTGTAAGAACCGACGCCCGACCCTTATTTCAGCCGCATAATGTAAATTCGAGCAAGAAGCCATAAATCCACCGCGGAAGAAACTCGAGTGGTGCGCGCCGAGTAAACGGCGAAGAGAATATACCAGCTACACTTTCCGCATAGCTCTCTCTAGCATTTTAATTTATTACCCAAATATCGATACTATCGCGGCTAATTTCGGATAATTGCGTAGGCTTTTACGGTCGTTTCAAAGCGGCGGAAATGCGTTGTTTCAAAAACGGAACGATAGCGGGGGTGTGTGGGGTGGTTGCGTTGTATTTTCCGGGGGGTAATGCGTTTTGATACGTCTGTGAATTTAACGTATGATAATATAGAAATATTTCTATAAAATATTTTATATATTATATATAGAATGTTACGTATTAAAATTGACTAAACACAAATGAAATATAAATTAACAACTCTACTAACGACAATACTATAACTACAATACTTTATATTTATTTATAAATATTAGATTGGGTTAAAAAGTACTAACAAAAGACGTATTTTGTATTTATATATTTAAAATAGTAAAATAAGTCGAATCATTTTCTTATTACACAATTCAAATTAATAAAAATAATAATTAATTCAATTAAAAAAGAGAATATAAAAATAAATTTAAAAAAATAAACTTCTTGAATTATTGTTAACAATAATTCATATAAAATTAAAACAAATGAAAAATAATAAATTCTAATTAATTCAATTGACGATCATAGAAAATAAATAAAATCTAAAAATTATGCATAAAAATATATAAAATTATGTTGAAAAAAAAAAATTTTAAATTGCATAAAAATAGTATTTTTGCGTTTATAGCAGTAACTTAAATGACCAACTGTCAAAATCGATGCAAAATTGGACCGTAAATGTTGAAATATTTTACATGAAAATATATAGTAATAAATTGAACGCGGACATAGTAAGAATGTATATTTTTATTTTAATAATAATTTAATAAATAATTGTAAAAATAAGATGGCACTCAAGTGTGACATCATAGCATTTTATATATATGATTTTGAGAAACTTGTATCTGTTATAAAACAGTATTTAGATTGCGTTTAATATTTTTAAGTAATTCTTTCATTATATATATATATATATATATATATATATATATATATATATATATATATATATATATATATATATATATATATATATATATATATATATATATATATATATATATATAAAGCCAGTTATTTTTTTTTTATATTTACCGCCCGCCTTTATATTTATATTCATAGTAAAATTTCATTACCGCCCACCGGCTTCACACTAATTTACGAGAGTTTTTTTTTTCGTGTTAATAAAGTAAGAAATGAACATGCTATTTTTATTATTACATTTTTTAAAAGTATTAAAGAAGTATTCTATCATATTCGCGGCGTTGGCTTTGATCCTATTTACAGCTCTAATCTTTGTACTTAGTTATCGGACAAAAGCTTCTATCGTCCATTATGAAAGCTTGAAACGCCCACAAGTAGACGGTAATTATAAGGTTAACTACGGCTGATGTATAATATATCACAGGTTCAAATCTCTATAGAATAATTTCCATGTTAATAATACTGTTAAACAATATTTTAAAGTTAATAATTTTTAATATTTTTTTTTCTATATTAATAAAATGTTAAATTTTCAGCATAATAATGTATATGTATATTGATGATTATAAACGATTAAATATTCCGTTTCAATGATTCAATAATGGAAATTTATTACTGAGTCCAAAAAGTAAACTCAATTCGAAACAACCGCAATCGGGCGAAAGTAAAAGTCAAATGTGCACAGTAAGTAACAAAGTATAAAGAAAGTAAAACCCTTACTGGGAGATTCGTGTAAAACATGTTCGGGTCGGATTTTCGAAATGTAAGCGTGCTCGCATATAATAATAATAGTAATAAAAGCAGACGCGAGGCTTGCAAGACTTGAATTACAGCCAAAGGAAGTCTAAATGAAACCCAAGAGGACGTTAAAAGACTGCAATAAAGACTGAACAGTATCCTGGGTATGCGAAGTATGAGCAGTAAATAGGGACCTGACAGCTTAAGACGTTAGCAAACTAACTTTGCTGGTCGGGCTCTTAATTCATAAAACCAACTCGGTCGGGTCGAATTTTGATGTTATTATGATTATATTGATGTGTGTAGCTTTAAAAATGTTTATTACTACTGATTTATTCTGGCGGATATGTATTAATCGTGAAATAAAATAGTAAAATATGGGTCAAGGCTTCTCTGTATTGTATATCTGAAGACGTGTTGGACGTAAAGAAAAAAAAATTAAGTGTACGTGTGTTGTAAATCAAATCAAGCTTTTCACTTCGTTGTATATTAGGTCAAGGATGATTGAAAATGTGATTTCGTGTGAAGGATTTCGAGGAAGATGACTCCCACGGGATCGAACGGTATTTATAATGGAATTTGATAGAAAAAGTTTTTGGTTGACATTATATGTTAGTTAAGTCGTTTAAATTGTATTATATTTTAGTTACATTGTTATTATTTTAAATATATAAATATATTAAATTTTATATCGATGATTTAATAAAATTTTATTAAAAAAATAATAATTTACTCTAATTTTACCGAATTTTTTCAATATTTTATTTATAGGTAAATGATATAAAAGTTAACGAATATATTCGGTCAGATTTGTAACAATAAGAAATGAAAATATTACAATATTTCTGGTGTTTTTTTTTTTTTTTTTGGAAAATATATATGGTAAATAAAAAAATTATATTAAAATGATAAATAAAAAACAACAAAAAATATTAGAGACATCTATGTATTTCTTTTAAAGTTTTCAAATTTATTATATATATATAAAAGTTATATTTAATCGAAGTAGAAATGACAAAATGAAACAAAACTGTAAATAAAATAAAATATATGATTATATAAATTTATTTGGAAAACATTCCATTATTCTTAATAGTTATAGAAAAAAAACATACTTGTTGGAATATTATGTATTTAAAAATAATTTAATATTTTTGTTGAGTTACGCACATTTGAATTTTTATTATCAATAATTTTCTGAATTCACATCATTTGATGTACAACTAAGAAAAAATTCGCAACCATCCTTATTTTTTGATATCTTTTTTTTTGTTCGAAGGCAAATTTATATTATTTGTTCAAGAGTTTATTTGTAATTTGCGAAAACGATTTTTGAGATTAGAATTATTTTTTTTTAATAATATAAAATTATATTGAAATATATATATTTTCACATGTTGAAATTAAGACGTGAAATATATAGCGAATATTTGGAATGGTGGAAACTCGGACCCTTATCAAGTTTTTAACTCGCGTTTATTCGTCCATTAAACCACAGGATTAGTAACTCAAATAAAATATATTATATACAATTAGAAAATTAATAAGAAAACAGCGATTTAATATTTTTTTTATATAATAAATCCGCTTTTGATTCATATAAATAATAATGCATATAATCATTTATTCGTACATTCATTTAAAGTTTTTATACAAATAGATATTAATAATTTCAGATAATTTTATTATGCTTTTATATTTGTATAGAATATTGTAAAAATTTCGAAGAATATTTTTCGTTTAATAAGGATCCATGTAAGCCAAAGGCAATAAAGACCGGTTCGGTTAGTTAGAAAGGCATTTCCCATTTTCCGACGTTCGTTGCTTAGCACCGAGAAAACTGACCAAAGTTCCAACAGTTTGGAAAACTTTATTTATTCTTTCAAAGACAGCAGCGGAGAAAATGAAATAGATGCTCAAATATACTATGCAATATATAATATATTATTAAGTATTCGTACACATTTCTATATAGAGTATATTGAGGAAATTTTCCGAAGATTTTCACCGCATTATAGCGTGGTTGTTAATGAAAAATTTTGCAGCACAATTTCTTAGTTCAACTTTCGCTTATATCCAGTTGAAAGTTTTCCTTCAATTTTAGTTATCACTCTATTTCCTTGCTTTATTTTTTATCTCGGCAATTGGGTATTGAAAGTTGGTTGTGGATATTATTATATTTTAAACGTATCGAGTGGAATAATCTTACTTGTTATTTTCAAATAAAAATTATTATATTATTAGCAAATACTCGTATATTGTTAATAATTTTCACTTTACGTATTCAAATTGTTGATTATTCACTTAAAAATTGGTATTGGTCTTAATCTATATAATTATTTAGATATAGTTAATTCCAAATAATATGAAAAAAATCAATGATATTCGATAATCTATTATTATTTAGAATATAAAGAAAAAATAAATTTCAAGAAATCGAAATAGAAGTTTAAAATATAAAAATGCATCAATGTCATTAAAATCTGAATTAAAAAAATAAAATACCATTAATATATATATACGTATTAATCAAAACATATATATATTTTTAATCAAAAACTGATGATTTTACTTTGTCGATATGTTTTTGAAGTATGTATTAGAATTTTACGGGTATTTTAAAAATTATTATGTATTGAACTTTATATAAAAAAATAAATTATAAAAAATATGTACTAAAATATTTGAAATATATTTTAATGTTAATACAAAATATGTAAATTAAAATTAAATAAATAATAAAATATGTAAATTCATAAAAGTAACTAAAATCTACAACTTTTATAGTGCAATAGAGATTTTAATTTATTTTAATTATATTAAAAAATTAGTACTGCCTTTATAAGTTAAATATTTTAATTAATGATCACGGCACGGTTTTAGCGAATTTTTGATGGCTCCGCATTGTAATCAAATTGTAAATTATTACAATATCAAATAAAAGACAACAGTTCCAAAGGAGCGACCGGCGCCATTCTTCGAAGCTAACGAGGCATTAAAAAAAAGAAGAGGCAAGAATGATATAAAGGAGCGTCCACACCTCATAATGTATCCATAAAAGAGACGGGGAAAAGCGGCATTTTAAAAGGAGTCGTTAAAGTATAATTAAAATTTAAACGCACCTCCTTCAACAAGTAATCCTTAACGACGACGACGACGTCGTTTTCGAATTTTCTCTTATACAGGACTATTCGATATTGCAAATTAATCATATTTATTTTTAATATAATGAATCGATATTGACGTAGTTTTGGATCTATTTTTTTCGATTTTATTATAATATTTTTTTTATATATTAAAAATCATTATTATATAATCTTCAGTTTAAAATATATATACATATTATATTTTGATCATGAAAAATGTATGATAAAAATAATAATTTAAATTTATATTGAATATTAACGAACGTGTCTATATTATCATCTTTCTCTTTTTAGCACTGAATTACAAATATAGCCGTCCTTTTCAGTGCATTCTGAAGCTTTCGCCAAGCTTTACTCCATTTTATCGACGATGGAGGCAAAAAGGGCTATGCTAAGTCTCGCGACTCCCTTTTCTAATTTACATACAAGTCGACTAATCTAGGCTAGACGAGTTCGCACTATTATGACCGACTTATAGAGTATAAGGACAACGGTTCAATCCCGTGAAACCGAGATATTTTGCACTCGATTTCGCTAAAACCACTCCAGGATGCGCGAAAGGACACGACGATAAGGCTCGTTTAAACCGGTTCGTGCTAAATTTTGATCAACGTTTAATTATACATGCAAAAATATATTTCGACGATGTAAATGTTCACAATTTAATAATAAATTATATATAAAAAAAACAAAACGTTTTTAATTGGAAATTCTTATTTTTTTTCAAATCGCTAAAATATCTTTTCAAGTTTTTCAATAGGATTTTATTTCTTTCAGTGAAAATTATGAGGTATTGCATTAAATATTTCTCATTATCAGGTCAAAGTATCGTATTTTCTTCTTTATAAACTTTAATTCTTTTATATATTTTAACGGAGCATTTTAATTATATTAGTTTTATTAGTGTAGTCGATTCTATAACATTTTATATAAAATTGTAAATTAATAACATCAAGAATTATTACTTTAAATCTGTCTTTTGAATCGTATTCATTCATTATTATTATATAGATTTTTATTTTTATATAAACTTTTAATAATTTATACTTAGACATTATATTCTTAATTTAATATAAAATTATAATAAATATATCATGAATTTAACAATATAATATATATTTAAAAAAAAATGTTATTAATTAAATAAAAAGTAATCATTATACTTTTACAGTATATATTTATATGAATTAATTATTTTACTTGTATTATGTAGTTAATGACGAGATTAAACTTTGTACATTTTCATTTTTCATTTATGAAACGTATAATTTCATTTGAAATATTAAATAAACGTCTGCGGCAGTCCAGTGGTAATGCACATGTACAATTATTTATTTTTGAGTAGCAAATCGCGTGTTTAAAACTGTGGTATCGCTTATTTTCATTTTTTTTTAATTTACGAAAGACATCAATGTTTCAATTCAAAATATTATTAAAAAGAAAAATAATTATATATCAAGGTTTAACTTTAAAATATAATGTATTGTATTTAAAGTTCATTACTCTATTTATAAAAATTGGTAATATTATATATATTTTTTTGATTTTTTAACAATTTTAAAATTGACTATTAAATTTCAAATCTAGATATGTGAAGGTTATAGTTTAAAAATTAGTTCATTTTACTTTAATATAAAAATAATACAATTAAAATTGTGCGAGTAATGATCAATAAAATTGAGATTAAATCAGTACGAAAGTTTGCCGATTTACATATGCTAAAATATTTTATGTAGCAAACTATTAAAATATTTTACACAGTTATGAACTAGAATAATAGGTGAAATTTAAATATTTGTCATCGTAAAACACAGGCATACGTGTAACGTTGAAATTTTATTACTTTCGCCGAAACGGGCTCCGCGAAAATTTACTTAAACTTTCGACATCCACAAAAATATCGTTAACAAGTGATAAAGTTTTAAATTAAAATGCTCGTTTCTGAAAAGTTATTACACGTAGCAAACGAAAGTTTTATGGTAGTTGCTGAATTTTCAGCGATCGGTTCGTGAAATAAGATTATGTAAATGCAATTAGTGTTTCGAAACAAAGTGCGAATTGCTAGATTCGGCAAAGTTACGTAGTTTTACTATTTATTATTATTATTGATTTTTTCAGATAATTACAAGAGTAGAAGACGTTTAAATTTGAATTATACTAGCATAATTATAACTATATTTCAATAAAAATCTTTTGACCTTTTGATGTATTTTTAATTGTCTGCAACGAATATATAGCGATTTCACATGACATCATCTAACTGGCACATCTTTTAGCCTTCATATCCTTTTTCATCCCTTAGGATTAATGAAAACAAACCTCCTGACCAGTTTATCCTCTATATACAGACCAGATGATGCACTCAGAATAGCCTATTCAACCTTATACAACGTATCGTTCGAATATTCTCAAACGTTTTATATAAAAGTTAATATATAAATCACATAAATGAAGTTCATGTCGTCTAAAATATAATCTAATATATTATATATATATAGAGAATTAAAATATTTTTTTTAATTTATAATTAAAATCAGAGAAAAACTGTTGGATATTCATTGATTATTAAAAAAGTATATATTTTCATATATATATATATATAGGAAACGAAGGTTTCGCATTAAAAATGAAACATTCCCGAATTCGATTCACGTGTATCGAACGCACGAATCGAGTTTTTCCGTAGAAACTGTATCTTGATACGGGAATGCGGTTTTCAGACAACTATTCCCTTATCTATAAAATGGTAAAGGGAAGGAATAGGGGAAAAAGATAAAAGAAACGCCTTTTAAACTGAAAGCGAAAGAGAGAAAACGTGGAAAATTGCACCGGAAAATGCCACCGACGAATCGATACTACGTGCACACGGAAAATACATAATCCTATCCAATTGTTTATCGTATAAAAAATATATAGAAAACATTGAATAATTTTTTTTAATATAATAAAAATGAAAAAAAAATACATGAAAATATTGTGTTATTAAAATATGGATTATATTGTTTATTTATGTATTAAGAAACCTTAAAGGTCAGCCTTTATCCATCTCCGATATATATATTCATATATTATGTATTTCAAAAAATAAATTTCGATATCGAGTATGCTCGATAATGCTTATTTATAATGGAATAAGGTTTTTCAAAATAAAAAAAACTTATATAGAATATATTTTGAGAAACGTTGAATTATATTTACCCTTACAGCATACGAGATAATGGTCGAAAATGGACGCTATCGAAATTTTATTCGAAATCGTTGACATTTTTTTTTTTTTGCCTCTCATTTCAGAGATGAAGTTTCGAATATCGAGCATCCACCGGTTAGAGGATCAGACAGGATATCATTAGGGAAAGTCCTTCGGGATCCTCTAATTGACAGTTTTGCGGTGCTCTAACCGTGGGGAAGGACTTTGACATCGAGAGGATACGGGTTAAAACCAGCCCCTTGCATTCTCGGAACTGTCGTGTGGAATAATTAAAGGCTAATTAACCATGTCAACTCGCAATCTAAATCGAATATTCCCTTCTTTGCACTTATTACCTATTTAAACGGTATACTATTGTTCGGATTAATTTGGGTGATTTAAGTTTAAACGGTGGTTTTATAGATACACTATTTAAAAAAAAAAAATTAGACGTAATGATCTCGTTTTATAGACGTAAAATTTAATATAAAATATATTGAATTTTCGACGATTTTTCTTTAGAAATTTATATATTATAAAAATAAGTATTAAATATATATATGCAAATCTTCGTTGTATGGCAACAACAAACCGCTTGACGTGACAGGAATAGTAAAGTAGTTTCAAATCGATTATCCTTGAAAAACAGTATGGAAAAAAAAGTAGAAATTCAATTTATTTTGCCATTTTAAGAATTACTCTCTTTCGGTGAAAGTATTGACTTTCTAACAAATAGGTAAAAAAATAAGTTTTACTTTATACAAATGCGTTGTTGTTTTTTTTTTATATGTAAAACATTACTATTATTTTTCACGTATACTTTTGTAATAATAATTAGTTTTTTTCATTTATAATAAATAATATAATAATAATATATATGCAATACGATGGTTTTTATATAATTTTATCAATACGAACATTTTTTATTCAGTACAATTTTTTATAATCTATTTATATATGCAAAGGTTGTTTGTGAAATTTTTTATAAACAATGTTTTAATATTTTTTTCACAAATAATATGAAAAAAAATATTTTTGTATATGGAAATAATATTAAAACTATCGTTAAATTTGACTGTGTAACTATAAATATTATCATTTTAATGGCGATTTACGTATAAAATTATTAATTTTAAATTATGTATAATCAATTTTCTTTAAGTAAAATATTTCTTATCCACGTATATCTTAAACTTTTAATATTTTTATTTCTCAAATTCACCCATATCTATGTATGATTTATACGCTATATTTTTATATTAAATCTGAATATGATGGATCAAAATTTAAATTTGAAGTATAGAAAGATAAATTTTCACATGTTTCAGAATAGATCGAGTCATATTATACAAGGATGAATTTGAAATGCAAAAATATATTATACATACTATTATAGTTATATCCATATTATTACAGTGCGAATTTACCGCGTTGCGCGAAAGTACCGCAATAAAGTACACTCGTAAAATTTCATTACGCATATCGCTTTGAAAGCATTAAAATATATAGCGGATGTTTTGTTTTAATTAATTATTCATCTTGTATTTAAATTACGTCTAATCACACGTTCATACAAAGCGTTGAATATTAAATAGCTAAATAAAAAATAATATATATATGAACAAATTCTTCCTATTCTATGAACAAAAGGTTTTATTTTTAATATATATATATATATATATATATATATATATATATATATATATATATATATATAATATACATCCGGGACGTATTTCGGGAATAATAATTGCGTGGATTTGCCAAGGCGTACATGAGAGAATAAATATTGACTGGGAACGATCGGCTTTAAAATTGCGTCAAATTGTCGCAATAAAGAGGACAAAGATCCTTGAACTAAGCTGACAGTCTCCTACAAATACAAACTTTGTTGATCCTCGACGAATTCACAGCGCTACTAAAAACCGAAGATGTATATCTCAAATGGAAACTTGGGCACTCAAAACTAGTACATGAATCGAAAACTGATGTATATTTCAATGTCTGAAATTCCATATTTATATTATATATAATTTTATTCTTAATATATTGTTCAATATGAATACTGAAAATATAAAATTTTTATGTCATGATATATATATATGATTGAATTTCGGAGTTTCAATCTTTTTTCAATGATATTTTTTAATCGTAATCGTATAATTAATAAAATATAGTATTTAAAAATAATCAATTATTATTTTTTTATATATATCGATTAATATTATCTGTTAAATATTATTTAATACAATTGTTAATTGAATAAAGACGTAATACATATTTAAAATCTATTAAAAAGAAATTATCGTCAAAAGTTAGACGTAAAGTGTTGGATGAATTTATTCAACAAAAATTAAATCAACGTTTTAACATCGGAAAGAAAAGTTTTAATTCTAAAAAGAGCGGCAACGCCGTTAATTTAATTTTTATTATTTTTCAAAATATAAATGCGATTTCAATCGATAAAATTTATATAAGTTTTAAAGAGAATAATTGAAATTAATATGGAATATAATTTAATTACTATTATAGAACATGAAAATGAAGCTCATATAGTAAAAAATGAAGTTTGGAAAATTATCTCAAAAATGATAATTGAGTTGAAATATATATAAAATTAGTCATATAATTTATATTATGAATTCTGTATAATTTTATAATTGTAAATTAATATATATATATATATATATATATATATATATATATATATATATATATATATATATATATATATATATATATATATATTATAAATATAGGTCATTTAAATATAAAAATGATTTTATGTGATTGATTTTGAATCAATAACGGAAAAATTAAAAATTAATCAATATTGCCGGTGCATTGTTGATCAGCGTCAATCACGTCGATTTGGGGATGATTTGGGTCGCCGAAGGTTTACTATCGCTGCCAAGGACTGCCCTTTGTCGGTCAATGTTTGCCATTTTGACTTTTCGAACGTGTTTATATACAACAAACCTTAAGAATATTTATCGTTACAGTTGTATGGTCGGCTACGGAAAAGACTACCTACAAAAGGGCCGATGTGACCCTTTAGGGATTGCCCAACCTTCTGGGCCTCTTCAACGTTTATTATTCGCTGAAAATCGCTTTAAACGCCGAACAAGAAGAATAAGAAGAAGATGCTGAAGAAAAAAAAGCTGCGAGTCTTTGAACAAATTTTCATTTTGTGTCCGTTTTTTTTTTCATCTACCCGTCTGAAATAAATTCAATATGGCTCCGGTACGACTTTCAATAAAAACAACATGGCGTGTCTATTTTATTTTATTTTCTCTATTTTATTTTGTTCGAAACGTCGAATTAATTCCCGTTGTCCGCTATCGATCCGTGGATGCGATGAAACTATTAATTCGCACCTAATAAAATATTCGAGACGGGTCCAAAAAGGGAGCCGAAAGGAAAAGGCTGAAAAAAAAGAGAAAAATAAAAAATAAGGAAAAGTGTCGTTTCGATCTGATTGAAAAATCGAATCGGACAAATTAGAAGAGTTTCGGTGTTTCGGTTAAATATTTGAAATATTGCCGAAAGTTCCTCAACGACGTTTAAAATTGTCATGAATAATTCACGAAGGATATGAAAGATTTTGTCGTATTAAAATAAGACTTTTATCCAAATAATGGATCGCATTTTTCAGAGGCTGTGACGTGACTTTTATTCGTTCATTTTCTTTATTTTTTTTTGTACTTTCTTATTCTGCCCTAGCAAGCATCGATCGATGTACGAGGAACGTACGAAAAGTTCGCGACCGACTATTAAAAGAAATATAATAATAATAAATTTATTGTTTTACAATATTTTTCGTATGCTAATGATTTTTTTTAGATAAGCAAATTATATTTTAATATTCATATTACATTATTGACTTTATTAAATACATAAAAATTAAAATAGAATAAATATATAAATAAATATATTCGGTTCAAATTCACAATAAATATAAAGTATAATATGACAAAAATAATTATAATTGAAATATGAGCATCATTAAAAAAATATATCAAATTGTTGAAATAAATATCCAAATAAAATAATATTTATATTAAAATGTCTACGAGAAACATAATTATTCGTATATTTTTATATTAAATATTTCTGTAGATATTAATATATATATATATATATATATATATATATATATATATATATATAAATATATTTATGGATTAAAATTATATATTTAGTATGTAGTTTAATATACTTTTTTTTTTAAATTCCATTTCAGTATAATTCCGAGTTGAAACTAAAAATAGTTAAAATGAGATTTCGAATCGAAGCATACCTTTGGGAAAACATTGGACTGGCACATTAAATTTACGGGAAAATCGAGTGAAAATTTTATGGAATGAAAATAAATAACTTTCACATACAAATATATATGGATACGAAATCTGTAATAATATTATTAATAAATAAATTATACGTTTTTCAATTACAAAAAAATGGATATATTCAATAGCAATAAAATATTTTAATGAAATCAATATTTTTTTATTTAAAATATTTGTTATTAAATATATTAATTATTAGAATAGTGATTTAAAATATTTCCGTACTAAATATAAGTAGGTTAAAAAATAAGTTACGGTTTAGTATTTCTCTCATATATCTAATAATAATAGCCCTCTCTTTAAAACTTTGTACATAAATAAAGATAGTTGTCCTGAAATTGAGATAAAAATATTTTAGTTTTTTATTTTATACGGCTATTTGAAGAAAATAACAGCGAATTAAATATATAAAGATTTTTCATTAAAAACATTTTTTATTTATGGCAATCGATATTATTTTTTTCTTTTCAATTTGATAATGAATTTTTCATTGAAAGTATAATAAAATATTAAAAATATGAATGATCTCACTTTATTATATGAAATATTGAAAGCATTCATCAATATTTCAAATTATGAAATTCGCTTTCGATATACTTTATTCACTAGATAATATTCGACTATTTATATTAGAAATATTAAATCGCCACAAAAACAGATCCATTTAGCTGAAAATGAAACTATTTATCTTCAAATTGAACTTCAATACGTGCTCAGAATGACAAGACTTGTGATTAATACGTATACATTTTAACCCTTTCTTGTCTATTGATGCCA